>JAEAOA010000640.1:1037500-1520000 GCA_016746295.1 Potamilus streckersoni | reverse complement strand
TATTGTGCAAAGCTGACAACTTATTACATTATATTTTACACACACACACACACACACACACACACACACACACACACACACACACACACAAACGTCTCCTAGAAATGTGCTTAATTTTAATGGAAGATCCATTGTAATATTTTTTCCTGACAAACGCAGCTCTGCGGCACAAACGCACCTAACATCGGAATCTGTTTCATTAACGGCTTCTTGCCAATTCGGAACTTTGTATGCCGTTTTGTAATTAATTTCTCATATATTTACAGTGCTTAGTTTGATTAGAAGTTGTTTTTCAAAAGGGTGTTTGGAAGACCACGAATCATAGGATTTAACTATGCTATCGCCCTAGATGGAAACTCTGCCACTGTTTCTAATTACTGTCAAACTAACACATTAATAATGTTTAATTTTGTTTGGTAAAATCTATTTGGTATTAGGTCACCGACTGTGATCTGGCAAAAAGAAACTGGAAGAATGAATTTTTATATGATACAAGCTTTCCGCTGTTGATGATAAACCTTTATATACACCACAGTGGTGCATGATTACATTTCCTTGGTAGAAACTAATGCTAATTGTTGTGCTCGACGTTATCTGCTATTAATTATCTGAAGCAGTCATCCAGTTGGCATATTTGACTAACGTTTATGACTGCCTTTGCTAGAAATATTATTTTGGTCTGCTAGAGCATTTCTGAAATTTTGTTGGAAATACCGATGTTAATAAATTTTGATATGTTTAGTTTTGCTAATTAAACTAATTGTGCTATTGATTTAGAAACAAAAGTAGATTTGGCTCAATACCATCCTAATTTTAGTTCATGTGTAAAATGCTTCGATGCTCTAGTCTCCTAGCCTTGTAGCATAAACTATATATTTGGGAAATAATTTTCTCGCAAAAGATATATTGATAGTGTTCCATAAAACTTGTAATTGTCCTAAAATGCATTTTTTCTGAAGAAAAAAATAATGTCCATTTCTTTTTACCCGGCTGGTTTTCTATTTTGGGTGGAGTCACTAGCATTGCTCTTCTACAAAAACCATACTGAAACCACCAGATTTTAGCCACAAACGGTGGTATAGATTGGTCACAAACAAAACTAAAATACTTATATCAGGGTTGATGTTTCTTAACCTGAAACAAAGTCTCGGCAGAAACCGTTTGGAAACGAAATCAGCTCGAAAACCGTATCTACTAATAAAGTAATCCAATGACAAAGACAATCTTCTATTCGAACCTTCTTCAAGACCACAAAAGGGGTTTAGATGCCCAGGATCACGAGGTATCCACAAGTAATTTGGTGGCATATCTTTGGCCTATTTCCTTCTGTTACAGCTTCAGGACGTAATAATTAAAAATAGTGCAGTGCACACATTAAAGCTGGCTCTCATTCACACTCCAGGATTAATTAAGAAGCCACCTGTGATGGCAAGAAATATTCGTATAAGGCATAATGGTTATACACAACTATAAATAATCGGTCAGTTTTAATAGCTGTCTCATGCTAAGAGAGGTGCAAACAACACACAGAGCATTAGCTTGAGATGATATCAAGTAAAGCCCTGAATGCAATTAAATTCCTAGGTCTTAGCATTACACCATTGTAACGACTAAAACATTGCTAAAGCTACGTTAAGACTCCCAGTTATACACACACACATCGATAACAACATCAACGATAAAAATCCAAGGTACCACCGCCTCCACAATAAAAAAGAACAGCAACGAAGAAGCAGTAGCCGATTATACAGCAAAGTGCAGCATTGGTAGACTAACTCTGTTACAGGCTGAGGTATGGAAGATTGGTCTCGTACCAAGAAGCAGGTTTGCAGCCTAGCAACTTGTAGAGGACCGTAAAGCCCATCTATATTGTACAAAAATGGATGACCTAGTGATGGAACATCTAATCACCTAAGAGAGCAACCAAGAGAGGATTAGACAAAGGTTTATGCTGCCCGAACATCTGAGAAAAGTTCCTTTTCGTGCCTCGGATCCTTTTATGTGTTACGAAAGTTTCTTTTTATACCTAGCGTTTTAATTTTGACTAGCACACCCATTAAGCAATACCCAAGTAATATTCAGCCATGAACCATTACACTAAAAGACGGAAGACTATCCAAGACCACACCCAAAACAGAACTATCTCAAATCACAACAGGTATTGGGAAGTAACCTTATAAAAGTTCACTAAAAGTTAAAACATCAACTATGGCAATTGAAACTACCCACACCCAAACAATGATAAATGGATCTTTGACTCAAATATTTTAATGTACAACAACTAATCAAGGTAATGACATATGCAGAAATCTCACAAACTGGTATGTACAGAGACTCGTACTCGACTTAACTCCACACTCACTTCAAATTCAATAAAAAACAGAACGCATCAAACCTCTACAAAACATTATTTAAATAAGAATGACATGGAAGACTCAAGATATAATTCAATACTTTAAAGGACACTAAAATTCACGTGATCGATATAGTGAGCGCAAATCGACTTATAAAAAAGGGGAAATATCAACTGCGGTTCACTCAAAATGCCAACCAACCAATGGTCATACTCAGAAAAGTCAGCTTCCTCTACAGGGTCCAATAATACAAAAATAAAGCTAAGTAAATGCAACGTACGGGGGTACTTCTTTTGGTTCAATCTTTAGACACAGATGAGGTACCTGTGATGCTACATCTGTAGGAACGAACAACTTTTCATGGCAAAATTGCGCTGGCTGCAGGAGCATATACTTCCTTAAATCTGAAGCCCGCACCTTTACGTTTATGGAAGAAAACCATCGCAAAATACATGAAAGAGCATATTGTTTCATACTTTGATTCTAGAAATCAGACAATCGATTGTCAAGCTATATATTCAAGAATTTATCCTACATCCGACCAAAACAAATACATCACCTAACTAAAAGAACAAAGCAAACCCAAGCCCCCAGATGAGAGACATGATTGAAACAGAACCCAAGTAGTCAATATACAGACGTAAACAAAGTAACCACAGCTTTAAAATAAACCAACAATTTAACCAAAATGAAACAAAAACATTCACACTGTAAGTACCCATATCCCAACAGATACTATAAGATACTATAAGATCTAAACCGTAGATAGAAAAACTATTCGAGTCCAGGACGTACTCAATGGAGTTATTAGGGTTAATGTAATCAACCTTATACCTGTCAACACCGTATGTACTATCATCATAACATCACTGCTTGAGATATGGCGCATTACCAGGAAACTCGATATGTTAAAGGCCAAACCAAAATCAAATATTAATCCCAAAAATCAAATATGGTTTAAATCTAAGACTAAAAGCCATGGAGCAAAATAATTATACTGTGACTTCCATCGCGCATTAACATAATTGGAATTTAAATGAAGCCAAGATAAGTTTAATGAACCTTGTTCATTAACTACTAGCACACAGCGTTTAGGAAATCTACAGTATATTTCTGACAAAATATTATACCACATGCTAAAGGGATAGAAACAACACCTGTAAAAACAAATAAGTAGAAATGTTAGCGTCTATATACAGGTGAACCATTATTATTCCAAAGTCATATGAAGACTTAAAGTCGGCAAAGTTGTAATAGCTGAAAGCTTTGGTAGGATCTTACTTAGTATCAACTGAACGGGCATTAACTGCGCACATTGTCATATCCAAGAAACACTGCACTATGTCATTAATGAATGTCCCAAATACAACGACTAAAATGAATCAATCAAATGTAAACATATAAACATCACGGCCCCTTTAATATACACGGAATTTCGTCAAGCATTAGTCTAAACGTATCGACATGAAATATAAAAATATTTTTTTCTAAACTAGCCTCAAAACTTAGCAAGAATATAACGTGGTCAAATCCCCAAGACACCAGGGCCTATGGCATATGGCGGTACAAGGTGATTGGCAAACACAAGAAACAAACAGGTAAGCAATTTTGACAACAGTTATGAATGACCAATTTACCTCTCAAGCAATACATTAGACAGGAAAAGGTGGCCAGAAAGCCAACCCACTACACCGAACCTCACAATTTGGCACTGATTGAACTAACTTTAAATTTATGATAGAACTCTACACAAAAGTGCAATGTCAACAAAATTTAGAAATTACCTTAATCGTGGTCATGATTTTAAAAACAATATAACCTTTCCTTTCTAAGTTTTACGGATGTAGGCCAACGCAGTTTTAGAGGTGAAATCGGGGCGGATGGAGTGCCCAGCCTTGAACTTATGTGTTGGCGCTCATGCTTATTTACGAAAACATTTGGTCTTTGCAGTGGAGGTGTAAGCGAAAACATGAAAGCAGTCATCTTCTGCACATCTGAAAATTAAGCAAAACTTGTTGATTGCGATAGTTCGGGCCAACTCAACTAACAACAAAAGATGTCATTCACTGTCGTCGAAAAGCTATGGGGAACATAATAGGCTGAAGCTAGAGGCAGTGATGGGATTTATAGACATGATAAGTTCTGCTTCGAAGAAATTCAATATGGATAGACGTTGATTTTCTAGAGAAGGAAAACGCTAGCGCGTAAATCAAACTGTTAAGCTCTAGACCGGATGTTTGGCAGGTACTCTAGCAGGCTAAGTAGCTTATTATTCGTAATTATCTTGTTCCTTACCGGGAACGTAAAATTTAAATAGTGCGTGTTTGCTCTCTAGTTTCTCGAGCTTTTGTAACCAGTTTTCAGATTGTAATGTTCGAAGTTTTCACTGACATTCTGAAACGTAAACTCGGTATGACCATGCAAGCGGAGCTTCATATTGACCACACCTAAGTGCTCCGTTCAATGAATGCTCCACTCAGCATCGGCATGATCTATGGCCTTATCATGGCATTCACGCTCATCAGCAACTTCTTACTTTGGAAGCATTTAAACAGTTTGCCTTGGAGGAGATTATTGTCAATGTTATCTTGAAATGGCTTAAAGCGAATGTTGCAAAATGTTAATTTCTACAGTTTGAATGATTAATCTCTGTCAAGTGTTTTATTATATTTTTATGTGATGCTATTTCACTGAGTAGGAAGTTTGTATGTCAATAGACAGATGTCTGAACATGTCAATGCATAGTGACATTTAGTAATATAGAGAAAATAAAGTATCAAAATAAATAGATATTATGCCTTTAGGGCTGTAGTTTAGCGTGATGAAAAGATTCTAAGTTAGATGGATATAATCAGATGAAAGCGATAGCTGTTGCGTGGGATATAAATGAGCTTGGAATGTGCAAACAGATTTGGTCATTTAGCGTAAAAATGCAAATTATTCAATTTGTTTTATATAGATGTTTGTAACAGTAATCAAAATAACCCCATCCCCGCCACCAAATTATTTATACAAGTTTTATTTGGATATGTTGTGATAAGTGGAATCACAAGCAATAAAAAATATTGCGCCGCTACTTTAAATGGTTGGAAATGTATATTTGAAATTATAATTACAAAATATGCAACATTAATGCAAAATTTTCTTAACATTGTTCTTCCAGCTTTCACATCTAGTGACAACAACTGAGTTTGACATGTACTGCCGCTAAGGAAACAAGAAAGATGGTTCAAACATATACAAGTCACAAACTGGTGGTGTAAGCAAGTGTGATTAAACTGTAAGCTAAAATCGTGTTTTGTGTCTCTTGTGATATCTTTATCTCCTAGCAAGAAGACAAAGTCTTGGTCTGACGTGTATTTATAAATTTCAAATAATATTAATGCTATTTCAAAACTATTTGAATGCAGCATACTATGAAGATGTTAAATGACAATCTGGGACTATCATTTTGGACTCAAAAAGCAAGATTCAACAGATTTATGTGTGTGTGATTTGTATTTAACGTAGCTTCAACAATTTGTTTGATCACACCTTTGAGTCTTTAAGGAAACTGTTCACTATTACGTAGAACTTGGCAGATTAATGTTTGCATGCTTTTAGTGCGGCATTTGATATGGTTAGTTATCGGACACTCTTAAAGAGTTTCTTGATATTCAGATACCTGTATACATAGTTTATTCTTTAGTTAACTGGTATGAAAAGCCGTTGTACAATATGCGCCGAGGAAGTGTAATATCTAGCGCTTTCCATGTAACCAATTGAGTGCGGCAGGGAGGTGTTCTTATTATTATTTAGACGAGTTAAATCGTAAATAGGGTCATTGTCATGTTGGGTACGTCTGCAAATAAATGTGTTGTTTCTTAACAATTTTAGTTCTGCTGAAGAAGTGTCATTGTTAAGCTCTTCTATCCCAGGTTTAAGTAAATGTTTAAAGACATATGAACAATACGCATTAGAGAATGGTGCCATCTATATAATACACAAAAATCAATATGCATGGTCTTTCAGTCGACTTCTTTCAAATTACTATCTTCTCCCTCTGTACAATGCTCTTACGTATGTCAACATTTGCACGTATTTGGGCCATATTTTAAAATTCCATGTCTGAAGATATGATGAGACATTACAGATGTTTGTGGGCTCGAACAAACATGATTCTACGTAAATTTAAGAATTGTTCATTGGGTATCAAAAATTTCAAATTTTATTGCTGCACAATGTATTGTGTTCCTTCCTCTATGGACAACCTTTAGTGAATGTGTGAGAAGAAAACTAGTTTTTGGCTATAAGTCTTCATTTTCTATTACGGCTTCCAAATGATGACAAGAATATATAATAGAAAGAACTGTATTTTCAAATAACTGTGCAACTATGAAATTCATTTAAAATATCGTATCAGTAGTATGTGGAACGAATTACTCTTTAAAATGTATTGTTAATAATGCAGGGCGCAGTCCATTGTCGCGGATGAGTATGTATACGTGTACATCATATATATATATATATATATATATATATATATATATATATATATATATATATATATATATATATATATATATATATATATATATATATATATATATGTAATCTTTTATGTTACAATGTTTTTACTTTATATTTATATTTTAATTAAGATGTATGGACTATGCAGTCTGAAATAAAGAATTCTTATCTTATGTTATCTTATAACCGCGCTCAGGTGGCCTAGTGATTAAAGCATCCGCCTCGGATGCGTGAGGTCGTGGGTTCGACCAAAGACGTCTAAAAATGGTACTAACAGCTTCCTCACTTGGTAAATGGTTAATGTTAGGACTAGTCGGCCTGGTGTCAAGATAATGTGACTGGGTGGGACATGCCTGCGGCGTGATGCCCCAGTGCTAGACATCACCATAAACTTCCAAACTGCAGACATCGGCGAAATAACTGAAAAGTTGTTAAAGCTACTTTAAAATTCCAGCACACACACACACACACACACACACACACACACACACACACACACATTTTATCTTACTGTTGAGAAAGTTGGTTCATATAGTTAAATTATATATTCTACCCTCCTTATGGCCTCTTGAAAGTGAATATTTGAGGTGTATTTCGTCCTTTTGATATCTTCTTCGGTTCCAGATTTCGCAGTTTGCCTAATGTTCTTTTCACACTGAATACAATGTGCAGTTATCAACGATTTTTGCCAAGAGAATGTAAGAAAACAATTCGTGGCAGTTTTTATTTTTAATTTGCCTCGATGTTCAGAACGTGCAAATAATCACCTATAGATAGACGTAGTCAATATGATAATAGATGTGAGGATCTACACTTTGAAATTCAAATCAATTTTATCATTAAAATAACGAAATTAAACGAAAAACAATTTCATTCAAAATCCACATTTCTCCTTTTATAACATCTGTTTTCGTGGCGATCGTACACATGAGATATCGAAGCAGATTTGGTAAGTATATCCCATCTTTGACCTGCAAAATATCCAACATTTATTGCAAACTGGTAGTGTTGGTTTGTTGTAGATAAATATCCTAGAGTTAGTGACTTTTTAAAAATATTTTCCACTGCTATTATTTTATATTCATTTCGCGTGCTCTCCTGCCCACCATGGATTCTATAAAGGGGACACTTAAAACGTGTTAGGAATACACAAGTGCTATACACAATTAGTAAAGATATATCACGATTGAGTAAAGTTGGAGAGACAAATTAAGAATACGTCATATGCCTATGAGTAACAAGTCGCTTTGCAGAGACATGGCCGATCCCGATCGCCCGTCTAATAAGAAAAGGATGTCAAAGTAGTGTGCTACATTAGTGATCAAATCTTGGTCCCCCGTTTACTCAATTGCAAGTATCATATGCCTCCCTTGACACGGGGCCTCCACTCATTCGCCTCATAACGACATGCAACTTTTACGCAAAAGGCCTATTCTACAATGTCAGACTAGTAGCGGATTAAATAAAAGGAAGAAACAAAACGAAAGATAGACAAGAGTACATATACCCATTATTAATGTCAAAAAAGGATTTGGATTTGGTCTTGAGAGTGTCCCAAAAGAAAACTGGAGAAGCATAAGACGCTTTTCGGAACCAACATTCATTGTGATTCGTATTAAAAATGAATGTACGATAGAAGCAAATGTAATTGGCTCTTTTATTTGATTGATTTGGCATTTGATATCGATAAGATAATTAAAAATATTCACACCTTTTGATAACGTCAAAGAGATTTAAATTTTAGTCAATTAAGCAGGCATTGAATAGTATCTCTTTTCTTAGTGATATCGATTATCCTGACAAGTGTCGTTGGAAGTTTTTGTTTGAATGATAATAGAATAATATGGCATCTCAGATAGTACTAATGTTGCAAGCAAACATTCTTGCGAGGACGACAAGAAATCAGTTAAAACTAATCTGAATTTATCTTCTTCTGAAATAATACTGCTAGTTAAAACTTCTTTTACCAAACGTTCTTATGGAACTATGAGTCCGATTATACTAGGTGTCCAATTATACGAGGTGTCTGATTATACGAGGTGTCCGCAACAGACGCACAGCAATACACTGCATTCGTTCATAGCCAGAAGTATTTCATTTGAACTATTTGGAAGACAGACCCCCAAACTCTTAATAAATTGTATAGCGCGATTTTTGATAGGTGGAACATTTCAACCCGTTTTGAATCCCGTCTTAGGCATTCTGCTATGCATTAGCTGGTTCTCAAGACACTCAAATAGCATGCCTAAGTCCATCATTTCAAAAATGATTTTCAACCCAGACATTTTAGTCTCTGTCAAGGTATCATGGGCAAGTACCAAAGTAACGGACACTGCTCTCTGGAAGATAAAGCATGTTTGCGGAAATGTAGTGGTGTCTGAAGGGAGTGTGGTGAATAGGTCTGAAGTATAAAGAAGTTTGAGGGGTATCACAGTGAAACCTTGAAGTTCCCTTCAACCCTCATCTTTGGCTAAGAACTCTACCTTTTAAAGGCTACCCAGGTCACTAGAAAAGAGGTATACTAATTACATTGCACAAAACTTTCGTTGTGTGTATGTTACGCATTTTTACCGATTCTCTTTTATGTGCGATATTATGCGTGAAATAGTGTTGTTTTTTTTAAGCATTTTCTACCCTTCTGAGTAATGGTAATTTTGTGTCACTGTAAGGATAGAGTACGTATATGAAAACTCCTACCCTTTGTGTTGGAAAGCAGTGGTGTGTGTTTGGATCGTAATAAAAATGACTTATTGGATTGCAGACGTGCTTTGCCGAATTGTAATAAAAAAAATAGTTGCTCTATAGTTGCATTAGTGATGATTGTATATACAACGTTTACTATACCGTTCCCGTTTGTCTCCGTAAACTTTTCGACTCTTTATATCTGTAAAATGTTTGTCCCATAAAATCTTTGTAACCACAGTACCAGTCCAATGGTAAACTTATGGACATTTTTAACATAGGGTTTCTCGTACATATCTCAAATGCATGAACATCTTAAGCTAAGTTAAGTTCCGTGTGTTCTCCAATATCTCAATCTAAGAACACATACATGGACCATCGTTTGTTTCATTGTAACTCTTTTACTTGAACAAGATTAATACAGAAAACCGTACATTAATCTGGACAACTTGAATATTGCAAGATCATTGTGATTTATGGGAGATAATAATAATAATAATAATAATAATAATAATAATAATAATAATAATAATAATAATAATAATAATAATATTAATATTAATAATAATAGAAGAAGAATTCGATGATATGGTACACAGATTATTAATCACGAATGCATTCCCTATCAATATCAAGAATAAGTTTAGTCAATGTTCGATGGTGATTCCTAAATTAAAATAGAGGCATTTTGACCTAGATTGTGAACATTATAATATGCTTCTCTCTGTTTATATTTGAAGCAATAGATAGTAATTAAACAGGCATCGATGCTGTTCAGCAAGCAAATTTCTTGGCACATGAAACTTTATTTCGTTTATAGGTCATCGTCTCAAAAATTGCTAAAAACCCATGTAAAGAATTTCTCTCTGTATTTTCGATACGAAGAATATTGCGATTGACATATCGTTTTTTTTGACTTTGACCTACTTGATAATTTAATATTCGATAACAAATTCAAAATAGATATTGCGTGGGGTTCTAACATGGCTCCTAAATGTGCCATTTTGATATTACTGGATCCACAACCTGAAGATTTCCACACATCATCAATCACTCATGAAAAAAATATGACTTCTGTGATTTGATAATTTGAGATAAATTAAATTTAAATAGTATCCAAATTTGACTTGAAAATGATACATCGCTAAAAGCTTGCACGGTTGTATAATTTCAATCGTATTATGACGAATGTAAGTAAAATATATATATTATTCCCTTCTGCCGTCTCATCTTCAGCATTTCCTCACTTTGTTTAAAAAAAATGTGTCTCATAGATTGGGGGTGGGGTAGATGTTATGTACAATGTTTCATTTGATCCGAACACTTAAATAGCTGTGTTCATCTTGGTGTGAAAAATGAGTATCTGCTTATACAGTTTCCAAAACAAAATTAAATATTATCTCATGGGACAATGTAGATAACTAATGTGTAGATGTAATGCTTAGCCTGTCTGCCGTATCCATTTCAAACTGTTGATACATAAGGTGAGAAAAGGAAATATATGTAAAAAGTTTTAAATGCACGTTCCACTCACGAATTAAGAAACAATAGGTAGCAAAACAATAAAATGAACTAGGAATAAATTTACCCCACAAATTTCAGCAGGCTTAAGTCATAATACTAAATGAAGAATTTCAGACATTACAAAAGTCCTAAGTATGGAGTTTAACAACACTGTTCAAAGAGGAAGAGATTTCAAGAAACCTTATTAGTTTTTTAAGACCTAAAAATATGAACTTGACCGTGAAGTACTTTTTTTTTAAGAACATAAAGTAGACAATTTTTCTGAGTGGACCAGATCATCAATTACTATTTGAAAACGGTCAATTAAGAATAGTATGTCAAACATAATCAAACCACAAAATTAGTACTTTTTCCGTACCACAATCAACTTAATTTTCACCACCAAAAGTCACCTGTAAAAACACAACAAAAACATACAAAAGATAAGAACTCATTCAAGTACTTCTAAGCACTATTCCACAAACTGAACTCCAAAATTCAATGAACTTATTTAAACAAACGTTTTGCCAAGCAGAAAGAGCGTCAAAAATTACTAAGATAACAGGTGCAACCAAAAATGTCTACAAATAACTCCGTATAAACCAAACACAAAGTCATGCATGTCAT
Organism: Potamilus streckersoni; assembly: GCA_016746295.1. Classification (NCBI taxonomy): domain Eukaryota; kingdom Metazoa; phylum Mollusca; class Bivalvia; order Unionida; family Unionidae; genus Potamilus; species Potamilus streckersoni. Next base: position 1,508,325 of record JAEAOA010000640.1, on the reverse strand, counting down.
GCTGACGTGTCCCATATTGCAATCTAGATATCAATAGAGGGTCATTCCTTGCATTAAAATAGGCTGTAACAGTACAGTTTTCAAGTTATAGTTCGAGTCTTAATTGCTATGTAAGACAACATTTATGTTCTTTATCAATGATACATGAATTATTAGCGTCGTATTTGCTGCTAACTGTATACAAATAGAATGCAGATTTTGTCAACCAACTTTAATCCATAACGCCTAAACTTATATAATTACTTCCATAAATCTGTTAGCAATCAGTATCTAATATTAAAGTTCAGAACAAGATATTACATTATATACAGGTTAGAGAATTATAATTCGTACTCTACGGAGTTTCGAACCCAGGTTCGCCACTAAACGGCACCTAACGCCTTGCCTTCACACACCAGCCCATATCCCGTCACGACTAAACACACATCTCCAAAATAAAAAATGGCACTGAATCGGTGTTATTTGAACTCGTATTGTAGTAGACATCTTTGCTTGACGACCTAGTAATTAATTCTCATATATATATGCAAATTGGTTCCAGATTCCTATTAAAGACATCAAGGTATATAGGATTTTTATTACAAAGAATTATATATATATATATATATATATATATATATATATATATATATATATATATATATACCAAACATAATAGAAAGTGCTATGCCTGTATTCTATAGAAAAATGCGTGATAATAGTAAGCAGAATTAATATTTTAATAAAAATGATACCATCATACAGGTTAGAGAATTATTATTCGTACTCTACAGAGTTTAGAACCCAAGCCCGCGAGTGAACGGCACCCATCGCCTTGCCTGCACACACCAGCCCATATATATATATATATATATATATATATATATATATATATATATATATATATATATATATATATATATATATGTATGTATGTGTGTGTGTGTGTGTATGTTTGATATATATGTGTTCAAAATGTTAAAGACCAGAAAAGGAACTTAAAAAGGATTTGAAGCTGAGCATGGCGTTACGGTTTGTATGCCATTGAGATGAGATCATGGCTGGTATTTATGTTTTCCTGCTATCTTTTATCACTGTGCTGTGACTTAGAACGGATATAGAAATCATGACGAAGATTTAAACTTGAATATTTCGTTACAGTGCATGATGATAAACGAAACTCGTGATTATGTTAAAACCTGAATGCGTCAACACTGTTTAAGTAGCATACAAATATATATATATATATATATATATATATATATATATATATATATATATATATATATATATATATATATATATATATATATATATATATATATATATATATATATATAGTTTAATACAAACAATACTATCATATATATATATATATATATATATATATATATATATATATATATATATATATATATATATATATATATATATATATATATATATATATATATAATTTTAAGAGTGAATATTGCTGTAAGGGGCGATTTTTTTTATGATTAATGCGATCGTTTTGTGGCAAGAAAAAACTAATAATTTTATAAAATAAAAATAACGCTATCTATGTATCTGTTAATTATTCCGGAAAAAAAACTGGATATATTTTTGCTGTTTGTTTTGGCCCTAATATCCATAGTTCTACTATGGAACGTGACATATGTTTCACGCATAAATATCGATACATAGATCGGTATTTTATCAGGGATATGTATTGTAATTTATTTTTTTAAATTTGTATTTACCAACCAATATGACTGTAGGCAAAACTGCAGAATTTAGGACGAACCATTGTATAAAACTTTAATTAATATCGACGTAATGTGGCATATTTATAAATACGTAGGCGAGTAATAGTTTGAGGCTGGTCTTACTTAGATGGTATCAATAAATATATTTCTTCTCATTGTTGCTCGATATGTAATCATATGTAAATGACAAAAGGTATTCATCGAATTCTTTGATGGATAAAACGAACTGATATTTATTAAGATATGCAGATGTAAATATATCAATCAATTCTTTTATGGCCAGACGGAAATGCAGTATGAAAGAATGTTACGCGTAGGAACTTTGTCCTCTGTATCAATGATACACCAATAAATGCATACATCTTCCTTGAAAATTTGATTACGCAAGAAAGGTGAGGTTCAACCTATTTTGCAGAGCCCATTGTTGTCGTAATCGGATATCCGTGATCTTTGCCAATAACATTTAAAATCCAGATTTGTTTTACTCCAAGAGCAATCCGTTTGAAGTTTTGTCGATAACCATATCTGGAAAACAAAAATTATTTTGAAAATGTCATTTTTGTTTTAGTTACAGTGACCTTTATATTTGACTTTTTGACTGCAAATAATTACAAACTTCAGTCACAGTACATGTATCAGGTCTGGAACAAATTTATTACACATGATGTATAAATATTCAATTTGTTTGCTTTTAAGTGATAATGATCATTGAGGTTTCGACACCCAAGTCAATTTAATTCTTTATTTCGCTACCTGAAGCATCTCGACAAACTTTGGTGAATGTACTGCATATGTAAAAGATAATGTAATAAGGCTCTTAAACTGAGAACAATTTCATTTAGTCCAGGTCTTTAATATAGACATATAACTAACATTATTGTGCGAACATTTACAGTCACCACGACCTTACCCTATTACCCTCCCCCAGTGCACTTCTCCTTGCTCCAGGGTTAAGCATTTTTACTATGTTTGGTAAAAGGTGGAAAACTAGATGTTTTGTTCAGAATTGAAAAGCTAATAAAAAGACATACGGATATGTGTCACATGATATGTTCCACCTCTTGCTGGTGTTATGAATAGTTAACATATGACTAATGAAAGCGGAGGCTTAGTCAACATAACAAGTCTTTTCCAGGCAACTACATAGAGAATCATGCACATTGTTATTATTTTCTAACGTTTTGTCGACAAACAAGATGCAACATCTCATCTTGTTTTCAGTATCTCTTTAAAACATCTTTAAAACTTTGTTCAAGTCTGGCATGTGGAAAATCGTATGGTTTGAAATGCATCTAAATTGAGGAATGGAGAGAGATAAAGAGAACAAAAGTATTGAAGAATTTATTAGTAAATGTTATTTCGGTTCATAACAACTCAGAGGGCATTATTTATTCTGAGTATTAACTGAAACAGCATGATAAAATTTTACACTGGAGATCTCTTTTACACACACACACACACACACACACACACACACACACACACATACACACACACTACCCAAGTTCTTATAGAAATGCAGGAGATTCACTGTGTTGTTGATTTTCTATATTCAAAATGTTTCTATAGTAGAAAATGAATGTACTTTAATTTATAACCTTGATGTCATTATTAATCAAGAATTAGGACATTTGTGTTCTTTTATATAAAAAAGAAACTTTATGAACTTGTCATCTTATGCTTATCTCAGAAGGATAGGAAATGATACAACGTTTCTAGGCAGTAATAACCTATATTGTCTTTCCATGTACTTGTCCATGCGCAAATAGACTACAGGCATTTACTTTGCCTGTATAAGTACCTCAAATAAAGCGAAAAACAATTCCTTTTAAGATTACGATATTATCTGTATCTCAAGTACAAACACGTCATAAAATCACTGCATATTTAATGCGTTTATTTATCTACATTGTTTGCGATGGAGATGGTGGTTTCAGATTCCATCTTAAGCTAGATCAAAATATATTTTTGCCTGAATAAAAAACAAAATAATTTGTCCAAATCCACGAATGCTGGCAATTTATTTGCGTTACCAGAAATATATGGAAGAATGATTTACAGTTCTATCAAATAAGACCTTGATTTGCAACAATGCAAATAAAAGATAAATACACTACAGAGCCAACAAACTGCTTCAGTTCACATACGTGAAGATAAATATAATTGAGAGATATTTCATTTTATATCATCATACCTAAAAAGCTAAACTCAGTATTCTTTAAAATACATGACACAGAAGACAACATGCATCATACATTATATAAGTCCAATTGCAAACTGGACAGATCCAGATCTGTTGTTGCATAATGCACTTGCAGATCTGGAAAAGTAATCAGTGGATCAAACAACATATACTCTGATCTTGAGACTCGTTCTGTTATTACAGATTATGATCGTTGTAGTTTGCAGTTTTGATTGATTGATAAGCGAGCATATGCGGTAAATTCAGCTTTGTGCTTGCAATGGCATATTATTTGAATAAAATATAAAGATTTTACAAATATTAGCAAAAACGTTGGACAAATAATTCTTATTTTGAGGCATGAAACAATTTTCCTTTAGAAATGCAGAAATTGTCATATTATTATATGCATGAAATGAACCAAGAAAAAAGTAAATCAAATAAAGGTAAAATTATTATAAAGTTTAAAGAACATGCATGATTAAGCATTTAAGATGGGGAATGTTAACATAGAAGATGGTACTAGTTATAAGACCTATTATTTGTTATCAATGCTATAACAGCACATAGTCTTATTACAATACAGTAATGCTTATTCATAATTATTGAACATGGATGATGAAATGCTTCATTGTGCTGGAATATAAAACAAAAGATGGAATGCTTCTCTTTGCTGGAATATAAAAACAAAAGATGGAATGCTTCTCTTTGCTGGAAGATAATGATCTTGTTTGCGTAGAAGGTAGAACTCGTCATTTTGCTAGAATGCATTGATATGATAATTGTTTTCTTTACAGCTTCATTTTGTTTTTAATTCAAAGAATATATTGAACAAATACAAAGTCTACACTTCAATGTAGGGGGTGGGTGTTTTGGAACAACAAATGGGTCCGGAAATTAAACACTGCCTTTAGGTTGTTTTTCTTGGAATGTGGTCATTGTTTAAAACTTCATGACATTGTCTCGTCTGAAAAATATCAAATAGATGTCTAAGCCAAATTTCTCAGGTGCTTTTTAAAGGGGAAAAAATCCATGATAATATTCACATAGATATTGTTTCAAAATAACAAACATTTAAATTAAGTTTGAAAACCTTATGCTTTTATATTGTGGTTCCAACTTTTTAAAATCTATCTTATCAACCATGTGTTCCCAACAACGAAATTCCCAAGGAAAAATATGTGAATGATATGAAAGCATCGGAATATCTAGGCTATTGTTTTATTCACAAAATCAATTTCTGAGAAACAAAGAGTGAATAATAAAACCACAAATTTAGCCATACCAAACCTCAAGTTATGTCTACGTATAATCTAACTTTGCTTTTTTCTTTGACAATTGCCAACCAAAGTGACAGTAAACGATGTGATTGCTGGAACTATCAATTTAACACAGATACATCATTCCAAAATATAAAGCATCACATCTTACTTAGCTTCAGCATCATGAATAAATAATATTATTTAAACAGTTTTTTATTTTCAAATAGAAGTACTGTAATCCGAAGCATCATGTCTAAGCACATGTTGTCACTGTAAATAAACGTATTCAGGTATGCTATGGTTTGCATGGAATGAAAGCTAATGTGACAGTGATAATGTTGTACTTTCACACAATTTATTTTATGGAAATAAAATATATTTTCCATCCGAGTGTGCAGATTATGTAATACATATATCCTATGAACTATACATAAATATAAAATCCAGACTAGACGTTCTTTTTCACTATTCCATAACTACTTCTGTAAAGCATATTCACATAAATTAAACTTATTTAACTGAACTGTTGCTGGTTATAGACGCATCATGAGAAATCATTTCCAAATAATTGAATTTCTATCCTCAATTTTTGCAGTAGGTGGATGACGAAAGTTATACATACACTAATGAAATCACGGATTAACTGATAAATGAACAAGAAAAATAAAGTATTATAGTTTCAAACGTTTAATTTATTTTATTGGATTAATTTGACTGCATATTCTGTCCCATAGTGTTGGAAACACTAAACTAAATCGAGTACAAAATGGAACAAATTATTGTTTGCAAGACATTCTAATGTACCACATTATCTGTGCAACATGAATAAACAACAAATGTAGACACACATTATGCATTCATTCAATGAGGACCATTACTTATGCACACTTAGACAGATTTTATGAACCCAATTACTTTAGGGTCATAAGGGATGCAAATGAGACAATGAGACAGTCATTATGAACTTACCTCGTGTCTGTTAAGGTTGAAAATATCGACATATATTATGCACTCACTCGCCTTGTACACATTAAGGATGCACAGCTCTAATTTAGCCAGCTTGTACTGATGATAATTTGGAATGTCTTGTAGATAATTTTTAAAAACAATAGCGGACACGATGTATCCACACATGTGACTAATTAAAGACAACCTATTTTGTTTACAAACATTAATAACATTGTTTATAAATATATAGCAAACATCAGAAAGAAGGCCCTTTTGCATATATGAATGTTTTAAGCACTCCTATGTTGTGATTGGTATATTCAAATTCACCTTGGAATGAAGTTTGTTTTAATGAAGAAGAACTGTAAATCTACCCCATCAACAAGTTTACCTCTTTTCTTTTGTCTACATTAATGGATAACTGGATTGTGTAGCTATACCACACATATTTTCATTATTTCTGGCCATCCTAATGTAGCCATTTTCTCCCCAGCTATCACCCCAACTGCAAAGAAAATAAACAAATTTCATAAATTTGTATCCCGTGGCTAAGTGTAATGTTAATAGCCAGAACGAAAAATAACTATATTTATATTGTCTTCTCCTGAAGATATTTTTTTTAAAACATGTAGAAATGGTTTTTCTAATTTTGAAAGCTGCTTAGTAACCTTAACTTTGAAGTTGAAATATAGACCGTGATACACAATATTTTATCAAAATATGAAGCGTGCACTATGGTTGATCCCTTTATTCAAGCAGCAATAATTAAATAAAGTAGAGACAAAAGAAACCTTAATACATATGATTGTGACCTTGACATTCAAGTTGAGACTTCACACAAATTTACATTACTTTTTCATAGTGATAGAGCATGATTTCATCGTGGTTTCAAGTTATGTATCATATCCAATAAAATCTGGTCAAAAGCTTGGTAAATGTACAATTGAAATATGTGTCAATTTTCATACCAAAACCTCTTGACTTAGGCGGCTAAATTAGTCCGTTTGCTAATTTCGTCAAGGTTAGTTAGTATTGGGCCTCAGTTGGGATCAGCTTTGTAAAATTGCTCGAATCACAACAATTTATAGTACAAGGTAAATTACTGTAATACTTCAATGGGAAAAGGAAAACGGTTTTTACAGATTTCAACTGACAAGCGTGCTTATCATGAGTTCTACCATCAATTCTTCAATCTGTGCAGTCGGCGGTGTATGCACAAAATGAGTTAAATTTAATATACCATGTAAAAACAATTTAAAAATTGGAAGTAATAAGTAATTTGTATTATACATTCGTATTCCTCCTTGCCATGTACCTGTATAAAGTATTTAGATCTGTTAGACAACCAGACACATACAGATTACTCGCTTCTTGCAAGAGACGAAACTACAATTTCCTAACATTGGAAATAGCAGCATAAATACGAATCTGACAAACTGAATCTTATCTGTAACACTCAAGTAATGAGAAAAATGCATTCACTTTTCATAAAGATATTTCAGAGTGTTTCGAGATATAAGCTGGACATGCATTTGACACAGAAATACAAAACAAATGTGGATGACAGATTCGTTTCTTTAAATATAGTCCATCCTCGTGTAAGTCACGAAGACCTCTCAAGTGGTCAGGAGATACTAAGTAATTAACATTATGGCTTATAAATGGAGTAGCAGGTGACTTTACAATCCTCTCAACAACCTTGTTTGCTGATGGTGCAACTAAGGGTCAAACACAATAGTATTTTCAGTTTTCAAGTTCCAAAAATTATGAATGCTTCAATATGGCTTTAGTTATTCATCAATTGCAATCATCGTCCGTTTTTGACCTTTGACAGTTTTTTTCACTAACTGACCATTTAATCATATGTTTTCTTACATTCTGAACTTAATAATCTGTATTCTGTGTAAGAGTTTTTAATATTGATGCTGAAGTAAGAAACTTTCGATGGATATAACTTGGATGTACCAAATACGCTGATAATAGATACTACACTGTACACCATATTCATACCTATTTTTTACAAGCCAGTAATCTTGACCATCATCTGTGCCATATCCGACTACCAAAACACCATGGTCTAACTCTGTACTGCTGCATTCATCGTCATCATACACCCCTGAAGTGTAAGATAAATAAAGAATTTTTACGTTTTTTTGCAGATATCACGAATTACTTAACATGTGAAGTCACACATTGCACTATCACGATTGGCGAAAACAAGAGTGGCATTACAAAAATTTGTCTACTTCATGAGTGAAATATTTTTTAATATCCAGTCACCCAAAATAGAAGAAGAAGAAGAAGAAGAAGAAGAAGAAGAAGAAGAAGAAGAAGAAGAAGAAGAAGAAGAAGAAGAAGAAGAAGAAGAAGAAGAAGAAGAAGAAGAAGACGACGACGAAACAAACAAAAGGCTAAATTGGTCTAAATATAAACGTATATCCTTGAATAACATATGCAAGATATACATTGGGAAAAGAACGTAGTTCCAAAAGTAATATCGCCACTGTGGTGATAAAAGTGTCATCGTCCCTCTGATGATATCATCAATCACTCACTGATATGATTCAATTTTTTCATTATGCAATTTGGTAATAAATATTTTTCTTATTTAAGACAAAACGAACTGGATCAACCTAAAATTTTAGATTCACTTATTACTTACTTCATTTATAAATTTATTCGTTACTTTCTTTTGCTGGAAGCCATTGTTGTGCTAAAATAATGCGTACAATTCATACTAAAGATTATCTACAACAGAAAAAACTTGCAATGAGTACCATTTCAATAGAATCCTATAAGACTCATGGTACTAATTCAGTTCGATTGCAAACCAATGCAAACTCCAGGATACTAAATATTCAATAACTTAAACATTCTGAGTGCTCATGATCCAACCTATACTTATCAGTATCGATGAAACCTGGATGTCAGCTTTTTTTATAGAGGAAAGGATATAAGCCGCGACATTTTCTGTGTTTGAAACATTTGCATTCAATTTCGAACGAAAGATTCAGGTGCTAATTTTACTAATGAGTGTTCCAGACTGTTAAAGACTGAAATTTCATCAATAAAATTATTTCTCTTTTTGTTTCACTTACAAGTATAAGTTCTCAAAATGTTCTTTTTCAGGCCTGCCATATATATATATATATATATATATATATATATATATATATATATATATATATATATATATATATATATATATATATATATATATATATATATATATATATATAATGTTCACCCATTTCCAGGCTGGTTCCCTGTACCCATTATTTAATATAATTAGTACCGTATGTCCTATATCCACCCTTAATTTTCTTGACAGCCCTAGGAATAGTGGTTCAATAAATAAGTAAGCAATGTGCATAGTTCTGCTTGTCAGAGATTACATTTGTGAATATTTAATTATATTGCAAGTTCATGTTCGCGTAAAGAGCAATGGTTCATTTCAGGCAATATTTGGATATTGGAGCTTTATTTAAGAAATTCAGAAAACAATATTTAAATAAAGCTGTCAAACAAGAGTCATCTTATCTAATATAATCATCTAATATCATCATTTATCTCTCTTCAATTCAATAATAAAATAGATTACCAACCTTGCCATATTATGTAATTAATGAGCAAAAGGTCAAGGTGACTTTCTATATGCACATGTATTATTACAGAAAATTGATTTAAATGATACAGTTACTCCCAGAAGACATACTTTAAAACTAAAGGTAGACATAAGTCCATCAAAATGCAAAATATAAAGTTTCAAACCATTAACTGAAAGAAATTAGTGGGATACAAAGTCATGAAAGGTCATCATTGGATAAGACCTATGTGATCATATCTGATGCATTTTGTTTCAAGACACAACTAGTAAATATCTTATTGCTTACTATAATTAGTCTATAAATGGTATATTGTATAAATGTTATATATGTATTGCTTAGATATAAACCAACGTGCAAAACACTTCACTTAACATAGTGAAATCTACACGCTATTCCCCCTCCCCGTTCTTGGGAACAGTTGATATATCTGAATATGTTTTTAATATCCCACTGAAAGTCACTCTGGTTTACAAAAGGTTTTATGTTTGCTTGTTATACACAAATAGAAACATATGATTGCACTTATAGTAAAGTTGATCGCACTTGCATATTTAGAGTCATTGTATTGCTGTAGCAGTCTATAGCACTCACCGTTCTATTTCAGTTCCCATAGTAAACCTATGCAAACTCAGTGATATTATAAATTTAATAACTTAAAATGTTTGACTGCTCATGATCAAACCTATATTATCAGTATAGATGAAACCTTGATGCCAGCTTCAATCTAGAAGAAAGAATACGAGCTGCGGAATTTTCTGGACGCGCAAGTGTTTGACACATATGCTTTCGATTCCGCACGAGTCATGTGCTTATTTTAACATTTAGTGTTACAAACTGAAGACTGTCAAATGATTGAAATGTCATCTATAAACAATGTCTCTATGTTTTCACTTGCAACTAGGATAATCTCTCAAAAATTTATTTTTTCTTAAACATTACTTATATTATTAACCAATCATGGCCAGCCAAATCCATATATACTCTATTTTATGTTCACCCATTTCCAGGCTGGTTCCATATTTTCGTATAATTAGTACGTGTATCCTATAGAAATCAAGTTTTATAATTGCATATTTAAGATCGAAGAAATGAACTCAATAAACTTTTTTCAGTAATAAGGACATTTAAAATACAACTGGAACATAAGGAATGTTAAGTAATTTGTCATCTAAATATACCGTTGTATCTCTCGCATACCATCTCTATCTGATATTGAAGATGAGTCTATTGTCAAGGAAAAAGCAGACCTCTTCTGAAAATAGGGCTAGTAAAATGAGTGTTCGGCATTTACGTCTGCTGATAATGACTATACTATGTATTAAGATTAGGTTTCATAGTATTCTACCAAAAAATGCAAGAGCTTTCAAACAATGAATTATGGCATATACTTTATCCAGGTGGAACCCAAAAAGGACAATAGTTATCAAAGAAATAACACACAAAATTATTGCAGCTATACTGAGATAGGAAATTAGCACCATTTTCATGTAGGATAAACTAGACACTATATACAGACAACTAGCTCTAGATATGACCAATCAATCATTCGGGATAATTAATGGCAAGATTTTCATTTTATTCTTGGTGGTAACCAAATTTAAATTTGATCGGAACCATTTTAATTCAGGACCAGCTGGATATAATATAAGTTTTCGTTCAGGAGATGTAAAAGATAAAACATTTATGATGACCATATTAGATTTCAGATAATCACCATCTTATTCAGAACTAACCAGACATCATAAAACACGTCGAATCCACAAGAGTCTGTCTTACACCGCATAAAACTGCAGGCGCCTAAAAGAATGATAAATGTAGCAAACAATGCAGTGACACAATAATTTTGTCGATATAATATATGTAAGTTTTAATGACGATCCACTAAAGAAAGACTTGTGTTCTCAAGTTTCTGCTGAAATCTACATCCAGCTCCACGTCATCCCACTAATGTGAAATAAAAAATGAGACTAAATTGCATTCACATTTTGCTCTAGACTCCTGTCATAAAGAGCGATAACTCTGATTGACACCAATTTCTTCCCATGTGCATCTTTCAGATAGTCAACATATATGTTTAACAAATTTAATAGGTGTCCTAACTAGATTGCTTGCAGACACACGTTTTCAATAGACATCACGTTTTTAGAGGCGGTACCATAACAGCATTTTTGATAATAACATCTGCACCATATTTTTTAATAGACACTATACTGCAAAGGCAGCAGCTTTATTGTGTAACGATAGTTAAATCATAAAATTGTAAGAAGTGTTCCAATGATAAAGAGAACGTTTCTTTATGAATGAGGGATGTCGCGGACAACGTGAAGATGGGGACCTTCCTTCTTTTTTTATCGCAGTAAGCATAGTGATAGTGTAGGAGAATCAAGTGTAAATAATGCAACACAAACGACAAAAAAAACAACAACATATTGCTTATATACCAAATATAAATACTTGCATTAAAGTTACTAAAAGAAAAACCAAATATCATGTTTGTTAAGCAACTGCGGAACTTTTCCAAAGAAAAGACAGTGATAAATAGCTACTGTATTTGTGTTGGTTTTCTTTGGACTTCTTACAAGTCTGACGCAATACCAACTTATATGCTGCACCTGTACCGTATGTATTATCTTATACTGATAAAGATTATTGGAAATAATGAAATATTAATAAAATTAACCATTCACATAAATATATTGTAGTCTTATAAAGGTACTATTCATTTACAATTATAACATAATAATCATATACCAAGTTATAATCAAACATAAACTATTTGACCACCCACCTTATCACAACCAAGTGATAAAGGACCCTAACCATGACTGGAGGTGAAATGTCTTCAGGTCTGTTTGTTTTTTAAATCTGGAAGACACACTGGATACCACTCTTTCCACAAAGAGAGGAATATAAAAAGCTGAAAGAAAAAACTGAATGGTGTTATAATTACCTCCCGAATAGGAATGGAATGTGCTTTGACTTGCATCAATAGCTACGGAAATCGGACCGATGGTAGCAACAGCTAGCTGCAGGGCTAATTCATTGCCACTCTCAATATCCACACAGCCAGCATCCTTTGTCACTACATTGGAGGCATCGTAATTACAGGTGTCATCCTAGTTTCAATTATAAAAACATAACTGAAGCTAAAATATTAATTTGGTCACTACAGATCTTTACTGATATAGTGTGTTACATTTCATCAGTGACTGTATTGCTGGAAATTTAGTATAGTAGTTCCTCTGAGGGTTGGGTACTCTACAGGTCGTAACTAATTTCCACCTTGATCTTTCTCGCCGCCGAGATTGAAAACCAGCTCTGACACTCTTGGGCAATAACAAGCTTTCTACGCTGTCTGTAAGACCAATTTAGGACCAATCCGACATCATTAGAAATCTATTGGTGAACCACCATGCTGAATTTTATCCATTCAGGAGTAACAACATAGTGGCCATATTGGATGTCAAATCAGGATCACTTTTATATAGGACTAACTAGACATCAAAGAAGTCTCTTAGTGACAAATCTATGTCAATATGTATTTCTATTTAGGAGTACCAGAAACAACATTTTCGGAATGGCATCTAAATTTAGCAATCATGCACATTTTTGTGCAATTCTAAAACTTTTTGTCTGGAGAAAAAAATCTCAGTTGGATATAGATTAGTTTTTGTTGTCTTAATTTTTAAAAATATTGTTTCTTCATCTTTGTGTACAAACATTTAGTGATGATCGGGTAGGAAAATGTATAAGGTAGAAAACTACTTGGCTGAGTCAATTTTAACTGGGTTGGTGTTCTCCACTTCTACTCTGTCGGGTTTCCTAATCCACCTCGCGTACCATAACTTTTCTCAACCATTACACAACCGGTTTTCTTTGCTTTTCATAAACGTTTTATTACCTACGGTTAGTGGGAACCACCCGGCAAGATTAAAATGTTATCGTAAAATCCGGCCAGGACGGGTAATGCAAAACTCAGTCTAGTCTGAGGACAGGGACTGGGTATCTGTCCTTAATATAAATATAGATCAAAAGGAAAACTGGCGATTTGACGGATCCGGCAATTGCTATTTTTCTTCAAATATTTCAGAACGATTGGTGTAATTGATGTAATGACTCCTTTAGAGGTCGTAATGTTTTATGTGTGTGTGTGTGTATGCGTACGTGAGTGTGTATGTGAGATAAAAAGAGAGAAAGACAGAAAAACTCTTAATACATTACTTAACAGGAGAACAAATATTGACGGCAGTGTGATGTTTATTCCATGAAAGAGAGCCTTTGATCTATAAGAATGCATTCATCTGGAAACTATCTTCTTATAGAATATTCAAAACTCGTAATTTAATTATCCATACATTTATATAGTTATCCATTCAATTATAAGGTGAGCGTTTTAGGTTCTTAACTCCTGACAATATTATATAAAACTGGAATATGATGTCAGCAATGCATATAATTTTAATATGTACAGCCACTGTCTCTCTCAAAACCATTTTGAATTCTGATTTCAATTTTAATGTCACTAATATACGTAAGACTCAATATACAACGTTTAATTTGGCTTTTATACAGATGACTATCATTAGACTCTCATTTGTTGCATTACGTAAACTCTAATCATAGCTGATTATGTGCTTACGTAAGTTATGTATCCCCCATGAACAGACTAGATCCATATATGTGTTTTTACTTATGAATAACATGTATACCACCATTAATAGGATAGATCCAAATACCACCATTAACAGGATAGATCCAAATACCACCATTAACAGGATAGATCCAAATACCAACATTAACAGGATAGATCAAAATACCACCATTAACAGGATAGATCCAAATACCACCATTAACAGGATGGATCCAAATACCACCATTAACAGGATAGATCCAAATACCAACATTAACAGGATAGATCAAAATACCACCATTAACAGGATAGATCCAAATACCACCATTAACAGGATAGGTCCAAATACCACCATTAACAGGATAGATCCAAATACCACTATTAACATCATATATCCAAATACCAACATTGACAGGATAGATCCAAATACCACCATTAATAGGATAGATCCAAATACCAACATAAACAGCATAGATCCAAATACCAGTATTAACAGAATAGATCCAAAATATCTTTATTTGCTTCAGAACAATATACATCCCATTTTTAACGAGGTTAGACCATATCAGATCATGCGCTAATGTAGAACGTGGATCCCACCATGAACCAGGTATACTCAAAGCTGATTTTCACACTAATGTATAAAATACATTGCGTTATGTAATCAACGGGGATTATCCAGATCTACTGTAGCAGAAGTCAGTAGCTGATCAGGGTCAGTGTGTACACACTATTAACAGTATCCATAATAAAATAAACACTACGCGCCATATCTGTTCATTTGTGTATGTTCAGAATGCTTGCCCACCATCAACGTATTACATCCAGTTCGGCAGTCATCTGTGTACTGTAATAGTTTCTCAGTATCACTGTTCTGCACATTAATAGTATTCAAATGGAGTACTGGACCCTGATCCTTGTATCATGAGTGTTCTTCTTAGCTGGTAGAACAAATATTTCCCAAAAAAGAACTTCCCATACCAGATACTACCAAATTTTAGTATAGATGAGACCCCATTTATAAAGCAAAGTAATTTTCATTCATGGACCAGTACTGTTAAAATGAACTTTTTTCTTTATTCTCCCAATTTGGTTTTAAAGGTTTATGTACAACATTGATATGTCATTTTTACATACATGTATTTCCTAATTGTTGATATTCCATTGTTCCTTCCGTACCTGTATTTATTTAATAAATATCATTCACGTTTTGATATGCTTTCCAAAATCATCAATATAAATTGTTAAATTTCTCTTTTTAGTCATGTTCTCTTTATTTGTGCATTAACTGTCCATGCTGAGGAAAGAGTAATTGGATTATTGATTGATTGTTCACAATGGGGGAATGTAATACCAAACAAAAACACAGTCAATGTCTCATCGGAAACATACCCTGTGACATACTGTCCCAGGATACAATTTTAAAATAAAACTGTATCACAATCTGGCATGACCACAGAGAAATATATGTTGAATTTTTTAAGGAAGGCAAGACAACAAAGTTGACGTGTATACCATGGCTGTGTATGGGTAATCCAGCTCGGTCTCTATACCATATTGCTTGATGTACTCAAAGGCGTGATCCATCCAACCGCCTTCACACCCGTTGTTACCGAAGGACATGGAGCAATCTACCAGCTGCTGTTCACTAAAACTAAGCAGGTTGCCTGTTTTACGGAAGTATTGACCCTCCAGAGATCCTGTCTGAGAGAGAAAAGAAAAATATAATTTTAACTCTTACATGTCATAACAAAATAATTTATCAAGCAAGAAGAAAAACAAGTTTGCAAACAAAATAACACTGTGCTGTCCTAAACGATTTTCCAGGATTTTGAGATAAGAGCATTTCTCCATTTAACTATCGTAATCGGAAATACTCTCAGATAATCTTCAGCGAAAACAAATTTTTCAATTTGAGCTGCTGTCATGGATATATTGCATGTTAAACTGGCAACATTTTCTTTAATGTCTCTCGGTGAAACCCCTATTTAGTATAACTATGTGTTTCGAAGACCAGGCTTGTTAAAATAGCTCATATTTCGTGACCTGAGGTCTTGAATGATTGTACTTGATTATGGGAAATTTACTAATCTAATAATTTTATACAGACAACGGCCAGCGTTTGTGTGGTAATGTCATGCTTTCAAGCCTTAAGCGGTTTTTACGGTCGCTCCGAATATTCTTCGTTAGCCTCATATAATATCTAAGGGCACGTACATAGTCACGCAGCTCGTTTTCTCTGGACGAGTCGATAGAAGAGAGGAAGCTGAAATCAATTTGCTGGTTACACAATTTTACAAACAAAACCACGTTGCGTAATTAGAATGGCTGAGCCATTGGAATTGAACAGCATGTAGTTTAGAGAGTGTGCAGGTAGCTCACTCACCCTGCATGATAAAACAAGCGCTGCCATGAAGCAAATCTTGTATTATAACTGTTTCAGCAAGTTGGAAAAAAAGAACTTGAACTTAGACCAGTTGATGAGACCGTGAGGACTTTTTTCGTCGTGTGTTGAGAAGACATATCATCCATCTTACTGATCTGGCCCACCGAATGGCAGACACGCATGGTCACTTACAGTGTTTTCACCTAGACAAAACATCGCCAAGAGACGCGATATCAAGTAGGAATTACGTTGACACGGAATAGCGTTAAACACTTGTCTTTCCACTTTATAATATAGTGAAAAACACTTATTGATGGCAGAAGTATCATTGTCTAGACTTGGAAAATCTGAATAATACAAATCAGTGTGTAATTTATAACAGTGGGGTGACAATATTACGGATAAATGACTCACCAAAGGAAAGGGGTATTACTTTAATGGGATCGCGAATTTTATTTGTGAAACGCCTGATAATTATAATAATGTTAGAAGACTGTGGTAAGATTCTGAATGACGAACTGTTGTCATCGTCATTCGCATCCATAGAAGATTGACGTTATAGGTTGGGTTGATTGTTGGTGAAAATATGTTTTATAGGTTTCTTTCAAGCAAAATTAACTCCGTTACATGGTAGGATCTCATATGTCCAGGACGAGAAAGCTGTCTGCTGGGTGTAAGATGCCGTCGCAGTTTGCGCGTATGAGATATATGGTCAGAAGGCCGGTTAGCAAGTCCGAGATTGCAGAAGCATGAGCGCATAAACTGTACACAGATTGTCCTGACGGTTAGACCGGTTAGCAGCCGGGTGAGATGGCATACAGTGATCAATAAATGACTTGTGTACTGGTCCATCTAGCGAACGTTAATGCAATCCCGCATGTCTGGCTTCCATAATTAAAAAAACAAAAACAAAACAAAACAAAATAAAAAAAAAAAAAACAAAAAAAAAATAAAAAAAAAATGCACAAACCAAGAAAGATAATTCAACCTATTGAGATGGGAATTTTAGTTAAATTCCCAGCAAGAGTTGTTTCCCTTGTTAATTTTATGTTTAACAGAGACGTCGATTCATCTTTCAGAAAGGTTGGATTCGGAGGGAGGGAGAGTAACCCTAATGTAATGTGATTAGTAATCTATTTAGGAGAGAAATCAGAATTCGTTGGTAAAGGAGTGGATTATTGTCGTGTAATATTTTTGAACTATTTAGATGGGAAATAAAATATCAAGCTTACTCTCAACAACCTCAGAGAATTACAAAACAGACAAGAATTTGTAATGCTCCTAATACAAGGCCTCTTTTAATAGTCGATCACAAATAGTTCAGAAAACTGATCCATATTCTCGATCTGAGGTATCATTGACCGAATAGAAAACATTCATCAAGAAAATAATGTAACAACAAAGCAGGAATTAATATAAAATCAAACATTATAAGTATTTTATTTGTGAATGTTTGTGTCAATTATAATTATAGTTATAATTGATCTTTGATATAAGTTTATTTCTAAAGATGACAATGCTGATCAGCATCAATTTAATCATTATTGACCAATGAAAACTGAAGCAAGTATGTCTCTTTCGTGTTTGTTTTCAATATATTCTGTGTTTTTCAATCTGATTATAATCTGATCCGGCATGTCCAATGTGTAGATCGGACGACCACCATTTTACATTCATGTTTTATTGACCTATTATATAAGTCAACTGAAATGCAGCTTTCAAAAACTCTAAAGCGAATCAAAAATTTTCTGTACACATCATGCTCGTCATCCGCACAGCTCTGTCTAGAAACGCGAAGATACAAGATTGCATGTTAGACTGGCAACATTCTTCATATGTTTGGTTGATAAAATTAGCAATTATAGTAATAACATAGGTTTTCAGAGCATGATCCCTAAGCGGTTGATATCAGATCTTGATTAAAAGTGGAAATATTATTCTAATTAGATTATGTATTTCTCAAAATTTAGTCGAAGTGCATTTTCTCATTCAGCTAGCATACACAACCAAGCATCAAATGGTCGATGAGAAAATATTCTCACCTGAATTTGTATATCAATTAACTTAAGTAATTGATAATCGTCAGTCAGTTTCAGTGTTGTTCAAATTAATGTCAACAATTTAGAAAGCATTAATGAAACAAGCCGCTAACACGTACAAGTAGTTTGAAGATTTTGTTAGACAATCATTACACAATAATTTGACCAGTGAATAAAATTGTTCATTGCCAATAAAAATATCTACATTATTCGTTAAGATTTCTTTTGCTGTTGTCATTCAAACAAATATTTGCCTTAATGTTAATTACTGTGCATTTACGAGGACCTTTACTATTAAAGAATGTTTTGGAAATATGGATACGATTAAGTCTATTGCTGAACCAAAGCTCAAGATTAAGGCATTCGCTAGTAGACCATCTAAAATTAGAAGAGAAAAGAAGCCAAGCAAAGAGAGATGGTGATTTATGTGTACGAAAGTGAGAGACTGAAGAAAAAGAAAGACATATCAATGGGAGACACACAGCTTGATACAATCCTATATCAGCAGTGTGTTCTAAGTAGGACTGAGGGGATTGCTTAAGTGTGACAAATGACACTTTTCTTTTACTTATATGTTACTTGTATTTTATAATTATATTTTACATTTTGACTTATTGAGCAAAATGGAAATTAACATGATGCTGATTCAACATTTCAGAAATGCAACATTTCCTGTAAATATACTTACTGTACTGAATGCCCAGCACGAACCACATGATAACTGAAAATGGATAGATAGCAAATATTAATAACAGGTTGTATTCAGAAATGTATACAAGTAAAACTGACATAGGCTTAAAACCTAGTCTTATTTCAAAGCTCAATTTGTTATGAATATTTTATATTTGAAACGTATACACAAAGCTTTATACAGTTTTTCTTATAATTTGGCAGAAAGAACGTATATATTACGGCATAGGGACATGGACTGGTCATTAAACCGGCATGTATTCACGCGTCATATCAAAATAATTCTTTCTAACCATCCAACCAACCAAGTTAAACAAGAGTTCGGTTTTGTATATAGTATATACCTCCACTCCCCTCAAACAATTTCTAAATAGTCTCAACTTGAAAGTAGAATTTAAATTAAAAACTAGTTGGAATTTTTAAAAGTCAAGTCAAATCATCATTTTAAGTCGCTTACTGCCCTACTGCTTACAGTCCAGGGCATGGACTAAAGTCCCTTTAAGAGGGGACTTGGCTTTGGTGCTAGGCCTTTTACCTGACCCCTAGAGGTCAGAGACCCCCCCAAAAGACCTTATGAAGCATACTGTAATCGAAGGCAAAGGCAGATCCGCAACTAGCTTTCCCACTCGGGCCACAACTCCCGCCCACCAAAGTCCCCAATGTCTAAGTCCACCTATGTTTATCTCAGTTAGGTGGACTATTGTGTCAAATTTAACCAGTTTTTCTTACGGGTGTCCCTATACCAATGATGTGTTAGCCACCAATTTAATTATCCAAATGTTCCTGCGTTGCGAATTTTGAATATATTTTGATGAGGTTGAATTTTGCGTACTTAGCGTACTTATATGGTTCTAAAATGAAATCAATCTCTAGGTGTATGCCACCTAATTTTAACATTTATCACCGCTTTGACACTGTTTGGCTTTTAATTGTGACCGCCTTTCCAAAGGATCTCGTTTTAACCTTGGGTCTTCCAGGCCAAAGTGAAGACATAGGTTGTAGGCTTATTTTCGAACAGTTGGCTGCGTGGCCCGGGCTGTTAATCGCTAATTGTTTGTCCGTTCCAGGGGTACATGGCTGTCATCATGACTTTATTAACTTATTTTCTGTTCTGTGTTCCAGCAAATGTTTTCACATGACTCAACATGTTTAACCGCTGCAGTATCGATGTACCTGATTCTTCACAGGTGTTACGTATCCATTCTCTCTCCAGTCGACTGTATCAGGAAGCACCACATTGTGTGGGGGTAGGAATGTGCTACAAGTGGCATCTGTCAGATTGACTCTCGTCTTTACACATCCACTATGCAGTGTTTTAAACTCTTCTGCTGTCTACAAAAAAGAATTAAACTTAAACTCGTGACGGGTGAAATGGATAGCTCTGAGTTTCGAGATTGTCTTCATCTAAGCCTTCAATGTTTGGTCGTAAAATGTAACAAGTTTTTCTGTTAAATGACTTCGTGCATTTCCTACAACACAATTTTTCATCTAACTGTTCAAAGATCAATTTGAATCTGATCATCAGTGTTAGTTTAGATTATTTAAAGATAGGACACTCTTGAAAAGATATCAATAGTTCACCTAAACAAACGTGGGTGGTTGAATTCTTCTCAGTCTGATTATAAATGAAAAAGGTTATTGCTGACAAGCAATTAAGAAGACATCTTTAGTCAGTTTAGTGTTTTATATTCTGTGTGCGAAGATCAATAAATTTTCCAATAGAGAGTCAGATTGATAAATATTTATCCCCAGGCTTATCGCGGTCCACAATTAAGGCCACGATGTTTTTGAATCTACCGATATGATTTACGTTTCCAGCCTTGAAATAAACATTCA
This sequence comes from Potamilus streckersoni, assembly GCA_016746295.1. NCBI lineage: Eukaryota > Metazoa > Mollusca > Bivalvia > Unionida > Unionidae > Potamilus > Potamilus streckersoni. Next base: position 1,487,017 of record JAEAOA010000640.1, on the reverse strand, counting down.
ATTGTTTATTTTCAAATTTCATCATTCAATTGACACATTTTCTTACCACTTCTTTATGTAATTATGACAGTTCAAGATAATCACCCACGAACGTAGCCATTTTTCGTTATACTGGTTTTGACCAAACTGCTGTTGAGTGACCTTTGATTTAAGTTCAGCCTTTACGTAAATATAGTCATGTGATCAACTTTCGTGAATAGCATCTTTTAATAGTGTGTGTTATACATTAGCCGTTGCCACCATCAGCTCAGCATTTGTGACGCATATTACTTTTCAAGTTCGTAAAATACTTTACTGTTCATTTAGTAAAATGGATACTCCATTGTACAAAAATGCAAAATTTTAACCACACCGTGAGTTTCACTAAGTTATGTTCTTAAATAAAGCCTGCAAATCATGCACACGACAGCTGAAGAGAGAATGAAGGATGCAGAATCCAACTTCATGTTTACTTGGCCTTTTGCTCCAGACAAGTTTCTCTAACAGCTTTCTACATTATACTTAATCATTAAAAATGACTTTACCAGATCAGAAAAGTGGTTCACTCCCAGCCAGTAACTTGTCTCTCCTTGCTTGTATTTCTGGTTGTAAATTTCAATTTTCTTCATGTTCTCAGCAAAAACTGAGCGTCTATGTGCTTCCTCTCCTATGCTCTCGTACTGCTTGTCTGGAACGACAGAATTACCAAAGATAGACTCTACAGATTTATCAACCCATAGATTTTTTGTTAGTTAAAAGCCGTAACTAGACCCTGTCCCGCGTAGAATTTATCAATACAGCCCCATTCCAAATAACGTATTCTCATTATTATTGTTCTTTCAATATAAAATGTGCTTACTATTCACCTGTAAAAAGCCCCAATTAACGAATGTTTCTTTATAATTTCTGTGTTAGTAGCTCAATTGGCAAAGTATCAGACTGTAGTCAGGAGGAGCAGTGATGCTGTTGTGGCAGATACCATCAATGTTAAATCGGCACCATTTGTATTCATCACTAAGCAAATACAGTATATGTTTCAGTGAAACGCAAATTTGCTATGTTGATAAGAACAGCCATTTTGAGGAGTAGCAATAAGATATATTTCAGAATGGAGGCTGGGATGACTGGACATCAGAGTGGTACATAGAGTAGCAATAAGATATATTTCAGAATGGAGGCTGGGATGACTGGACATCAGAGCGGTACATAGAGTAGTAATAAGATATATTTCAGAATGGAGGCTGGGATGACTGGACATCAGAGCGGTACATAGAGTAGCAATAAGATATATTTCAGAATGGAGGCTGGGATGACTGGACATCAGAGCGGTACATAGAGTAGTAATAAGATATATTTCAGAATGGAGGCTGGGATGACTGGACATCAGAGCGGTACATAGAGTAGCAATAAGATATATTTCAGAATGGAGGCTGGGATGACTGGACATCAGAGCGGTACATAGAGTAGTAATAAGATATATTTCAGAATGGAGGCTGGGATGACTGGACATCAGAGCGGTACATAGAGTAGTAATAAGATATATTTCAGAATGGAGGCTGGGATGACTGGACATCAGAGCGGTACATAGAGTAGTAATAAGATATATTTCAGAATGGAGGCTAGGATGACTGGACATCAGAGCGGTACATTTTCATTTAGGACCAATAAATTTGTGTGTAATATTTCGAGGCAATACTCAAAATAGTTTGGGAGATATGGTAATAACACAGATACTGTAATAGGTGGACGGATGATGCATGATGAAAAACAACAGAACATTCCTTTAGCTTTTATAGTCAACAACATGTAGACATAAAAATGAAATCAACACAATACAATTATAAACATAGAACAAAGTTTACACTAAACGAATTTTACAGCTGCGATTTGTTTACAGCTTTATATTTTCGATTGTGTAACTGCCATTTCCCCACATAGATGCATGAACACAACAGTTTTCCTATAATGGGTCCATAGCTCGTACATATTACATATATAGTAAACACAATTGACCTATCTAAAGTCTGAGTTTGCGTGCGTGTACGTATTTCATAATCAAGACAGTAGTTCAAGACCTCGCTGATAGAAGACTCAAAAGCGAGTTTATAAGATATATAACTTTTTAATTACTCTTTAATAATCGTAAGTAACACCTTCACTTTTGGACATAATGACACTGTTAATTACATACTCAGTGGATTTATGATATCACTATGGTAAACTAATTAGTGCAGCGAGTTGACCTGAACTCAACGGTCATTAAAATATCAAATGGATCACCTTTTGGTTTCTTACGTTTAACAGGTATTTTATCGCCGTCGTATCTAGTGTGTAGACTTCCATTTTACCGAGTCAAATTATTACCAAAGTTTATGTTGTTGTTATGTCAACTGTACTTGTTCTTATATATCTAGAAGGTCGTAACATTTGGTATTATAACTTTTTTCTATGCTCGTATTAATACATGGCAGTTTCCAATCGAAAGCTACTATGTTAGTGGAAAAGCTGAGCATATTTGATTGTTTGTGTCAACATGGTTAAAGGTGTATGCTTGGAGCCATTAAAAGATGATAGCAAGGGACACAAAAATAAAACCATGTTTTGTGCAATATGTAAAGTCTAACAACTGATAAATACTCAATGTATACATATAAGACATACATTGCATGTTTAATGTTTCCACTCTTTGATTTTTATATCTACAAAATGTGTAATACGTTTTTTTAATTTGAGATAAGAAAAATATCTTACATATTTTTCATTTCTCATTTAGACCCGTGGTAGAATATAACATCTCTCTCTCTCTCTCTCTCTCTCTCTCTCTCTCTCTCTCTCTCTCTCTCTCTCTCTCTCTCTCTCTCTCTCTCTCTCTCTCTCTCTCTCTCTGTCTCTCTCTCTGTCTCTCTCTCTTTTCTCTCTCTCTCTCTCTCTCTCTCTCTCTCTCTCTCTCTCTCTCTCTCTCTCTCTCTCTCTTATTTACAATGAGTTCTCCATATGCATTCGCGAAGGCAGGCTGGTAGTTACTCATACAAACTGGGTTTAATGTGATTTAAAACCAAACAAAAAGTACTTTCTAGCAATTAATGTTTTCGCACATTCAAGTAACTAATTCTACATATTTGATAATACAAAAGACGATGCACGTTACTTTGTATTAATGAGTAAGCATATTTATGTGCAGTTAATCCATTATTAGCATTAATCTGTCGTAATATCTGATGCAATAATACTCACTGGAGTCAGATTTGGGAGACATATGAGAAAAGATTGCCGGAAACCTGCACTCCTATGCCAAAAGTGAAAGACTGCTTTATGTGTTTCATACCATGACTATTTCATTCAAATGCAACTGCCAGCATCACAGCTGGGTACGTTCATTGAATACAAATTTAGCACGGGCTACTATTAAATAAAGTAACACATTCTAATGTTTCAGCCTCTTAGACTTTTAATCGGAAACTAAAGTTTTGGTTCTCTAAAAAAAATCAGTAAAAATTAGAACTGCATGGGGATGAAAGCACATAAGCACATTGTAGTTAGCTTATGGGTACCTCATACTCCAGTTGTCTTATGCTCTGTTTATAAATTCTATTAAAATTGCATTAAAAAGCAGTAAAACGGACAATATTTATTTAATCATATATTTTGCAGTTAAAAAATAATAATTTTCCTCACGTTATGGTATTCTGTCTGAATGATTTACGCATATCACATCCGCCATTGATTATATTCATGTTGAGAAAGAACTTTGCTATTATTGTTTACTTTAACTGATTAAATGACGACTTGATAGATGTACCAAGCTTAAAGATAAGCTGAAAATGATACATAAATTTAAAAAAGCTATGAAAATTAATAAGTATTATCGAGAAAAGCTCTCCAACACCGCTAACCACCGCTAACTGTAAGTGGATACATTATAGAGTAAATACACTTCAGACAATGGTCAATGAAAGGAAACACCGTCGCAATGACACAACAATAGGCCACTTGTTATAGCTTAAGTGATTTCTTCCCAATTTGATAATGAGATAATGTCTGACAATGATACATATAAGTCACCCAAATATGACTAACTTGCATTCATTTGTTTACTTCATTGATTTGTCATTAGTGCATGATGTCTAGTCAAATATATTCTCAACTTCTTAATAAACACAAGTGTGTCCCTGCAAAACATTTTAAAATGGTGTTGAACAATACCAAGGGTCGAGGTAGCCGAATGATCTAAAGCCCTTATCTTTACCTATAACTGCCATCTCGCCTCTATCCACGTAGGTTTAAGTCTTTGGTATGGCCAATGCGGATTTGAGAGAAATCTTGCCAGAGTATTCTCGTGTCAATGGTTATTCCCGTTTGCTTGTTGGTTTTATTTTCCAGTACATACTACCTCAATAATACTGACTGCCATATATAGCCTATCTTGTGCTGACAAATGGCGTTAAAAAAACAACTGTTCTGTATAACTTATTCTCAATGATGTGCCACATTTTTCCTGCGTCAGACTACATGTTTTCGTCAATAACATTTTCATCGTTTTCAAATGCATTTGTGACATTTTATTTCTAGCGAACACACACACAGTTGCTTAATGCAACATTCATTATCAGAATTGTTTACGATCATAAGTAGCAACATACCTATGCATAAAGTATGTCAGAATATAATGGCTACAATTAAAAGCAAAAATAAACAACATACAAATGAAGAATGACACAAAAAAGGAGTTAGGAAGAGAAACTGTTCCAAACAAATGTAATAAAGAAGTACTACAAAATGAAATATATAAGGCAATGATTAAATAGTGTAAAATGTATACAACAAACATCAGATACCACATCACCAGGAGCAAACACCCCCATCTAGATTGGTCTCTTTCCGTGCTATAAGCAAGGTACCCGTCTGCTCTGTCAAAAATCTAGTCTACTTTGCTTGAACGAAATTTAAATTTAAAATTTTGAAGTTCTGGAAAGTCACTTGTAAATTTATTAATACTCATACCCTTAGTCTAGCTCCATTTGAATGTTCCTCCATCTTATGTAGATCGACTGCTTAATTGCATCGAATGTATAAACTTTGATCTATGAATAGGGAACAAGAATATTTCTGTTTTCTAAAGGCTTGCCACTCAACAATACCTAGTAACATAACCTATAACACAATACCAGAAGAGGGCCAAAACAGAATGACGAAAACGTGTGGCGTGTCTTGAGCTCAATTATCTATCAGTCATCAGTCACCATATTTAGTAAAAACAGGAGTTAAAAGAAGTGTAAGACGTTGTACAGTAGCCATAATTCACATTTGAAATCGTTCCCCTGGACGTGATCAGCCAGTTTTGATCCCTTGGATCTACACTGACCGACAACTTGTCATTTAACAAAAAGAAACTCATCAGGATCGGAAAAGTGACAACCACCTTCAGTAGACTTCCAAAACGCACATTGGGTGATAACAAACTTGCCATCAAGATGAAGATGGTGATCTATAAGACATACGTTATGAGTATCGTGCTGTATGGCAGTGTAACATGAACTAATGACAGTCACCAGGAAAGAAAACTAAACATCATTCACTTCCGCTCTTCGCATCGAATTCTTGTTTATTAATTGCAAGGATGAGGTCTCCAAGGCTTACGTCCTTTACAAGGCCAAACAACAAAGTAACATAGCACTCTTTATACACAGTCGGCAACGCTGGACAGCATGCACGATAAATGCATCTCAAAGGAACACTCTACAGCGACGTTACAAATGGCAAAAGACGATCTGAACGCCCAAGAATCCGCTTCAGGTATAAAATGAAGATTCTCAACATTGGCATCAAAGAGCGGCAGTCACTAGCACAATGAAACAGCAGAGGTGACGCTTCGATTACAATGGTTTAAGTGCAACATTACAATAAACTGTGGCTGGATGAAAAATACAGCAAGCACTAACTCATAAATCAGAACGTCAGCTAAACTTTATATATCACAGAACACAGTTGTATCACTTACGAAAGGACCTTCGTTCCAGGATAGGTTATTTTAACCACCAGATGAAATGAAGCAAAAACTAAAATGTCATTACCATTAGACACTGAATATCCAATTTCTTACGCAGACGAATGGATGCCAACTACTGTCTATTCTCCGCATATCATTTTTTACCGATAGTTTGCGTTATCGTCTATTGCAAAAATTATAATCAGTTGTACCTTGCTCATACTGACTTTTAAATTCATCAGGTGTTAGAAGTGGTACTACTGCTGTTACTGTTTTACCATTATACAAAGCTCGAGTATTAGTGACTTACATCAGGACGTTTTATTTCAATCCATATAGTTCAAGGAGTTGGTTGACATATTCTAATGATAAAGAGTGAGTGTTTTCACTAATTTGTACACATTTAGAGTGCTATTGGACAAAATAATTCCGTAACTTGAAGCTACTGTACTTAGTGACTGATGCAAAAAAGACCGATCCTTCTTTAACTTTCAATTGTTTTCAGATTTGATGGTGAAAGAGAGAGATGTTTGTAGCATTCAGAAAAAGAAACTACACCCGAATAGGCACTACATACAGATCGTGATGACAGACAGAGACTGTACATTGCCTGGAGTACATACAGATCGTGATGACAGAGACTGTACATTGCCTGGAGTAATACAGATTGTGATGACAGACAGAGACTGTACATTGCCTGGAGTACATACAGATCGTGATGACAGATAGAGACTGTATATTGCCTTGAGGCAAAGATGAAGGCATACAGTAAAGATATTTTGCAAGAGCAGAAGCAAATACTAACATCATTCTAAATTCCACATTACACCATGAAGAAACTGTGAAGTTGTTGGAAATCTTGTCATTTATTATACAGCCAGAAGAATGTGGAGGAGGATCCAGGCTCATGAACATTATCACGAATATAAGGACCGACCAGTTGATATTTTTAAAAATGGATGGCTGTGTTAAAATAATAATTGAAAAATGTGGCTCGTCGAGCAAGTGAGTTTTAAGTCTGTGTGTAAAGTTATTGTCGTTTTAGCACTAAAGAAATACAACTTTACAATGGTCCTAAAATTAAACTGATTCAGTACCGACAACATTGTCATAGCGAAAATGAGTTGTTTTCAACGTGGTCTAGCAATTTTCTTACTTTGAAAAAAAAAAACCAAACAAATTAATACTTTCATAACATTAATTACAAGAACCATTTCAAGTATTTTGTCAGCTACCAATATAATAAATGTAATAAACAAACCACTACATAGCTAGTGTCACTTTTGAATCTTGTATAAGGCTCAAACAATAAAATGATTACATTAATATAGGGTCAAAACAAATTGTATTTCTCCAGAACTCGAAGTTGTTTTCAGATGATACATAATTACCAAGGTTCTTCACTGAATTCAGATGTACGTTGGATGGACACTTTTTCATTTAGGATCAATAAACATTTTGGAGAAGGTGATATGACGTGACTATTATGCTCTTTCAGTGGCGGTTAGATAACGTTTCTAAGCGACAGATTTTTCATTTAAAACTAATTAGACCCATGTGAGTATAAAGTTTCCTATCAATCCTCAATGTAGCAAAGGAGGAGTAGCTATAACTTGTGATAAAAGAAGGACTAATAACAGGCTGTCTCATTCTTCTGGGTTATGACCAGTAGAGACAGAGATTTAAAATATTTACTAAGTTGGGTAAGAAGCGGTTAGATTTGTACAAATCAAAAATGTAACCGAAATCTATGTTCTTAGCTCTTAACAGTTTTAGTTCTTGCGTCATTTGGTAATATTTGTAAACAGGTTCAATTGGAACTTTGTTATTCATTTCTCAAGGACCGCTATTCATTTTCCAGTAGTATGTTTAATTATAAGATAGAACTTCCTTATATTCTACAGGAGTCACTACACTGCGAAATCAATTAGACGGGTACACACTATGCATTTGTGATGTATTTTAACTACTCATGCTATTCTGTCATACATTTTCAAAGCATGTATATATCAACGTAATATTATATACTTACAGTTAAACGTTTGAAACATGCAATCACCGTGTCAGCACTTGCAATGTAATGTAATAAGGATTAAATTATATTAATAACTGCATCAATAAAACCAAATTTTTTGAGCCCAGTCCCAACTCTTCTTGTACAACTTGAGTGATACAAATGCAACATGATATTCTAACTGACTGGTCTTTTAGGATCAATAAACATGCATTGTGTGATGTGGTGGAACACTGGTTCTTGTCCATTATATTACAGCTGGTTAACTAAACTTTCTACACGCTATGTTTTGCGAAATTCAGTTTAGCAGCGCCTTGTACATATGCATGAGATGCGAGTCAGTAATTGACAAGGATATCACAATATTTATTTCTAAAGTATACAGATAAAGTTTCAGACACTTCCTTATATAAATTTTAACTCACTGTATTTTGCCTTGAAGACTTCCCACGATTCACCAATTTCTGTTGCATGGATTTCATTGGCTGGCTCGATTTTAAACCACTTGACATAACTCTGATCTTCTGGAGCTGCTGCTACCAATGACATTGCCACAATAAATGTCATGAACCTTGCATACATTATGATGATGTTCTATTTAAAGTACCTAAAACGACAAAATACAATATTTCAAATTTTGCGTGCATGCGAATGATATACGAGCCATACCTCCTTCCACACAAACTTTACCGTCTGAAATATTGGTCAGTGGCTCCGGTGATAGTATGGTCTAAGAAGCTCACCTTTACAGATTACACACACACATACACACACACACACACTGCTGTTACCGTAAGTCTGTGTCTCTGCTCGAACAAAAAAGTGTCTTTGGGAAAGCTTGCAAAGTGCTTCTCATGGGTTGGTATTTCTTCCGGAATCTTCCCGTATTTTCCGCCACCAAATACAGTGTCCGTCATGTAAGGCTATCATGTGCTGAAAATGGCGTTAAATCCCACAAAACCAAAACCATCTCATTTTTGTCAACAATTAAAATACATCTTAAATATATTACACGCGATTTTAGTGGCACACTATTAATTATCAGTCATTTTGAAAGACTTTATTCTAAAGTGACTTCAATACAATGTCTCTCATTTTGCAACATTCATTGTTTTATCAGAAATATAATTGTCTATTGTGACATGCATAAATTATACCTGCAGTAATTTAAAATTGGAAAAAAAATTGCATATTAAATATCGCTTAAGCCATGCTACACAATTTGACATGTGTATGATTTACGCATGGAATGTAAGCTTACCACAACTGTCGCACAAATGTCTCGATAATACTTATAAACTATATATCTCTAATATATATATATATATATATATATATATATATATATATATATATATATATATATATATATATATATATATATATATATATATATATATATATATATATATGCAGCGTTTCTATTATTATGTATTTGTTAGTTAAAAAAAAAATACCAATTTGGTCAAAGAGAACTAAACTCATTTATATCAAATCCAGTAAACAAAGTTACTTTACTAAAGCATGTAATGGAATAAAATAATTAGGAACAAACAAATAATTAAATTAAATATGCATAGCAATACTAGAGACTATGACTTATTATATGCTAATCTTTTCTCTACGTAAACTTTATATTGTCTGAATCGTGTAATATTCCCCGATATTGAACACCTTCATATTGTATTCGCGCGCAAAGGAACCAATTTTGTCATTCACTGACAGAAAAGAAACACGCATGCCATGTCAACACAATTCAAAACGATTAAATTGGCAGACGCTGCTGGAGTCCGATGCAAGTCACTTCATGTAGATTAATCCAGACCATAATCAAAATATTTCGTTGAACTGACAAAAATACCAAAACGTATTCATTCCAGATCAAATGGAAAAGTTGTTGCAATGCGTATTCATTAACAATATTATTCCAAATTTCAATTTTAAGTAGGGCAAGCGCCATTTTTGTTTTGAACTTACGTCTAACGCGCGACCAACTTCATATTTACCTGTGTGGAGTTATGCGCTCATTAATAATGTTCTGTATTGATCTATCAACGCTTATGTTTTTAGTTTGGAATACGGCATACATTTAGTTACTTTGTTTCGTGCAGTGTATTTTTGTTTATATATTTAAGCCTTGGGAAGAATAAGAAATAAGCTAATAATAAAAATATTACTTTATTTGTTTGGGAAAAGAAGAACTCATTTTCTCGGAATGATATACTGCACTCCCAAGGTCGTTCTGTATATCCATCCGAAAACCTCGTTCATATTTTCCCATACAAATGCAGTAACCTATAAATCTTCCATTCACCGATTTTCGCCCAGGTGAATAAAATTTTCCATCCACCGATTTCTTCCTAAGTATAAGAAATATTCCATTCACTAATTACACCCATGCATATGAAATCGTCCATTTACTGTTAAGGATTTACTCTTTTTTTCTAAGATTTTTCTTTGGGAAGACTCCAGTATGTCAATCGGAATTAATCGCTTATATTCGTACTCAGTGCAGTATAACTATATTTAATTGTAAGCAGGGATTTTTTGTTGGTGAGTCTAGGTTTCAAAACTAATCATTAAAAACGTGCTTAATTTAAAACGTAATGGGTTGCACTGTTTGAGATAGTAGAAGAAATGACTGAAATACATCCAGCACACATTGATAGTAGACTCCATCATTCCAAATGACTATGTAAGTGTAAAAGCACGACGAGCATCAAAGGTGACTCACCGGTAGTCAGACCAAGGTAAGTACAAAAATAGCCATTTCGTTAGTCGGTAATTATTTATGATTACATTAATTACACACTTAATAAGACGGAAGAACAAACGTCATTTGTGTGATAGGGCTATTAATTGATGAGGCGTTATTACAGCAAGTCGGCACAAGCGTCTCGGACTGAAATGGTGCATATCGAAACCACTATAGTAAAGCCTTGGAGCACAGGGTTTCATGTAATACAGAGTACAGAAAAATTCATCCTGATTTTAATCTGCTCATGTTACTTAATATTGAAAAAGATAAGAGACGATTTTTTTTCCAATTGAATGATAAAATTTATATATATATATATATATATATATATATATATATATATATATATATATATATATATATATATATATATTAGGTAGATTTCAATGATTTCACCAATGAGGTGGCTATGATGAAATGTCAATAGTGACGAAGCTAAACGTGACAGGTCAAAAACTGTCGACTTCATTAGTAAATATTTCCTGATATCAACTCAAAACATACATACTTTCAAATATTTATTGTAAGGTAGAAGTTCTTCGAGTTGCAGGGATTTGTTTCTCAAGTTTGTGTCAATGTGACACTGCACTGCTACATTGACAAAGATGTGAAATTATACAATAGTTTTAGGACATCGAGTGTTTCCAAAATTAGATTATATGCACAGATTGTGCACAGATTGTGTATTGTTTTAGTTAATACATGTTTATTTCATGAGTAAAGGATCTGACTTATTTCCGTAAACACATATCTTAAGTGGACTACAATGCTAGAGTAAGGGTGATGTAGAAACATGACAGAAATGTCCCGCAGACTTCAGAGTATAACATTAGACAACAATAATTTTAATGATTGTGAGTTTTTATGCAGTGATGTTGATTTCTATTTGCATTTATTTCTGAAATTCAGATGTTTAGTTTTGTGTATTTGCAAACTATTTCGGAAACAAATCTATGCCCAAAGATCGATCGTCCCTCAATTTCAGTTAGCCACGAACACAATGTCTGATTAATCCATCTTTTCATACAAGATTCTTGTTATCAATTAAAACTGCTTAAATTTTATTACTTTATTTAAACAAGAGAACTTCTTTAAAATTTGCAGTTTGTTATTGAGCAATTTGTTATTAATCATCAATCACTCACAATTCATTTCATGTGGAAAACTAACCCAAAATGGTTAATAGCTAGAACCTTGTTGTTTGGGGTTCAGTTTTTAAGGATTCTTGTTCGTTCCGTCTTATTGCGTAAACGCATACTAGAGCATAAACAGTCTCAAAACATTTTTAGATCTCTTCATGCTGATGGAGAGAGAATAGAACGAAATATTATAAAATTATTTATGTCCAAATATGGGAATACAGGTTTCGTCACGTCTATGTCGCGATAAAAGTTCTTGCTACAAATGTTTTCATGGTACTCATCTCTGTAAAGGAGCTGTACTGTGGACCGGTCAATTCCGGGGACTTCTCAGTTTACTTACAGCATATCTATAATTATGAACCACTTTTCTTTTAAATGCTTATAGTATAGATGTGTATATATCTGCCAGGTTTTCATGACATAAATTTAGTCACTGTTACCATTAATTCAACCTTAAAAATGCGTTGCACTAGTGACTAACAGCGATTATTTTCTATCTCTAACGACTGAGAAATTTTGAATATTTTAGCAGATAAAATTGTTTGTTTCCAAATAATATTTATTGCATTTTTAAAGTTCCTAGTGCCTTTTCCAATCGCTAAAATCACTACAGACAATCAGAGATGTGCACTTATTATAGTATGCAAATTTTTCTAATTATTCGTCCGTGAAAAAAGTGTGCTCAGACAAACGACAAAATATTGATAGAAACCCACCGTCCTGCGCTCAAAGTGGAACACTATTAGAGTAGGTCACCTACAATCATTTGTATCAGAATTGGAGGTGGTGTGCTTGGATACGACTTATTAGTGAAAAATTGAGAAACTTTCCAAACTATTGTATGATATTTATCTGCATTATACCGGTGCTGGTATACACAATTTTTAAACCTTTTCTTTCTAAATTATTTAGTTATTTCGACAAAGTAATATATGGTTATTTCCCTTTGACTTTAAGTCCAGGATTGTTTCATAATGATATAATTCTGACAGTTAACAACTTTATATACATTCTGAATAAAATTAATATAAATGATGTCGGTAAATCAGCCTATTTATTTCAATATCTCCGTGATTACCTAAAAGAGGAGTCCAATATTATCTGAATAATCTAGCATCGAACAATCTGATGAAAATATGGGTTATTTGCAAAATAAAATTATAAGTATCTGTAATAGACAGTGGATAAGGGTGGGTGGGTGGTCCAAACCTGTAAGATTTGTTTCCATTCCACTGTCCATTAACATATACTAATACAAGCTTTTGTTATGAGAGCTGGTCAGGTAACTGTGTATAACATTACATCAATTTTAATGACCTAAATATTTTAATGAATACATTTGCATGGACGAAACAATTAAACGAATAAGTTTCTATCGAATTCAGTTCTAAAAGGGCTGTCCTAAAAGCTATCATGTAGATTAAGTTATTTACTCGATTGCTATAAAGGTCTTAGTAGCAACCTTTACATATGAAGTAGATGCGATGAATATCTTTATATAAATTGTTTCGTGCGAATTTACCCAGGTAATGTAATCTCCACCCGTAAAAATAGCCTCCGTCGTCTGTGAATACCTGAAAGATGACACCAAGCGAAGCCTTTCTGTATTAAAATTTGGAAATATCTGGTTACAATACTTCTGAAGAAAAATATTTTGAGCAGCATCACTGTGTAACCTATTTCGAAAGTGGCTATGACCGAACCGAAATCACCCGGCTCAGTTGTTTCGGTCACAAGACCGTACACGGAAGAGAAATTAGAGCAATTGTCACAATAGAGATCTGTATTATATAAGGAAATTAGGACATTATTCAAAATATATATATTTGTATTGCTATGTATGGAAATAAGAGCATTTATTACAATAGATATTAGCATTGCTATGTATCTACACGTAGAAGATGATAAACTAATAGCATACTGAACAAATTATCCGGCTTGACGAAGCAAAAACGAACAACCTACCTTAATCGCTCCTTGTTCAACAACGGCAGAACAATAACTACCACGAGACTACTCACATTATTTAGAAATTATTACGGACTGGTATTCCGTTTATAATGTCATCTACATAGGTAGTTAAATTTCATGAAATATTCACTTAACGAACATCCAGTCTACTGATACCTCCAGGAGAACGTTATGCAATAACTTTCAAGGGCGGTTCCTCATCGGAATGTCCTTTGGTTGATTTTTATATCTAGTAAAACAAGGACAATATAAATATTATTTATACAACTTTCTGAGTGTAAAGAAAACATTGGCTGTTCACTTAAAAAAAACAAAAGTAACTTGTTGCTAAAGATGCATATTACTATCTAAGAAAAAGTAATCAATTATTTCTTCATTACATTCAATACAATGCAACACGTTACTTTCAAAAGAATTATTGCGTTATAAACTTTGGCAGTTTTATTTATAAAAGTTAATATTCTGAATTTGCACGTTACATTTGCCACATGAATCTCGTGTTCAAACTGATAGTCACATTCCTAGCTGTATCTGTACTTGTCATAAACATGAATAATTTATGCGATAGTCTGCTGATTGTCGTCTGCCGTCCTACTAGGAGGACTGTTATGAAACCTCCCAAACTGCCCCCACTACCCTTTACGTTGGATGTGTTGGACTAAGCATGGACTTTACATTAGAGTTTGTTATCTCGAAACGAAAAGAAATGCAGAGTCTGGGAGTAAATTAATAGCAAGGAGGAAACTATATTTTTAGTTCTAACAAATATAAAATTTATCAATGCAAGCGAGGTCGCACACATTTACACATATATTCTAAATAATCATTGCAATCTATGAGTAAAGATAGCTACTGGCCACAAAATGGAAATTAGACAAGATATTATGGACAACTGGTACTCACATTATCTTGTAGAATGAAAATGAATATAAACAATAATCAGGACATGATCAACTCAGCCTCAGAGAGTGGGTACAATCAGACGTAATTGTAGTTCATTTCTCGTCTCAGATATTTCAGTTCTTTTCCCGAGTCAATTGACGATCACATGATTATCCCTTCTCTAGTCAGTTTATCAGTAGTTAATTGTTACTTCACAAAGCAATGTGCTAGCTTGGGTATTCTATAAAGTTCATATATATATATATGCATTTTGACCGAATCACATCAATGATATTGTAAAGGCGCTCATGCATCCAAACATATACTGTGCTATTGACAATGTGCATGAATTGATGATAGCATGATCAATTTATGTATGGCGTCAACGAATTCAACTAATTTTAAAACAATATTGTAATCTGAAAATGATTTTCTTTGTTAGTATTTTGTTGAATTTGATTTATTTCACATTCATACGAGCTTTTGTTAACTTTGACATAAGAATTTTAACACATTGTTTTACACTGTTGGTCTATACTACTATTTAAATAATAGTATTAAAAAATTTGCGAAGTTGTCAACTATGGTACATCATGATCAAAGATCTTTATACAAGCATAATGAACAATCAATATAGACTAAGGATACACGTACCTGCTGACAAAATAAGAATGGACATAATGGACACGAAGGAAATATTTACACAGATTAAAAACTAAGTACGCACAATTATTGAGAAAATAATTTTGATTGTGGATATTTTTTGCAGGTGACGCGTCCTATAATAAAGAGGAGAAACTATTTTAGGGACAGGATTGATGATCTTTTTCTTCATTTAAGCTGAAAAAAGTCTTCCTTAGCAAAACTTGCATCGTATATTAAATTTTTGACTACTGTCACGATTGAAGCCCAGGTTATCAGCAAATGTATAAACTTGGATTATCACCGCATTTGGTGTGTAAACATCGCCGCAAACAGTGATAATCGATTATGCAAGTCACCAGCCGCCCAGATTATACAATGGCCACAAGTCAAAGAGCTTGTAGTCCTCACACCCAGGAGTTGAACATTGGTCCAGTGATCAAAATAAGGCCCACAGGGTGAATAGGGCGTGTTATCACCCGACACGTAGACAGACAAACGAGAAGACATTGTCAGATTAGTTTGATTGGGACAGTCCACAGAGACATCCAATCGGAACCAAGATAGAAGGAGGGATTAAATCTTAGATATGTATTATAGCTAAAAACTTACATAAGTTTTATCAGTAGATGCCTAGATAGCTGAACAAATAGGATTACTCCGAGAAATGCCACTTGTTAATTGGCGGAAATCTTAGGACCAGAATTGTATTAAAAGAAAAAGCTTCGATAAGGTCAAAAAGGTATTTGCTCGATTTTTGCAAAACATTACCGCGTCATAATTGTAATTATTTGTAGCATGTATACTTAATTACTGGGGTCGCCTTAGTATGAAGAACTACCTTGTAATGTTTTATTTGAGACATGAATTTGAGTTTACGTATAAAATTATGTAGATTGCTAGTTCGTCAGAGTTAATATTGTATTTCACTGGTATGTTACTTCGTAGTAACCAGTACCTTCAGTAATGCGTTATGTTATCGTTTACGCATGTTTGAAATGGAGTTTAGAAAACTGATGTACGTACGATTAGTTACAATAGAATATATCAGAGAATGGATATTTGAATATTTGTATATTTTCTATGAGTTGTGATGTAAAGATATGCGTCTGATTGTTGTTTATTGGTTGGTGTATTGGAATTATGAGTATGTACTGATGTGAAATAAGTTATTGTTGTATGTATAAGAGTAATTACCGTACTTTTATTATGTTGTGCTATTATTTTGTGTTTTACCATGCTAGTATGTATGCGTATTTCGGTGTGAATGAATGCGTGACTGGTGAAATTTAATAGCCTTATCCGATGATAGGATGTGAGTAGTGTGAGATGTGAGCACTGAGGAAAATATTTTACCATCCTTGTGTCTTTACAGGAAGATTTTTGGGGGACTGAACTTCCGGTACAAGTTTCGTAGATACGAGTCTCTAAGGGAGACGGAAGTGAGACTGATAGTGCAGTCGGAGTCGACAACGTGTAGTAGACATAGAAAGAGGGATAGAAGGGGAGGAGCAGGAAAGTGATCTGAAGGAGAAAATAGAGAAGGAGGATGAGACAGAACTTGAGGAAGTCAGAGAAGACACGAGGGAATTAGGATATAGAAGAATACACTGAATACACAAGGATAGGTGGAAATCTCACAATACGAATGAAATGATGAGATAGGTTAGAAAAGGGTCGAGCGGAAGAAGTATTTGGGAAATTCGGATTATTGACCATAGATTGTTATTAAAATGTTATTATTTAACTTCACCCTTTTCTGTATCTTTAATCATTTAACCGTTGACATTGCTGACTGGGGGCTCGAAGCTGTACATATAACTTTCACGAAATCAACTTCCAAATCTAAATATAGCCAGGGTGAGACTTCTACAATACTTTAAATAAATATTGGAAGCACCCCACTCCAAATTCCCTAAGCAGCAGGGAGGGTGAATCTCACAAAATGACTCTTCGAGCAAATTTTCTATATATAATAAACATAAAAAAGTCAATAATGCTAAACCAAAGTCTCTAACTGATTATATTTCCTTACGGTTATAAACTGATAACATAAATCGTTTAGGTTAGCTCAGTTTTGTTTTCCAATTAGTGAGTTATTTTTTTACGATGTTGCTTACTTGTAAAGCTAATTAATTGTTGTCCTTCCCCCTCCCTGCTGCTCCTGACTGTCAAGGGAGTTCACCAAATATTTTATCCAGATCTACACGATATCTTGATCTTGGATCATGTAGATTTATCGTTATAAATCCGAACGGAACAGCTTGTGCTTTAGAAAAGAAGTTTTTAAATTTAATCATAGCCATGTCCCCTGAACACCAGGTATAATAAATATTTTGTAGAGTATAATTATCTACTCCATTAAACACAAATAGAATATTACAATTATCTCTAATCACCTTAGGTATTTGTGTGTATCTCTGAGTAACATAAATCACGTCTGTGTTTTTATGTCTACCTCGAGAAAATATTCTAGCTGGATTAGATTGTTTGTCCAACATCACATCATCATATACTACGAGACTATTAAGGAATCCATCTAAGTCATCTACAGATGGGGCTTCATCTATATCTGTGATAAAGTCAATAATATCGTCACCGATCTTTATTAACTGATTTAACTTTCTCGTTAAAATCCTTAAGTACTTCGTAACAATGCTGATCATCTACAGACTGTGCTATTAAATATAGTTTTCTCCATTTCAGCCATCTCATTAATAAATTTAATAATAATTGTGTTTTACCTGATCCAGATGGACCTATTATAGTCATTCTTATCGAATTTGGTAATGCTGGCTGGTGCTTCACTGGTTCCTGTTTTCGTGTCGCCGAAAAGTTAATTATTGTATCCATATTATTAATAACATGAGTCTATATTGTGTTCGATGTAGATCATCTACAGCCACCACTGGATTGACAACAATAATAACGAAAAATAAACGACATGCATTAACAGGTAAATGTGTAAAATGTGGTACACAAAAATATAAATTTATCTCAGGGACAACAAAGATAGGTGGGGATATTGCTGCTTCTTTAGGAAAATTACCTAAATTACCATGGGCTAGGTATGTTGGTGAGAAACACCTTCCTGGATATAATTACTGTGGTCCTGGAACTAGACTTGATATCCGACTTGATGATCAAGATCAACCTAGACCAGGAGAGTATCCAGTAAATAAAATTGATCAAGCATGTCACATTCATGATGTTGCTTATAAAAGCAAAGATTTACAGCAGCGGCATCTTGCAGATGTAAAATTGATTCATGCATTAAATTCTATACCTAATAAATCTGTTAGAGAGAAACTCGCCAGTTTTCTGATAAAATCCGGAATGAAAAGTAAAATAATGTTAGGTGCTGGTAATTAATTATATAATTATTATAATGCAATCCATTTATTATAGCTCTAGAGGGTATTGGAGAGGCAAAACAGCGATCACTACACTTGCTGAAGCAGCAAAAGTTTCACGTTCTGTTACTGCAAATTGGTTAGCACGACAGGCAATATGGCAAATTTATCTACCACCACCCAAAAAAATTAAATATGCACATTTTGATGTCAGTGTTCCTAACGAAGTTCATCAAGCAGATATTTTGTTTTTACCACACGATATTATTAAAACACGTGGAAGAAAGGCACGCACGTACAAATACGCATTGACTGTTGTTGACGTTGCAAGTAGATATAAAGAAGCTGAACCATTATCGACGAAAACAGCATCTGAAGTTGCATCTGCGTTTGAGCGAATTTATCACCGTGGTGGTCTACGATGGCCACAGTTATTACAGGTTGGTCCTGGCAAAGAATTTCTTAGTGCAGTATCATTTTTGATGAAAAAACATAACGTTAAAATTAGACGAGGACATACTGAAATTCACCGTGATCAAGCAATCGTTGAACGATTTAATCGAACACTTGCTGAGCGGTTTTTTGGATATCAATATGCGAAGGAAATATCTACTGACTTTAAGTCCGGTGAGCGATCTCGTGAATGGGTTACAAGGTTACCAAGTGTGATATCAGCATTAAATAATGAAATTACTCGTGCAACTTCCATGAAACCTTCTAATTTAATAACAAAAAAATAAATATATACCACGTAGCGATGAATACGGACAACGAGGTCAACAACCAGTATTAGGTAATGTAATTGTGAGATATTTATACGAACCAGGGGAGCTGGAGGGTGGCAAAAGACGAGCTACTGATCCTATTTGGAGTGTGACCACACATACAATTTCTAGCGTGGTTAGATCCACTGGAAGACCTACCATATACAATATAGATTCTACTGCCCCTCTACGTGGATTTGTGCGTGAACATTTGCAAATAATTCCTGCAGATACACAATTACCACCACCTTCACTTATGTAAACTAGAACTCCGGCGTCGATTACATTCAAGACAGGTCAGCATCACATTTTCACGTGTGTGACCAATATCCCTATTAAATATATTTACGGTAAATTGTCTTGGATTATTATTCGAATATTGTCATAACATTATTGTGTTACAACTTGCACAGTGATTATTCTATAGTTGTTTTAGTGTTATAATAAATTTAGTATCAATATCAAAGTCACGCTCATTTTTTGTCACATTGTTTATAAGACGCTATTTTTTTCTTTATTCCAGCATCGTCATTAGTAATTTCTTCAGTTATTACGTAATCTATAATAGCCCTATATAGTTGAGTTATTCGTCTGACGCGAGATACTACAAGATTGACTAAGTTTGACCACTCGATCCGGTCATCTAAAATCCAGACATTTGTATCAGATATAGTTAATCCCTGCGACGAATGAGTCGTTATAGCGTATCCTAACGTCCACGGTGATTTATCCATACTCAATGCCCCTTCAACTGTAATAATAGTGACCAAAATAATACCATTCAATACCAGATTTTGTACTTCGCCGCCAGGAATTTCAACTTCAATATTTTGTCGTCGAGTATCTGCTTTGGCGATAACATAATAGTACAGGTAAATGTGAAAATATTTCTTTACGTAACGTAAATAATTTCTTCTGCAATTCATCACGAACTATCTTTCTACATTATTCTTTAGCCATTCATGTGGAGACTGTCCAGCAAAAGGCGGTGGTTGACCATGATCACCACACATAATCACAGCAGTATTTTTTTGTCAATAACCACACAAGAAATGTTTTTAGTGTTTCTAACGACACCGTGTCTATCTCGTCCCATATTATATACTTAGGTATAAATTTTTCACCCATTCGCTCAGGAGTCCATGTGTCTCCACACCATCTAAAGAAACTATGATATGTGCATGATTTACCCCTCGTTCTTTTATCTCTCTGGCAAGTTTATATGTAGGTGTCAAAACAATCATATCTGAATTGTTGTTCATAAATAATTTAATCGCACGAGTTGTTTTACCTGACCCTCTACACCCATTAAGATAAACTGTCTTGTGTCTAGCCACAGGATCGTACACAAATGGTGCAGATGACTCTGATATTTGATTATTATTTCTGTAATACATTTCCTTAAATTCAACTTCAGCAAATTCAGAATAACGGAGTATATTTCTTGCTTTATCCTTCATGTCACCCATTCACCAATACAGAGTAGAGGATTTAATAAATCCTTATGTTTTGTTTATATAAAATGAATTCGTAGCGACTCTAACAGCGTGATGAGGATATCTATTTATCATCGAAAGTATATTTATAGAAACATAGGCAAGCATTGAAGATCTTAAATGAATAAACTGCGGTGAGTCGCCTTAAATATAGCTCACAATAGTACCTAGTTTGGTCCCATCCGTTAAATAAGCATTACTTCGGATTATAAATAAGTTTTTCTCCGTTGTATCAGCGATTATAAAATCTAACTCAGCATCGTCCATAATCAATCTTGTACTGTGTCGTTTATGACCGTATGAACTGCCTTGAGCAAACTTACCGACTATCTTTTTACCAAGATCTTTTGCACGTTTTTCACCGTGCTCGTCTCTGCATTTACGTATATTATTATTAATTTTAATAATGTCATCTTCGGCAAGATCAGGAAATTCTTTCCTGGCATCTTCTATATTAAATCTGTCCGGTTCTGGTAACCAAACTTGTTTTTGTGGACTATATGATATAATCGCTTCATTTACCTTTAACGATACTAATATTCCAACATGAAGCATATATCTTAATAACACTATTCGGGTCCAACATTTTTCTAAAAAATGTTTACCAAACCAAGCAAAAGTAATCGGATGGAGATCTTTTGCTAACTCGAATGATTCTATATATGCAATTTGGTTAGGTCCAAGTCTGGCAAAGGTCCATTTATCGAAACTCTGGCCATGTCATGTGTAGGGTGTCCTAATCTGTTAAAGTATTTAGAACACTCACCATATCCAAGAATAATATGTAGCCATATCGACGGAGATAACATCATTATAATCGTATTTAGTATTCCATAATCCACCGTGCCCATATCCTATGAAACTTTTTTGTATATCCTCAATAAATTATGATCTTGTCGGTTTCCATGAATTTTTTTCCTGAGCGAAATGGACCGCGATCGATGATACGGTAAAACAATTATTCAGTAGTTTTCTAATTTTGTCATCGTCAGAAGTATATTTTCGTGCGAGATTTTTCATTTCTTCATGAAGAGATTCTGTACGATGAATATTACCGTTAAGCCGTACAAACTGATCGTAATCGTGTTCTGAACTTTGAAATAACCAAACAGATACAGGGTCACTTTTACTAATATTTTTAACAAAATCAAATACAAGACCATTATAAAATTTAATCATTCTGTCTCATGGAAATATTGTTACAGCATCAGTCCATGCATTTGCATTATGATTAATGATTGTTATAGGGCTTCCATGTTTTGTATATTTTGGTTTGTACAATATCTCTCCTGTTAGTGTTTTTACTGCTATTGGAAATTTTAATAACTTTTCTAATTTACCAACATCCTTAATAAATGCACCATAATTTTTAACGGTCTCTTCCCATTCACATATTTTTTTACGTGTTAAATCTGTTAAGCCATTACCACGCATCGCATTTGTAAAATATTCTAAAGTACGCTCAGCCACGCAGTTTATTCTTGACTCTGACAATCTCATCGGTTTGAGATCTGCAATATTAGGTTTATCATTCATCAAGTACAATTCATATTCCACAGCAGCAACTGGATACCCTCGCTCAAAATACGGTCTATAAATACCAGTCAGTATTCCAGGTTTGGATTTATTATTTAATAATATCGTTTTTTATCTCCCGACTGTATATGAACTCGGTCTCTTTTGTCACGAAATATCCAAATATTATCGTTGTCTCCACAATAAATTATATTAAAATAAAATATTTTTGATCATCAAGGTGGTTAATAATTACTTTCCCCCGTCTGTCGTTCATCATATTAATGATGCTTCCAACTCTAAAAGTTGACCACACATATATAGCACCATCTTCACGAAATTCCTTCTTAGTCTCACGGACACGTTTGGTTATATCTACATTCGTTAAAGCTAGATCTTACATCGAAACACTAAATTTATATCCTAGCAGTCTGTCAAGGTCAAATCTAGTAGCAAATGGTTCAATTGCGGGTAATTCCTCCATAATTATAATCAAAACAAATATTCAAATTGAAATTTAGTATATATATATATATATATATATATATATATATATATATATATATATATATATATATATATATATATATATATATATATATATATATATATATATATATAATGATTCAAACAGAAAATAAGTGTATTTGGTTGAAAATTGGACATATTTCTGTTTGTAATAAACCATGCGTAAAACAAATACTGCGGTTACCATATGCAAAGTATCAGACATGGAAGTACCGGACAAGAACCATGTGTTCAGTGTTATATTGGAGTTAGAGGAAAAATACAGCTATGTGCAGGTTGTGGTAGTAGAAATATAGAGAGCTTAAACTTTATTTCGACCAAAAAAATACATCGACAGGTAAATCCCCTATAAAGACAGAAAAGGATTATCTAACTAGATTTGAAAATAATGATTTAGACAAATAAATATTATATATATATATATATATATATATATATATATATATATATATATATATATATATATATATATATATATATATATATAAATGGAGCAAACAGAATTTGTTAGACATCCAATATATACGAATTACGAGGCGTCCAGAGATGGTATTATTAGGAACTGTAGATTAAAAATAAACCATTTGGTAGTCTTGATAATGCTGGTTATTTAAATTTATTATTGGACAAAAACGATATCTATCACACAAGTTAATATTCGTGTGTTATTTTGTTTTCGTTAAAGATGGATTTGTTATTGATCACATTGATGGGATTTATCAACATAACGAATTATCGAATCTGCAAGCTATTACGCAGAGTCAGAATACCATACATGGAAATACAGGAAGGTGTAAAGTATTCGAAAAGAGAGCGATTAAATCCAGAAATACAGAAACAGACCAAGAAATACTTTCCCATCAATGAGCGCAGCAGCCAAATATTTTAGCATTCATCCACTATAGGTGCAAAGAGTTGCAAATAAAACATGTAAATCTACATATTCAATAAAGTATGACCAAAAAATTATATTTGATTACGTATAATAACTGTGTACTATTCATTCAGAAAATAAATAAATATTATTTTACTTTATATAAAGTTCGATTCTATCAATCTTCTCAAGGGTCCTGTTTAGCCACAACTACATTTCCTGAGTACGTCAGGGGCCCGCCTTCACCGTCGCTTACTTCAGTTTTGCTGTTATTTATCACAGAATCAAATAGCATAATCTTTTTCAGTTGCATTACACGATTGTCTATGCTTTTTTATCTCGTATTCGTGAGACAGTGCACTTTTTATCTTTTCGCAAGAGGCGTGAATAGCCTTACCTGTTTGTCATCTACGATAGCTAAAGATTCTAAGATAGAGTTATATATAAATTTTATGAATCTGTAGTTGGAAGGTAACGTGAATTTATTCTGAAATTTTTTCTGCTGTAATACTTCAAAGTCATACATAATTTTTTCAGGGTCGATGTTATCGGATAAATCTATTTCTTCATTCTTTAATTTTTTTAATAGCAGAAATAATATCAGCAATATTTTCACTGTTCATTATATATTTATTTATTTATTTAAAGTAAAAAATAAAACATATAATCACAACACAAACCCATATGTACTTCTAGTTTGTCATGTAACATGCTAGTAAATACAGTGGCATTTGAATTAATCCCCGAATGATCTCCTAAGCTGCCAAACAACATCTTAGTGAGACAAAAGGAAATTCGAAAGACGAAAGACAAATCTCATTTGGACTCCTCGGTTGGCCTTTGACATCCGAGCAAGTCCAGAGGTCACATATAACGATTGTATGAACATATATATATATATATATATATATATATATATATATATATATATATATATATATATATATATATATATATATATATATATATATATATATATGTACAGATGAATATGATTTTTTATTTTTGTGGACGGCACAAACATAAACTTATCCTAACGGGGAATTTACCTACATTCAGCAGATTGAATACACTCACCCCAACATAAACCCCGTGAGTGATACAAAAAACGTACCACGCCACTTGGTGTATGCCGTGTGAGTGTATATAATCTTTCCACGGTTATCCCATTAGACCATGAATGTATCTTACATAATTCTGCTCAGATAGTTAATATATATGTGACTTATGTACGAGAGTGCACAGGGATATTATGTACGAGCAGTAAATACTGAGTAAAAACTATAATTATTATAGAATCGTATTATGAATTTGATTTAATTCTCAAACATAATGCAAAGAATATGTTTTACATATAATCACGTTGTATTTTCTGTACGAGTTATCGTTCGTTAAAAATATGTTTACGAAGATATAAATAACTTTTGACCTAAATATATAAGTGATCTGGAATTTTAGGTTATAGAGACAGATATATGTACCAATATCTCTCCGTGTTACACTTTTGTTGTTAGCTAACACCTAATTGTTTGTAAATGACAGATAATTAGGTAATACGTATCTGGAAAACGATATATTTTGTCCGTATTCAAACATCGACAATATGTTACATTCACTCACAAAGGGAAGTAATTACCTATGTTGAACATAGATTCAGAGCACAGTTATCGGGCTTTGTTTACTTGTAATTCAATTAAATATTTATTATAAATATTATTAGTAATGAATCTTGGACAGCCGCACTCAGCTAGATTAGCTCGCGAACCTCTAGAGGCAATTACAAATTATTTACCCGTCCGTGATTCAGTTAAAGATCAACTTCAGTAGCGTCAGGAATAAAAAATTGAATTTGAAGATGAAACAAAACAATTATTTAAACCTATTACTGAGACCACTAATGATATTCAACCTGTGTTAGAGAAAATAGCAGAAAGAACTAAAGAAACAAAAAGAATTCCTCGATAACCTCCAGTCGAAATAGCTGCTGATCAACCAGCACAAGTAGCTCTTGGAGACGCTGATGCATCAGCCCTTAAACAAAAGAGTATTAAATGTATTAGTACTACTGAATTAATGAATAAATTTAATGACAAAACTGCTAAAGCAATTATGGGTATTAATAATGAAAAACAACTTGCTGAATTTGCTCTGGACAGTTTTTCTCAGCGAGATCAATTAATGAAACCTGAACATGCTAGATATTTTAAAAACTGTAATCAGTGGCATAAAACATTATGTCGCATACGCATGGATGTTAAAAAAGCTATAGCTGATGATCAATTATATCAGAGATAAATAGATGAAATTGATAAAATGGCTATATCAAGAAGAGAAGAAGAAAACGAAAAAAGCATGAAAAAGAGCAAAAGAGAGAGAAAAAGCAAGAAAAGAACAGAAATAGAAGAAGCAAAAGAAAGAGAAATAGAAGAAGCAATACAAAGAGAAATAGCTCAATCAAGAAGAGAAGAAGCAATACAAGAAGAAGGAAAACAAAACAGAAAAAACAAGAAGCAAAACAAAAAAGAGAATTAGATGAAGCAAAACAAAGATACATGCGAGAAAAACAAGAAAGAATAGAAAGGGAATTAAAAGAAATGGGTGAAAAGTTTATGAGAGATGTAGAAGGAGTAATTGAAATACCATCACGACGTACTGATGAAATACATGAGCCATCAGACCCCTCCACTGGAAGTGGCCTTACCGCACAGGTGAGTGGTCTTATTACTCCTAACAACATCCTTGGTGATGTTGAACGACTAGAAGTTCTGATTGGAGGAAAACGAGCTGGTAATAATTCCCCAGAAATCATGAATGAAGTAGCAGATATTTGTAAAAGATTATTTACAGGCGGTATGATGGATATTAATGTGTATCAGTCTCTCATTAATGAAATCGCCGATGAGTATTATAGTGACTGAGTCACTGAACTAAGTATATAATTAAACATAATGACTATTTAATAAAATGATATAACATAATACTCAAAGTGGACTAATTATGGTCAGGGCAATTACCTCTCAAATAACGATTTACAGGGCAACCTATGGAGATGGGTTAGGTGATATTGTAAAGGATCTTTGTTTAGAAGAATAGCCCGAAAAGCAATACAAATTGCAAAGCAGCTGGGTATGAAAGCTATTGATGTTGCTCGTGAAAAAGGTATAGGTGTTGATGGTAATGTTGCTAGTAAAGCATTCTCGGCCATCAAAGATAGACTAGCACAATTAATACGCAGACCTCAATCAGTCCGACCTCTGCCGGTAAAATTACCTAGCACTAATTTAATGCCCTCAAATATTAGTAAAAAAAATAAATCAAGTCGCTAATCAAAAACTAGCAGAGTTGGTTGATATACCTTTATCAGAAAAAGGGAAAAATATAACTGCCAGTCTCATAGCAGGAAGTGGTCTCACTTCTCGAGGTGGTCTTCGTTTTAGACGATAATAATCATAATAAATATGTTCAAACGTATAAGTGATCCCGCATTCGACATGGACGCACCAATCCTCAAAGATGAGTCTATACGTGATTATCAGTATTATTCTTACAACACACGAATTCCAAATCAGCGTGGAAGGATTGAACTTCAGGTTCGTGATACAAGTAAATATTTCTTATCCTCCGATGCATTTATTGAAATAGAGAATGAGATATTAAAAGCAGATAATACTGAATACGACGCTAATGTCAGTGTTGGTTTTGTTAATAATGGTATTATGGCGTTGTTTGATAGCGCTACGTACATGATCGACGGAAAAAATATTGAATCAATTCAGAAAGATGTTGACGTTGCTACAACAATACTTGGTCTTGCAAGATATAGTGACGATTATTTAAGATTAGCTGGTCCATCAATTATGTTTGTAAAATATACTTCGAATTCTCCAGAATATCAATAATATGAAAAAGGACGACCACATAATTTTGCTAGAAACGCTAATGCGAATGTACAAAGTATAATTATTAATGTAGATCCAGATTTCAACTTAGGATTTAGATCGCGTCGAGCGATGTTAAGAGGAAATAGAAGAGTATTTTCATGTGCAATTCCTCTATCACATATCTTTGGTTTTTGTAGAAATGTCAGAAAAATAATTTTCGGAGCCAGACATACAGTTGTACTAGTACGAAAGGCTACAGACAATGATGCAATATGGAGACCCGCCGGTGATGCTGGTATAGTAATTCTTACAAAATATTCACTGTGGATGGCAATAATGAATCCGTCAATATCTGAAGAACAACGATTACTATTTTTCATGAGTCAAGGGGGTAAATCAATGCTGTCATGGCTGACAGTTACCACAGATGCCATTCAAAGTAATATTAATGGTTTATTTACATGGCAAATAGCCTCTCAGCAAGATGTTTCTGCACCAAGACACATATTTATCGCATTACATGATTATGCACGAGTAAATGATCAAACGCGTATTTGACAGTCTTGGTGTCTTGAGGTTTCATTAAGGATAAATGGACATTAAGAACCATCAGAGGATATATTGCTGAATTTCAATCAAAAACATGTAGCACGTGCATATCATTGTCTTATGACGTTTATGGGCCGTGATCAAAATGTTGATACTGGATTATAAATATCACAACTAGATTTTACAACCTTATATCCAATGTATTACTTTTCGCTCGCACATTTAGATTTAGCCAGACAATCTGTAGTCGATATACATTTTCGAGCTAGTGTAACAAGAGAAGCTATTGATAATTACAGAGCAGTTGCTGTTATACTTAGCGATAAATCAATGCTCCTTGAAGTTGCTGGTGGACGAATGAGAGTCGTTGATGCCCCAATAGAAAATATATAACACGTAGTTAGATCATTTATGAATAATATAGATGTCATACAATCACGCTAATCTTACCCTGACTCCTGGTCAGGTCACAAGACTGCAATCGGCATCAAACAATAACTGTGGAATAACAATATCGCTAAAGAGAGAACAGGTGAGCGGTACAAATAAGTTATCGTTTACCGATCGTCAATTCAAAAACTTTAATGAAGCAAAAAAAAATCAAATAAAGGCGTCAAACTAGTCTTTCTGCAGGCGCTATCAAATATACTTTTAAAACGGGTGGTATGTTTCCCCTTCTCGCAGCTATACCAGCATTAATAGCCGCTTCAGCCCTAGCTGTTGCAAAAGCAGCTGCATTAGACGCTGTTGGAACTGTTGCTGGAATGGCATTAAAGAAAGCAACTGGACAGGGAATAAAACTAACATCTAAAAAAAGGAAAAGATCTCAGATTATCAGGGACCCAGCCCTCATGGTACAGAAAAGGTCTAAGACTTCCAGGGACAGTTTACTGATTTCGCCTTTGTCTAATTTTAATTTACTCGATGCTGCTAAAAAAAACTAAATATAAACAACTTCAGAGGAGTTTTTATGCGCGATCAATTACCAAAACAACCGAACAATACTGAAACAGGTATTATTAATCTCGATAAAAACTCTGGACCAGGACCCACTGGGTAGCGTATGCAATTGATCCACGTGGAATTATCTATTTTAATTCATATGGATTAGCGCCACCAAAAGAATTTCTTCATTATGTCAGCAATGATACTGCTCTAATCTGGGATTCAACGCTACCAACACAAACATTAACTGATCCACCAATATGTGGTCGTGAAGTACTTAATGTACTTAATGCTGTTTCCATGGCACCGCCAGGAAAGCCACCTCATAAAGTCGTGCATGAATATACGTCATTGTCAAATTTAAACAGACATCAGTAAATATAACGGTAGATATTTACGGAAGATCTGCTCGTGGTTAAGCTCAGCAGCAAGGTGATTTATCTAAATATGCAACCCTCGATCAACTCAAAAATGAGATTGATGATTTATTAAATATTACAAGTGTGGATCAAAAGGAAGTGGTTGTTTTTCAGGACAAACAAGGACGATTAAAGACAAGCAATATACATCTACCAGACGTACTTATACGAATTCCTACTGCAGTTGTTGATAATATCGTTACTTTTTACTGATACAAGATTCAGGTCAGTTAGTTAACGATTATGTCAAGACGACTGGCGGTGTATTTAGTGGAGACGTTATTATGATCAAAAATAAAATTACCGATCTTGGATATTCAACCGCAGATAATGATGCTACAACAAAAACTATGTTAACGATCAGGAATGTAAGTACGTATAAACCAACGGTGGTATAATGTGTGCATTTCCCAATTTGAATAATAATGGTATTAGTAATTTAAGAACACCAGAATCTGAGTTTTATGCTGCTACAAAAAATACGTCGCTGATAAAGAAATTTCAATCAGTAATGGAATAGCCAAAAATCAAAACTGATTTTATCGGTCACGTGAATACGTTTTTGAGTTTTCGCAGAAACATAAACAGAACTAATAACGAATTTTTTGGAAGTCCACTAAATGTTGATATAAAACTTACTGATATTGACACAAAACTCAACGATAGTATCGTTGGAATTCCGGACATAATTCAAAAACAAACCTGATTAAAATTCCCAACAAACAGATAAGAAATATTGTGTATACAGTTACATCATGGTTTGGATTGTGGACACCAGAAAATAAAACCACCAAACACCGCGGAGATCACTGGTATATATAGGATGTCCGTACTTAGTGTTGCAAATTTTAAAATATCCACTACATCTCCATCAACTGGCGATTTTTCTAAAACTGTATCTGTGTTGATAGATAAAGATTCTGAAGAAACGTTTACGCTGCAATAATTGAGTAAACGTTTGTCTCAAATTAATTACTGGTGGTGTTTGAAATTTGTAACTCAATTAATTACTTAACGTCATAGTATAATGGACCAAATGACCACGTCATCTATCGACGTTCAACGTCACAGATATAATCAAGCATGTAAATATTTAGCTAAACTAAAAAATATCATCGATCATTATACAGTAAAAGTAAAACTAATTTCATATACTAACATCAAAGGGCGGTAGTCACTGGCACAATGAAACAGCAGAGGTGACGCTCCGAATCCAATCGTTTAAGTTCAACATTACGATAAACGGTGGCTAGATAAACAATTAAGCAAGCACTAACTCAGAAAGCAAAGCGTCAGCTATACTGTATCTATCACAGAAAATATTTGTATCACACGAATGGACCTTCGTTCCATGAGATGGTATTTTAGCTACCAGATGAAATGCATAAAAAAAATGTCATTACTAATATATACTGAATATTTAATTTCTTACGCATATAAACGGATGCCAGCTAATATCTATGTTCTCTGTATATCACTGGTTACCCAATGTTTGCGTTATCGTCTATTACAAAAGTTATAAGTTGCACATTGAACATACTGACTTTTTAATTCATCAGAGTTACAAGTGGTACTTCTGCTGTGACTGATCATTATACTAGCTAGAGTATTAGCACGTTTATTTCAATTTATTTAGTTCAAAGAGTTGGTTGACACATATTCTAATGATTCAGAGAGAGAGCGTTTTTTCTAATTGTTACGCAGTGCTATCGGATAAAATATTTCCGTAACTTGAAGCTACTGTATTTACTGACTGATGCAAAATAGACTGTTCTTTCTTTAACTTCATTTGTTTTCAGGTTTGATGGAGAAAGATAAAGATGTTTGTAGCATTCAGAATTTTATAAACAGGTTCAAAGGAAACTCTGTTATTCATTTCTCAAGGACCGCTTTTCTTTTTCCAGTAGTATGCTTAATTATAAGATAGAACTTCCTCATATTCTACAGGAGTCACTACACTGCGAAATCAATTAGACGGGTCACACACTATTCATTTGTGATGTATTTTAACTACTCATGCTATTCTGTCATAGATTTACATATTAACGTAGTACTCTATACTTACAATTAAACGTTAAAATATGTAATCAGTGTCTGTACTTGTATTCAGTGCCAGATTTATAACAAACGAGACCCTGTCCTAGTTAATTGGGCCCTGAAGAAGGTATTGAGAAAAGGAAAGGGGCTCCATGGCCAATAGGGATCTTGTGCATAAGAACACACAGGGTATCACAATATTCCATTCTAAAGTATACGGTTAAGGTTTCAAACACTTCTTGGTATAAATTTAACTCACTATATTTTGCCTTGAAGACTTCCCACGATTCACCAATTTCTGTTGCATGGATTTCATTAGCTGGTTCGATTTTAAACCACTTGACATAACTCTGATCTTCTGGCGCTGTTGCTGCCAATGACGTTGCCGCAATAAATGTCATGAACCTTGTATACATTATGATGGTGTTCTGTTTAAAGTACATAAAGCCAGAAAAATACAATATTTCAAAATTTTGCGTTTATATGATTGATATACCATGCCTCCTTTCACACAACCTTTACCGTCTGAAATATTGGTCAGTGGCCCGTATGGTCTAAGAAGCTCACCTTTACAGATTACACACACACACACACACACACACACACACACACACACACACACACACGGCTGTTACCGTGAGTCTCAGTCTAGGCTCAACCGATACGTGCATGTGGGAAAGCTTGCAAAGTACTTCCCCTGGGCTGGTACTCCTTCCCTAAATCTTACCGTGTTTTCCGCCCCTAAACACAGTGGTCTTCCATGTAAGGCTACTTTGTGTTGAAAAAGGCATTGAATCCCACAAAACCAAACATTAAACATTTTAGCAAACAATTAAGTTTGATCTTTAATATATCACGAATCAAAAAATGCAAATTATTAATTATCAGTCATTTATGAAGAACTGCATTCAAAAGTGAGGTCAATATAATGTCTCTCCTTTTCCAACGTTCGTTCTGGTAATAAATACACTTCTCTTTTGTGAATTACATAAATTATACTAGCAGTAATTTAACATTTGAGACAAAAATTGCATATAAAATATCCATTAAGCCATGCTACACAATATTGCATGTGTGTAATTCACGCATGTAAGCTTAGTTAATTAGTTCGGACAACTGTTACAATAACATAAATAAAACTATATATCACTAAAAGCAAACGGACTGCAGACAAAAGGTTTTCGGTGATCTCACTAGAAATCATTGACGTCATTGGGGGTAAACGAGTAAGAGTGGCACATGTTTTCAAAACGCTAGATTTCATCAAAAGGTGACAAACATTATATCAACAAAATTTTAAAAAATATGCGTACATACATTCATGCATGCATGCATACATACATACATACATACATACATACATACATACATACATACATACATACATACATACATACATACATACATACATACATACATACATACATACATACATACATACATACATACATACATACATACATACATACATACGTACGTACATACACACGTACACACACACACACACATATATATATATATATATATATATATATATATATATATATATATATATATATATATATATATATATATATATATATATATATATATATATATATATATTATAACGCAATTCTTTCTTTCCCAAAGTTAGAACATGAAGCCAATATGT
The DNA here is from genome assembly GCA_016746295.1 of Potamilus streckersoni. Taxonomy (NCBI): domain Eukaryota; kingdom Metazoa; phylum Mollusca; class Bivalvia; order Unionida; family Unionidae; genus Potamilus; species Potamilus streckersoni. The sequence goes on along the minus strand of JAEAOA010000640.1, from coordinate 1,453,628 downwards.
ACAACTTATTTGCCACTTAATGTCAATAAACCATGAAATTGAACAAGTTATATTTATTCAACAATGGCAAAAACATAATATGGTTTAAGGTTCATTTGTGGAAATGCTGAAGATTTCATAAATCGGTCACTAATTAACCTCTGTAAACTTTAATCTGCCGTTCTGACAAAATGATAGTTGTACAAACTGCAATAATATAAGAAAGGGAATAACACTTCTATGTACATACTTTCAATACTGAAAAATATTGTTCCTTTCCTTACTTATATAGACAGTAAAGACACGTTCATAGGGCAGCATCATATTAAATTAAGATTCATTTAACAAGCAATTTTCTGATATGTCAACGTTGAACAATACAACAACAACAAAATATATCTTTTAATTGATATTTTCAGTAAATTCTTGTTTAGTATATACGTCGCAGATAAAACTGAATTTTATAAAGTGTGGTAAGAGATATCATTGCAGACAGCTCGCGTTCTGTCGATATGCCAAGAAAAGTTAATTAAATTTGGACCTACCACGGTTCATAATCTTTTAATAAACAATTCAATAAGTTTCTATCTCATAATAATATCAGTAAGTACGTGATCTCTAATGAAGGCAAACGTTTTATTGTCGAACGCTTCAATCGTACGATAAAGGAAAAGATCTACAAGCACTTGATAACTAAAATACTAACAGATACATTGATGATCTGCCGCGGATTATATCAGATTACAATAACACAAAACATTAGGAATGTCGCCCAACGAAGCAGTTAAAATCTAGTTAGTACTAGTGAATGAGAATATGTACCGTAGTCACAAGATTAAGATAGGCGTTTGTGTTAGAATATCGTTAATAAAAATTTGTTTGAAAAAGGTTTCACTTTAAATTGGTCTGAAGAATATTTGCTGTCGATAAAGCTGAAAGATCTAGCAACATAATAAATTTCTGGAGGATTTTACGAACAAGAACTACAAAAGAGAGACCAGGATATATTTTTAATAGAGAAAGTAATAGCTAGAAAATGTAAGCGAGGTTTGCTTTAGTAGCTCGGCTACAGCGACAGTTTCAATAGTTGGGTACCAACATGTAAAGTCATTTTATAAAGATCAGCATAAATGTGTTCATATTTTAAGAGAACATACTCACATTTGATAGGTCCAAGATCCTGCTGCTTGTCTTTTAAAAAATTTGATTGACGAAGTTGATTGTGTAATGACGTTGCTAGGTAAAAACGTTACAATGATACCACTAACAACAAAACAGCAAAAGGAATTTGAAATATCAGAAATATGTCATATTTGTGAGACACCCTTTGGACAAGATCGCGTTAGAGATCATTGCTATATAGCAGGACAATATCGTTGCCTGACACATGACAAGTGCAATTTACATCACAAAACACCAAAATGTATTCCTGTTTTTTTTCGCAACTTTTGTGTATATAATGCTCATATTATTATTGAAGCGTTCCGTAACAAGGAAGTAAAAGATCGTTTGAAACTTTATGACAATATCAATTGTATTCCAAACAATACTGAAAAATATATGTCGGTGAGCCTTGAAAGTTTAAGATTGATTATGATTAATTGATAGCTTACAATTTATGGTTGATTGATGGACGTGTTGGTGAGATCAGCAATCAGCAAATTCTCAGCGAAACCGATAAAATTTACCGGAGCATGTTAGTTATTTTGTAGATGTGGATCTTGACTATCCTGACGAACTTCATGATGAACAGAAAGACTACACATTTTGTCCAGAGTCAGTGATAGATTATGGTCTATTGTCGTAAGAACATAATAATTATTCACACAATAGCCCTACTGTTAACAAACTTGTTCCAAATTTACTTGACAAACGGCGGTATGTTATCCACTACAAAATTCTTAACAAGCATTAGATCATGGATTATTTTTAAGAACAGTTCATAACGTCTTAATGTATAATCATTCTGCTTGGTTATATTGATTCAAATACAGCTAGATGAGCTGCTGCAACAACAGAGTTTGGAAATAACTTTTTCAAGTTCATGAATAAAAGCCAATTTGGCAAAACAATGGATAATATCAGAAAACGAGTAAATGTCGAAATAATTCATAAAGTTGATGGCCGCAATAAAGTTGTAGCATCTGATGACTTTGTTAGCATGAAAATATTTAATGAAAATGTAATAACAATACATCAAAGAAAGACAAATCGAAAAGGTAATAAACCAATTTTACGTTGGACCTGCTATACTAGATCTATCAAAGTGGCTCATGTATTGGTTCCACTGTGACTTTACTGAGGTCAAATGACCTAATGCTAAACTGTTAACTGATAACTGATTCGTTGATCTTTGAGATGACTTTTACAATGGTACTTATGATAATAAAGAACTGTTTGATTTATCAGACAATCCATAAACACAGCGGATTTCATTGCGACGGTAACAAAAAAGTAATAGGACAGTTAACAAAGGATGAAACAAACTTTGTTCCAATTGCAGAATTTATCGGACTTCGAAGTAGGATACATTGTTTGATACTTGCGGATAAAAAAAATTAAAAAAAACGAGTCGAAGAAAATCAAGAAAATAAAGTAAATAAAGTAATAGAATTTGACGATTACAAAATATGCATTAGATGGAACTATCAGTCATGATTGCAATCAAGTCGAATTATCATAAGATTGAAACAAATGTCATTATAAAATCATTTGTAAAAATCTTTATAAAATCTTTGTAATTCTGATGATATTAGATACTGTTCGGACGTTAATTAATACTCGGACATTAATAAAACTGTTGGTCTTGACTTGACTCAGCTTCTTAGACTGGTTATTATCTGGTAAGTAAAACATTGTGTACTATTTTAGTATAATTTTATCTAACATTTTAGTATAATTTCATTGATGTATCCAGTAGTAATATAAAAAGGTGAGTTTCTGGATCAAAGACCCTATTTTTCACGACAGTGATAATTTTCACAATAACATTCAATTATCCTAAGGATCGACTTCGAGTTCGTAGTCGCCCCAACATGGTTTTCTGGGATAAAGGGCTTTCATTTGTTCCGATAAAAATAGGGTCTTTGAGCCAATCTCCCCTCTAACTTACTAGAGCTGGATGTGTAATTCTTGGATCAGCAATACTGTAAGTTCCCTTTGGTTAACAATTTTACCTTTATATATTCTTAGGAAATAAATTATTTGTTAAATTCTACATAGCTTGTTGCTTTTTACTCCTTGCTATTAAAAGCATATACTCCGAACACATTAAATAATATAATTTAATGATTCTGAGTTTAACTATAATGATTTTGAGTTAAATTTGCATTTTTGTTTAATTTAAAAGTGCATTTTGTGTAATGGCAAACTATTTCGGAAACGTGTTGCGCCCAAAGTTCGATCTACACTCATTTTTGGTTTATAATCGACATAATGCCTGATCAATCCATCGTTTTCAAATACGATTATGGCTTTGATTACAGTTTTCTTTAAGACACAGCTACAATTACATTACGTTATTTGTTCATGAGATTTTCTTAAAAATGTGTAGCGTTTGTCTCTGATTGTAACAGGCATATAATACTGGATGGGTGAGACATAATATCGAATGGCAGGAGGACAAACAGGTTCAACCACTGACAATTTGCATGAGACAGTTAGAAAGCTAATCGTAAAGTTAATACTTCAAATCTACATTTTGTTCTTTGGGATTCACTTTATGTAATCTTGACAGCTCCGTCTCACTGGATGCATCAATTATACTAGTGAGTCAACAGTCTTAACACATTTTACGATCTGTTCATACTAATGGAGAGAGAGAGAGAGAGAGAGAGAGAGAGAGAGAGAGAGAGAGAGAGAGAGAGAGAGAGAGAGAGAGAGAGAGAAACGAAATATAAAATGAATTATGCCTAGAAATGGAAATACAGATTTGAAAAACACACATAAGAAGAAATATACTTCCTAAATGTATCAAAGAGATAAGTTCCAAACGTGTTTAGTCGCTCTAGCGATAATATTGATTGGCAGAGACTTTTTCGTGTCACTTCTCTCTATCTCAATATCAGGTTCATCTGTAACAGAGATGTACTGTTGAAGCGTTCATTCCGGATCGTACACTGTTAACTTGGTGATCATCCATGATTCTGAATCATTTTTATTTTGAAATAATTCATTGATTAATTCCAAATTATGTATTTCGAAATTTAGGCACGTTTATAATCAATCATGCCTCTAAAATATGTTACACAAATGACTGTCAGTAACTCTGCATTGTACCTCAGTCTACTGGTACAAACCTTGAATATTTTCATTGCTAACATTTTTGTTTCCAAATGGTGTGTATTACCATCTTAAAGGTTTAATTGCCGCTACAGAGACATGGTATGCAGGTCTATAAAATTATTTTTCTCCAATGAAAAATAACGCCCAGACACAAGACCTAAAAGTTTGAGAAACTTAATATCTAGCACTCAATATGCAACACTACTAGAAAGGGTGTCCCCGGAAGCATTTATATGAAAGTTAGTGGTGTTATATTTGGACACGACTTGTTGCTGGAAAAATCAGTAAAATTCTTAAATGTTATATGATTTTGTTTTGTTGCACTATATCGTTTTATTTGACTTAGGATTGAGTAAGTTGTGCTTATCTCCCTTTCAGATAAAGGATGAAAGATAAATATGTGCATACTTCAAGACAAGGATTGATGAAGTTTCATAATGATATTTGTCTGACAGTTAACAATTTATATACATTCTAATTACAATTATAATTATTTTAATGTCTCTGAGTGTTCTCAGTTATCACATTAGAGATGAGTCCTATATCATCTAAATGAAAGAGTGGTTTGTTACATTTAAAATAGTATCGGTTAAAAGATAAAGAATTAGGGGGCTTTCCAAACCTGTAAAGTATCTCCCTAATCCTAAATCCATTAACAATTCTAATAAAAGCTTTTCTTAAGTCATGGTGTGTAATATAATACAAGGTTTAGCTACAATAACTTGAGAATTAAATCAGTGAATATATTTGCATGGAATAAAATATCAAATGTATGATTTTTGTCAGTTTCAGTTTCGAAAAATCCATCATGAAACTGTTATATGGTTTAAGCAAGATATTATCTCTATTGCTATAAAAGTCTCACGAACACCCTTTGCATACCCGGCACACGCAGCAAATAGCTGTACGAAAATCATTTATACAATGGCCGTGCTAATAATCTTTACCAGTTAATGTATACAACAGCCATGTGAATAGACTCGATAGTTTTTGAGAGCCTGAAAATTGGTATCATGCACATACTTTTTATCTTCATGCATGGAAGTATCTAGTTACAATACTTCTCAAGAAAAATGTTTAGATAAGCAGACCTGTGTAAAGAGGTAAAAACAAAACCTGAATCGGCCTGTTCAGTTTGAGCCTACTTCAAAACCTAGGTCACAAGACGGTACGCGGAAGATAAATTCGAGCATTTATTACCGTAGACGTTTGTATTGTTATGTATGTAAATTAGAGCGTTTATCGCAATATATATATATATATATATATATATATATATATATATATATATATATATATATATATATATATATATTGTTGTACATGCAGTACTATGATGAAACTATTGGCATTTCATACAAAATAACCGATTCTGATAAAACAAAACTAAATAAACACATACATGTATCTCACTTTGTTCAACAACGGGAGAACAATAACTATCACAAGACTGCCCACATGATTTACAAATTATTTCGGACTGGTTGTAAAATCCATTTGTAATGTACAGTAAATAGATAGTTTAAAGTCACAAAATATTAATTCAACTCAATCCGAATTTTGCTCACATCTTCGGAAAAATTCTAACCGAAGTTTCATAATTTTCACGCATGGATCCTCATCGAAATGTCCATTGGTTGGTTTTGAAATGATTCAATAACAACAAACAATACCATTCATAGTACTTGCCGAGAGCGAGAAGAATGCATTGGCCGTTCTCATAATAAATGGCAAAAGTAAATTGTTGGAAAAGAAACATATTGCTTTCTAAAATAACTAACGCGTTAGAAATTATGTTTGCTATACGTTCAATATGACGTAACGCGTTGTAATCAAATTAAGCAATGCATGATATTCTTGGGTATTTTGTCTATAAAAGTTATGCTGCAGAATCAAGGAGTTGCAATTGGCCACACGGATATAATGTTCCTACTCAAAATCATATTCCAAGGTTTATCTGTACTTGTCATAAACATGAACAATTGGCCTGTTGATTGTCGTCCGCCGTCACACACACACACACACACACACACACACACACACACACACACACACACATTTGGTGGATATCGTGTACTCGACATGGAACCCCGTTCCGAGGGTATTAGAGTTGGTTATGTTTGAACGAAAAGAAATATAATTTCTGGCAGTGAATCAATAGCAAATGGTGCTTACCAAAGATGGTACTGTATCCTTAATTCTAAGAAATATGAAATTTATCAATGCAAGCGAGGACGCAAACATTTACACAAATATTCTTTATATTCCATGCAAACTAAAGACGGGGGCCCCGAGTGGCCGAGTGGTCTAAAGCGCTGTCCGTTACGGATCACTGCCATCTCACCTCTGTCTGCGTGTGTTCGAGTCTAGGATTCGGCTAATGTAGATATGTGAGAAAGCTTGCCAGTAGCTTCTCGTGGATCGGTGGTTCTTTCCGGTGATTTTCCGGTTTCTTCCTCCACCATTAATACTGGCCGCCATGAATAGCCTATCGTGTGCTGAAAAATGGCGTTAAGCCCAACAACAAACAAACAAACAAACTAAAGACACACAAACATTATTGACAACAAAATGCAGACCAAGTGACGTCATGAACAATTTGGACGGCTGTCATGAAACTTCTCACACACGCACTCTCTCTCTCTCTCTCTCTCTCTCTCTCTCTCTCTCTCTCTCTCTCTCTCTCTCTCTCTCTCTCTCTCTCTCTCTCTCTCTCTCTCTGGCTGCCGAGGCGTATATCTTTCTATCGCTACTCCTCGTGAACAGATATTTTATAATGTTTAGTTGGTCAAACAAAAATAATATATGGTGCTAATCTGATATCTAAAATGTTCCCCAAGGTGACCATATTACAAACCACATTTTATAATCTCTACTATGTCCTCTCTAAGTATTACTAACACTGAAACTTGAGACCGAAAGGATAACCTTACGTTTGAATGTTTTGTGTATTTATCATGAACCAACGATTTGGGTGGAAAATGGTTTTATATAAGTGCAACAGGAGAATTTCCATTAAAAAATCGAACCATATACTACTCAAAAAAATTCATAAAATGTTTGTATACTCTTTATCCTCTTTATTTTGTACATACACACTCTGTTTCTTCCAATATTAATCATCTAAATCCCAGTCCATCCATCTCATCTGGAAGTAAACCAGTTAGTTGCGGCCAATGTGACTCCATGGCTCAGATCAAATGCACTTCAGACAAAGTACACACTCAATACAATTAATTTGACTTCGACTATTTAGAGTGTTCTTATTGCAGCAATGAATGTTCTGTTCGATCCATGTCATTCTCCACCGACATTCTACATCATTGTTTTGGCGATACACCAACCAGACAGTTCTCAGCAGCTGAAACAATTATTGGTGCTTCCAGCAGCAAGGTTTAAATTTTATACATCATAATGTTAGATCAACTCTACCCAAGCTGTCCAAATTAAAATATCTTTCTGTAAAAGAAATCTGATACATCAGTTCTAATGTTAACAGAGACTTGGATTTACAACTCGGCCACTGATAATGGAATCAAAATCGATTACTATTTTGTCGTACGAAAAGATAGGAATAGAAGGCCTTTTACAAATGTAAGGAACGGCCATGCTTCTTCTAGGACCATATTTACATTATGATGATCTTGATAACTGTGCAGTTAGATTTATTTGACTGTGGTATTACAAATCAATTCACTAATGTAGCATTTATTCTTATGCAATCATTATTTTGGTCTTCATATATATTTGCAACAGATTCAACTATGTAAAGATATGCTCATAAGTATTCAGAAGAACACACTCCCATCTAAACCTAAAAGTGAGATATTTTTAAAAAAATGTATAACCTTGATTTATGTTAAAAAAAAGTAGCCATGAAAAAAATCAAAAACGGTTTTGGAAAAACGGTGCTACAGTTTGGACATTTCCAATTACGGTTAATGTTAACCTGACTATATAAAGTGTCATTTTAACGGTTGAATTAAAAATAGGATTTGACCTCTATATTTAGACGATGACATGGCTGTTGAAGATTATTCCAGGCCTATTAATACACCACAGTACTATGTGATAGATTTTAGAATCAGCGCTGTGTGTTCAATGTGAAAACCTTTCAGTTAAGGGTTACATGTTCTATGAAATACACTTGAGTTTATTGTGAATGTATTCTACGCCTCTGATCCATGCTTGAAACTTCTGTTTGATCCCACTAAGGTCCAGACATCCAAAGGTGTCTCCACTGGAATGATCATGGGCGACTTACACAAAGCTTTTCATACAGTGAAATATAACACACAGAGTAAAGAATAATTACTTACTATTAATAGGAGCTTCTTCTTTCGAATGGTTTCGAATCATAGCTATCAATATATAACAAATGGTTAGTTTTTACAAACCAGAAACCAGACCTGTGCCAATGCTATTAGGTGTACCTCATGGTAGTATATTGGGTCCTCTTCTTTGGGGTTTTTGTTAATGATATGGTAACAAGCCTAAGTTATTATTATTTGTATTGACTATATGCCGATGATAGAGCTATTATGTTTTCAAACTAGATTCTGCGTTACATTTCAAAATCGTTTGGAAAAGAACTTTAATCCTGAAATCTTTGACTCATTGACAGGAAAATGTCCGTACATTTACGTAAGAAAGATGCATTTTATTTGACTTAAAGCTAAAACTAAACAAATTCAGATAATTACAAAAATGCATATAATGGTCACAACAACACTTTTCAAAAGATTGTTAAATATTTAGGTCTTCATATGGAGAATTTACTCTCCGGTAAATACTTCGTCAATTTTATCATGCTCCAAAAAAAATGCTATTTTAAAGATTCTCTACAAGACGAAATCAAAGTTTACCTTTTTATTATTCCTTTTCTTCGTGCTAAGCGTGAATAGGTAAAATAAATCTGAAAATAAAATCCATGTGGCAAAGTATGATATCAAGATTTGTAAATAACCGTCAACCCTAGTCAAGCACCAGAGAGTACAAAACTTGAAAACTTGGGAATGTCAAAAGTAGAGGATAGAGCGAAACTATTAGGACTAAATCATGCTCATACGTTTTAGAAGAAATATCTGTTTCACGTAAGCCAGATATTTGTTTTTAAATTTGTGGAATCTCGTACAGCTAAACTAGCTCGACAACCACTAGAGACAATTGAGAAATATCTGCCGTTCCGTGATTCTGTCAAACAGCAACGACAACAGCGTCAGACGAACTGAGAGGGACTTGCAGACATACAGCAGAGTTGTAGGCTACTAAAGATCTTCTTCAAACACTGGTAAAAATCGCAGAAAGAACCAAGTCGACTAAGAAGATTCTACTAGAACTTCCAGATAAAATATCTGCTGCTCAACCACGATTACAAGAAGAAATACAAGCACTTGAGGGTATTGACAAAGTTCATGAGGAGATCGGCTATGTGAAAGGCACTATTCCATAAAAAACAAAAACAAAAGCACCAGCCCAATTTACCAAAGAAGGTCGCAAACTACTTTGAGAGAGAACTATATAGGTTTCAGCAATCAGATATTCATATCGCAATAAATTATCAAATCCAAAAACCGATACTGTTTTAGAAAAAAGGGGTTCCATTAGTATTTCGAAAGTCCAGTGGTATAAGTAAAATGGCTGATGAGTATAAGAATGAATTTAAAGATTGTGAGAAACAATTCGAAGAAGTTAAAAGAGCACAATTATCTGGAGATAAGCTAGTATTGACCGTAAAATCACTTTTAAACACCTCGTAATGAGGAAGAACAAACAACGAGAAGTGGTCATGCCAATTGGGGGTTATCTCAATTTCATAAAAAAAACCTTCAGAGATTTACGACAAACTCTGCCCCAATAACGTCCTTGCCGACGTTGATAGACTAGAAATTTTATGGGGGGGGGTGACGAGCCGGCAATAATTCTTCAAAAATCATCAATGAAGCAGCTACAATCTGTCAGGTGGTATCATGGTTATCAGTGTTTATCGGATACTTATCAATGAAATTACAGATGATTACTACAGCGACTAATCGACAAAGCGGGCAATTAGATCCATAACACGAGCATAAGATGATTATACACAATACTCAACGTAGGCCTGAGATGCTCAGGGCAATAAATTCACGAGTATCAGTATATAAAGTTATCTACGTAGATATTGTTCAAAGTTTATTCAGAATTTTAGCCCCAAAAGCGACTGAAAAACAACAGCTGCTCTCTTTCAAAGATAGCGAATTCAAGTTAACGCTGCCGTGGACTACGATGACCACATATAGTGTCCATGATACCGTTACTGGGCTATTTAAATGGCAGAGCAACGCGTCTCTGCGTCACGAAATATATTCATAGCGTTTCAGAATATCGCCCGAATAGGAGCGAAACTCAACAGGATTAGTGAAGTTTTTCTGAGGATAAATGAACATCAAAAATTATCCTAAGATGTGTCACTGGGTTTTAAAGACAATCATGTTGCACGTGTGCATTATGGTTTGACATCGCTGATGGGGCGTGATCATAATGTTCATTCCAGTTTGCAGATATCTGAGCAGGACTTCACAACAATATATCTGACATGTTATTTCTCACTAGAGTGCTTGGATTTATTTAGAAAATTAGTCGTCGAAATACACGTCCAAGCTCGTATGGATTTAGAGGAATCGCAGTTATACTCTAAGTTATACTCTCAATGTTGCTCGAAGACGTTTGTGGACGAATGAGAGTCATTGTCGCACCAGTCGAAAACATGTAATTGGATCGCAAGCGATCAGTAACAAAATCGTCGATGACATTATAATGTCATATTATGATGTCAATGCTACCCTGACACCAGATCAGGTTAAAATATGCAATCGGCATCGGAGAAGAATTCTGGAACAACAATAGTGCTGAAACGGCGTTGCAAGTCAAAAATAAATTATCACTGACTCAACGTCAGCATAAACACTTCAATGATGCCAAACAATCAGAGACTGTCGTGCGACTTGATATTTCCTTGGTTGTTAAAGACCTAGAAAAAACAGGTGGTATATTTAGACTCAGTCCCGGATTACCCATTAGGCAGAGTAGGCAACTGCCTATGGGCCCCGCGACTTTTAGGGGCCCCATGAGACCGTGACGAAAGAATTTTTTTTACTTACTTACTTCTTGTTAAGAATAGAGGCGAGTGACGACGCTGACGTCATACAATAATGTTTTCAAAATAGTCTAGTAGTTAAGTTAAATTAAATTAAATAATTATAAATAAAATTGATAGGGCCTAGATAAAATGTCGATGAAAGAGAGAAGGCATGAAAGCGGAGCAGAGAAGCGAAGAAAGAAAAAGGAAGCCACAGTGAAGCTTCAAGAAGAAATTAAAAGAACTCCGTCGCTTTTCCAACTTGGCTTCACTCGTTCGTCTGCAGAAGATCAAGCCTGTGGTAGTACTGCCGCCGGCAGTGCCAGCGATGTTATGGCGACAGACTTGCCTTCCGAAGTGACTGCTGTACAAATGGCTGAGCCTCAGGACACCATAGATGAGACTGCCAAAAACGATCAGGATTTTAATGTGATTGCTCCGGAGAGGCAAATTCAGGGACCGGAATTTCAAAAAGACGTCGGATTATGGGAAAACATTACTAACGCAGTGCAAGAACATTGGTGTAGTAGAGATCCTGTAGAATGTCAGCATTTTGATTGTGATTTTTCGGCTTCACGTAGGCAGTACGATGATGGTACTGCACGATATTTTACTCGTTCCATGATGTTTCGGAAGCATGTGAATGGAGAACAAATTAAACGGGAATGGTTGATGTACTCGCCAACTTCTGGCAATGTATACTGTTTTCCCTGCGTCTTATTTCGTGATGCAGGTAAAGAAATTCAAACACAATTCTGTGATGGATTTTCTGACTGGAAAAATGCTTCTCAGCGCATCCAGATGCACGAGAACAGTGAGATGCACCGAGCATGTTTGCAGGCGCTTATTACCAGGCGACGTGCCGTATGTTGCTTAGACTGCTATTTACAAATTCAATTCGACAAAGAGAAAGAATACTGGATAAAGGTTCTGCAGCGAGTAGTGTCGGTTGTCAAGTTTCTGTCGTCGCGTGGATTAGCCTTTCGCGGTGAAAATGAAAATATAGGATCCCAACACAACGGAAATTACTTGGGTGTTTTAGAGTTGATTGCGCAGTACTATCCTTTCCTGAGTTCTCATTTAGCCAAATATGGTAACCAAGGCCGAGGAAGACCGTCCTACCTATCATCTACAATTTGTGAAGAAATTATCGAGATAATGGGAAATCAGGTTCTGGCAGTTATTGTGAAAGAATTACAGCAATCCAAGTACTTTTCTTTAAGCGTCGATTCCACGCCGGACATATCGCACATTGACCAGCTGACAGTAGTTGTTAGATACGTAAGAATGTTAGACGGCGAAGTGATGGAACGGTTTCTCACCTTCATCCCAATTGAAAGTCACACAGGAGAAGCTCTTGCTACGACCGTCTTAAAATTTCTAAACAAATGTGACATTGATATAAAAAAATCTGCGAAGACAATCTTACGACAATGCCGCAAACATGACAGGGCGTTACAACGGTCTTCAGGCACACATTTGCCAAATCAATCCACTTGCACACTACATTCCCTGCGCAGCACATTCGTTAAATTTGGTTGGAGTTTCTGCTGCAGAAACCTGCGGTAACGCACTTTCTTTCTTCGTACTTGTTCAGAAATTGTTTAACTTTTTTTCTGCGTCTACTGCCCGTTGGGCGGTTATGTCCAAATGTCTTGAAAATGAAGCTGGCTCTGGACTCGTTTTAAAAAGAGTGACTGGAACAAGGTAGTGTGAGCGGGCGGATGCAACCAAGGCGCTGTCTTATGGTTACAGCAGCTTCCAGAAGGCTTTGTCGATCATTGCAGAAGATATGAAGCAAAAGCCAGAGACAATTCACGAAGCAAAATGTCTGTTACAAGACCTGTCGAGGAAGGAAACAGCCGTTATGTCAGTCTTTTGGGCTGTCATCTTGGAAAGAATCAATGCAGTCAGTAAATCATTACAGAAAGAAACGATAGAACTCCAGACGGCCGTCAATATGTTGCAATCATTGTCAGATTTTCTAACATCACAGAGAGATTTGTTTGATGAATACGAAGAGAAGGCGAACGAGAAAGTTGAAGCACAGTACTCTGACGATTGTAATCGTTTTCGCAAGCGAAAACGACATCACGACGATGGTGACGCTGAAGAAGTTGTACTTCTTGGAAAAGACAAGTTCAGGATTGAAACCTATTTACTGATATTGGACAAACTATCTGCTGAGCTCAACCGCCGCATGCGAGCATATGGCAAAATTCAGTCGTTGTTTGGAATTTTAGTTGAATTTCCGTCCAAAACAGATGACGAATTAAGAAACGCAACCGAGACATTTCGAGAGAATTATCCTGATGACACCGATATCCATTTCCAGGAAGAAATGGCTCATTTCAAGTATTTCGCATTGGCGGCTTTGCAGTTTGAAGATTCCGATGATAAAATACCCGCATCGCAATCATATAAACTCATTTGTGACAACATGATTCAGTCTACATTTCCAAACGTTTTGACTGCACTACGAATTTAAAGATGCTTAATGATCACAAACGCGACCGGCGAACGAACATTTTCCAAATTGAAAATCCTGAAAAACTGTCATCGAGTTTCAATGACGCAAGAACGATTGAATACACTTGCCATTATGGCCACTGTAAACGGCGTTTTGCAAAATATTGACTTTCAGGATATTTTAAACGACTTCACTACTGTGAAATTAAGACAGAAGACTTTTTGAAGGTTCGTTAGTCGTTACTTAAAAAGAGATTGGTAATTGTAAACGGTTGACTCGTATTTTACGGTATGGAACGGTAGCTATCTATCGTAGATCGTAATTTAAGTTTCATATTATTTCTTTCTGGATAAATAGTTAAATACGTAAATATATAGACTACAGTGATTGTTTTATTAAATTAATAATCTAATAATTATAATGTCGTATTGGCATTACGGTATTGCTACATATGACATTTTATACTTATAAAATGACATTTTATGTCTTGGCACTGGTAGGCTAATTTAAACGAGTAAAATCGACTGGGCACTGGCGTTCTACTTCTAGTAGGCACCAGGCCGACTAGGGGCATGGGGCCCCAAAAGTTTGACTGCCTATGGGCCTCCACGGTGCTTAATCCGGTGCTGTTTAGACTTCTTGCAGCTAGACCGGCCCTGATAGCCGCTGCAGCTGCAGCTATTATTAAAGCTGCTGTTCTTAGCGCTGTTGGAACTTCTGCCAGAATGACATTCAAGAAAGAAACTGGACAGGGTCTGACCACAAAAATGAAAGCGGGCCCAACGACTAAGACTACCAGGGACTCCAATCTCGTGGTACTGTTGAAGCCAGAGGCTAACAGGAATGTTTCGCTAAACAAGATTAGAACGCACTGATTTCCATTGTTTAAGTTTGAATGTTTGAAGCTGCTCGTCGATTAAACATCAAAACTTCAGATTAGTTCTCATGACATATAAATTACCCAACAGACCAAATAGTATTGCAACTAATATCACTAATCTCAATGGAAATTCCAAGCGCAGGTACTTAATGGGTTGCGTATGCTTTTGATCCACGTAGTGTTGTTTATTTTGATTCTTATGGATTGTCACCACCAAAGAAATCTTTTGAATATATCAGCATATCTGCTAGCGTTCCACTCTAGTAGTCAACATTGCCAACACATACACTAACAGATTATCCTATATATGATCGTGAATCGCTGTGATTCTAGATGCTAATTCAATGTCATGGAAAACTAGTGGAACGCTGCATGCATGCGTTCACTAGTAAACTGCATAATAGTAGTCCTTTTTAATAATCTCAAGTTTATAATGGTAGCTATTTATGGAAGATCTCACGCTAATGGTAGGGTTAAGAAACCCCGTGACGTTGATTTGTCAGCGTATGCAACCAAAGATGATCTCGCTGATCTTATGAACCTCGCTGGGGTTGACAAGGATGAAGTTGTTGTTTTTCAGGATCGTCATGGACGGTTAAAACAAGCAATGTTAGGTTGATTGATATTTTTTGACGAGTGAGGTCGCAGTATTTACTTATGGTGGAAGAATCAGAGATTCAAGGGTGTCAATCGGGACTATCATAAATGATATCCGCAGTGATGTCAGTAAACGCTTGTTAAAAAGGCTGATGCAATGACCGGTGTAGTTAATATGAACGGAAATAGAAATGTTGTTCTGAAAGAAAAACAGCATCAGACGATGACGCTGCAACGAAGAAATACGTGACGATAAAGACGCCACAATCAAGTCCAGATAAACGACAACGTGTGGAAGTTTAAACATATTGTGATCTGTGTACGATACTCATGTGGGATAGTTTACAAATTTTTGCAAAAATATAAATTGAATCGTTAATGATTTCTTTGGAGCTTCAGGCGTTAAGATCACTAAATCGACTCAAAAAATCAAAAAGATTAATGTGTCTTTGATTCATGTGACCACGTGATTCATCAACGCTGCATGAACAGTAGCATCAGAATGAGCAACATGGTCAGCGCCGAATAACACTATCAGACATACCGATGAGGTCACCGGTGTGTACAGGATCTCCTCCGGGGACGCTGATATTCTTAATATCGTAGTAAAAAATATAGACTGAGAAATTAGATGAAGATATATCAGCGCTATCAACGGTGTCAAACGCCCATGAGCGACTATCATCGCTAATATCAAGGGGTTCAATGATGGAATGAATACGCTGAGAGAAACAAGATTTATCATGACACGTGTAATCGGATTGATAGCATTCCGACTGTTCACACTCCGAGTTATAACACTATGAACTATAGCACTCGGAGTAATAGCACTCCATTAGAATCAATGTAAGTAATAATGACAGACCAACAATAGCTCACCCGCCAACTGTTTGAACCAATAACACCTTAGCCACAACGCGCTGACTTCACAACAGACGCTTTTATAAAAACACCGGATAAAAATTCGAACGGTCTTTTATGCATCATATAGTAGCACGTGAGTCTATGTCCGACAAGAATATTTATTGAGGCTCGAGGACACCACCTGCTGATATGGACCTCCGCTATGTTAACTACTTGCCTGGTGGCATGCCAACCAGTTAAACATTCAGCATAGATTATTTCAACGTCATTACGCAAGATTAACAACGAACCATAAAACGACCAGTGGCCATCCACAACGACCATCCACAACGACAGATTATCTCAACGATACAATATCTGGACCAAGTACGTGCTGACATAGAGGATGTTATAAACAGTGATTTATCCGGGTCTTACTCATATTTATTTCAGCGTTTTTGGTCGTATAAACAATCATTTCTCAGTAAATATGCTATTACAGAGTTGCAATTGCCAAAGTGTAAACTGCCGGGGTTAACGGTGTTAGCTAAAACGTTCCCTCAGTGACATCATCGACGAGTATCTTTGCATCATCAACTCATGTATAAAAATACCATTTCCGCAGATTATTCTCAGACACAACAATGATGTTCATGATTCAGGACGTCATATATCTCCAGGCATCGTCAATATCACATTGGCAGTATCCGCGAACCTCGCTTTTGTTGCCGAAGATGGAATATTTAAGCAGACGCAACCTGGATACATTCTTTATCATTTACCCCTGAGGTTACCCATGGTCATTTGATTGTATCAGTGCCTGTTAATCCTACTTATTTACAATGTCGTAATCAGATGTTATGATGAATACATTTCCGCTTGACAGATCAGCGCGGAAATTTACTTGACACAAGCGATTAACAATTAAAGATTAATTTGTACGTATCAGACAGACTGTAGACGCAGACCGTAAACGGTCCAGAGGACCATTGCGATTCGACTTTATGGTCCAACAGCCCACCATACAGTGTTTCATAAAGAAAAACAAATACTTTATTAGTGTACAGGCTGCCCCAGGCCTTCAATAGTTATAAATGGTTATTTTGTTGCTGTCCACGATTTTATTGTTTTTTAAATAAAAATTATACAATCTTGTATCACTTCTCTACGAGAGTGCTTTTTAGTTTTAAAAAAAATGAGGTTCCAAGACAATAAGAGTATCGTTTCATGGCTGGACTTCCTTATATTTAGAATCAAATTCATTCGTTGATGATTTTAGACAACAATATAATCTCCTGAGTGTGCATTGTATGTGCTATGTAAGACTAAGACATACAGCCCAAGAGAAAATCTTGAATAATCCAAGAACATTTCCTCGTGTTGCAGAGTGATGTAAAGTCTGACTGAGGGTAGAAAATGAATAATTAAGGTTTAGAAAACAAAATATCATCGGTTGCCGAGTTAATATAGAGTAACAATTGCAGCAGACGTTGTATAGCACATCCCACATTTTCAAGGCTCATTAGCGATATCAAATAAGTAGTCATATCTTAGACCTTAAGTCTTGCCCCATTAATGTCATGTAAAACCTAGAAACGTGTTGGCTAACCTAGACATTTTTTCACTAATTTTTGTGTACCATCTCTGGTCAGCTTATTTGCATTTTACTGCATTATTTTCCCCACAAAGGGCTTCTCTTTCAACGCATGAGAGAGTACCATGAATAGTATATGATATGCCTACCCCAATAGTCCTCTTCTAATGCACTAGTAAGGAATCGATGACTTTGGAGATTACTAACCGACAGCACTGAATGACTTGACCTTTATAGGCACATGGTCTTTAACATAACATGCTGTGCAGAGACCGTTGCTTTTGGTTCAGATTCTCCATGACTCTGACTAAGACCTTAGACCCCAGTTTTATTTTATACTCCATGAACAACGTATGTTGTCAAGAAAGTTACTCCAAACCCAATATTATGGCAAGCCAATTATTCATTGAGTCAAAGTAACTCTTTACATTTGTATTTTGACTTTAAAATCACATGGCCTTTTAATTCAGTTACAAGCCATCTACATGTTTTGGTTTTTTTTTTAATTTCAGTGATAACGACCATTAAACTTTTATTAGGCTTCTTCCTTACTTTAAGTGCGAGCCTTCCACAAACTTGGTGAAAGTACAAGGCGAAAATCTGAATGAGCAAAACTCATTTTTGACAGATGACCTCAAATGTGAACCATCTACAGTATCAGTCTTCTATATAGACGTAGAACTAAAGTTGTTATGCAGAAATTATGTCCCACTTTGCAATGACCGTAACAAACAACCATTAGACCCATATATCGGGAAACTTCTTCCTGACCCAAATTAAGTCAAGTAATTTGCAAAATTTTGTAATGATTAATGGTGGAGAACTAGAGTTGTGCGGTAATGCAATAGTTAACAGAAAGACATACCGATGGGTGTCATAACCTCTGTGCCACTGTATGTCAGTGATATGAAAAGTAAACTGTCTTTTCAAAGCCAAGTCAACGTCACCGGAACATAACAAAGTACTGTAACATTCTCAAGGCATCTGCATACATAATCACACATTGTATCATCATGGTAATATCTAACGTTGTTTACAAACTCTAGCTTTGTACCATTTGAATTCAAGACAATGCAAATATAATTATTATGTTGTTGGCCGAATTCCAATGTCATAATGATCATCCGTTCTTTGAGAGTAGTGACAACAAGGTTTAAATAACAGCAATATTAGCTATACAACTGTCCCAATTTTCATCTAAGACCAACAAAACATTAAAAAATGTCTACCATTGAAAACGTTGATAAAGCCAACCATTTGAGAATAGAGATCAACACTTTTTAAGATAGACAACATGCTGTCTTTATTAAGAGTTATCAATAGAGTTCTTTAATAAAAATCCCAGATCAATTCAATTGTCCCTTGGAAAGGAGTAGCTAAAACAAGCTTTTAAAGACATGCACATATTGGATGTCAGATCAGCACCATTTTAATTTAGGATCAAGAAAACGGCTTTTAGTGAAAGCCCCATGATGATATGACTATTCATTCAGAACAATTAGTGATAGGATTTTCAAGCTGACCATGGTTGTAGCCAAATTATACCCTATATAAGTACCAAGCTCAGTTAGGACCAAGAAAATATAAGAAGTCTTTTGTTGAAAAACCCTTGTTGATATGACCACCAAAGTATGAGTAGTAACAACAAGATCCTCGAGATGGCCAATAAGGCAGCAGTATGGAATTTGTAAGCAGTACCATTTTAAGGCAGAACCAACTAAACGAGGACATGAATGTGTGTACAATTTCATGGCAATCCTCCAAATAGCTACCGAAATTGGACCAATGGTGGCAACAGCTTGCTGAAGGGATGGTTCACCGTCATTCTAAATATCCACACAACCATTGTCCTTTGCCACAACGTTGGAGGAACTATACTTTCATTTATTTATTTTTTTGTATCATAAAAAACATCCTAACACTTTTCACTTTTTAAGACAGGTACCACAGGACAGAGTACTCACAGTATTTTACAAGTTTGCACTTATGCTGGTGAAAAATGTTCTTGAGTGAACCTCAGTGAGTTAGTGAGTAAAGTAACTAAATTACAATTGGAATTAGACGATTGATCACAATCTCATCCACGACAATCACTAGCATGTGATCACACTAGAGACAACCTGTAACAAACTTTTTACATAGAATATTATCTTGCAGGATGACTGGTCATAATGTTGTGAAACATATGTAGAGCTATTTACTATTGAAAGTTAAGACAATAAAATATACATTCATACCTTGGTCTAATATGTGTATTCCTCCTATGTCAATACACCATAGTATGGGAATTCCACCTCTGTCTATATACCATACCATAGTATGGGAATTCCTCCTATGTCTATATACCATACAATAGTATGGGTATTCCTCTTCCTCTGTCCATATACCATACCATAGTATGTGTATTCCTCCTCTGTCTATATACCATGCCATAGTATGGGAATTCCTCCTCTGTCTATATACCATACCATAGTATGGGAATTCCTCCTATGTCTATATACCATACCATAGTATGAGTATTCTTCTTCCTCTGTCCATATACCATACCATAGTATGTGTATTCCTCCTCGGTCTATATACCATACCATAGTATGGGTATTCCTCCTGTCTAAATACCATACCATAGTAGATGTATTCCTCCTCTGTCTATATACCATACCATAGTATGGGTATTCCTCCTGTCTAAATACCATACCATAGTAGATGTATTCCTCCTCTGTCTATATACCATAGTATGGGTATTCCTCCTCTGTCTCTACCATACTTCTTGATGTACTCAAAGGCCTGATCCATCAAGCCGCCATTACAGACCTGGTTTCCATAGTCACCAGAGCAATCCACCAGCTGCTGTTCACTAAGACGGATCAGCTTACCGGTTTTTTGGAAGTTCTGACCCCTCCAGAGCACCTGTCTGAGAACTAGAGAAACAAATAAATTCAAACCCTTCATTTTTGGCACATAATTCAGACATTTATCACGAGAGGAAAAGCAAACCTAAAACCTTATCTACACTTTCCCACATAACATCTTTTTAATGTCAGAATCTTTTAATCATGTTTTCCCGTGTTCTCACTTCATATGCTCAGTGGCTAAAAGTCTGGACTTGACTTACTACCCCTAAATATATGATAGTTGGGCTGGGACAATAATTCGGATGGCAGACTTGTAGGATGTCGAAAAAAATGCAAGCTACCTATGCTGAAAACTACCAGTTATGTTCATTTCATTTTGTTTATATAGATTGTTCATATAGTCCAAGCAATTATCATTGATCAAAACTGATATTCTGAATGATTTATGGACAAATTAATCATCATTTCAGGAGTCTAAATAATTTGAAATTTATTCTCTGTTTTAGCACAGTAAAAGGGAGACAACTTCAGGAAATTGTAACTCGGGGTTTCTAATGCAACAATCCAAAACTGCAAATATATCCTGTAAATATACTTACTGTACTGAATAACCAGCATTTGCCACACTACTCCTGAAAAGGAACAGATATTAAAATATTATCAATAGGCTTTCAAATAGAAATGAACAAAAGTAACGATATAGCAGGCTGAAACCCCGATTTATTTCAAACTTTAAACTGTGCATGACTGGCTTATTTCAATGTGAAACTCATATGTATATAAAACTACATACATGTTTATTTACAAGTTGGCAATAATAAAGTGTCAGATACGATATTGAGATGTCTAGATTATCATGTTGAGATATATTTACAAGCCAAATTAAGCATTTTCTCTACCCCCCCCCCAGGTAACTATCTAGAGGTCCGTTTCCCCCCTGTATTTTAGCTAGAAAATTACAGTTTATTTAATCTTCATTTAGTTCTTCAATTCACTCTGTTTTCAGAATGAAACCTTAATGTGAATGATTATTCACATATGGATTTTGGAAAGAGAGATGCTCGTGTTATCCATGCTCCTTATAAAATTCATTTTTATTGGCATGTAAGTGATCCTAAAAATTGGTTATGTCCAAATGTTTGCCATGTAATCCAAACTCCTAGCCCTTAAGCACGCATCCATTATATTGTCATCACGAGTGTAGTAACTCTTCGTTCTGTTCTGCTCTCCAGCAAATGCTATTACACAGCAAACCAAGAATAACAAGAACAGTTCCAACAAACCTGATTCTTCACAGGTGTTACGTATCCCTTCTCTCTCTCGAGTGGACTGTATTAGGCAGCATCACATTGGATAGGAATGTACTGCAGGTGGCATCTGTTAAATTGACTCTGATCTTCCAATATCCACTATGCTGTGATTTAAGCTCTTCTGCTTTCTGAAAAAGAGAATAACATTTAAAAGCATTACATAACTATATTGCGTAGCTTTGAGTTGTTAAATTGCCAGCATGTAACCCTTTAATCTAAAATCTATCAGTTAGTGAAGCATCCTTGTCATGCAGTTTTTAAGATATGATTCTGTACTTTATTATTTGAATATCCATTATGACTTTTCTGTGAACTATCCAAAGTCCAAATGTAAGAAGATCTTTTGAAATTGTTGGAAATCGTGTTAGTTGTTCAGACCATTACAGCCAGCAGACTGTGATTAGGTTTTCAGTCTCATGAACAATATCGCATGTATAAAGGGACCGACTTTTTAATCTTTTAATTTCTGGAAAGTGAATGGTTGTGTAAAAATAATAATAGAAAAATATGGTTTGGAAAGTGAATTTTAAGTTGTTTGTGATTTAATTTCAGGGCTCGTTCCAGTTAGGTATCTGAAAAAAAATATTATTTTGATAATTTTGTAATAAATATAAAGAGATCTAAGATTACATTGTTTCACTACTAATATAATTGCTACAGCAAAAATAAGTCTATTTTTAATGTCGACTAGCATATTAAGCAAAGTTATAAATACTTCCAGAACAGAAATAACCTGAACCTTCTCGTGTATTTTGGCAGCTTGCAATATCAGAGTAACAGGGAAAATGCTACCTAGCAAGTGTCGCTCTCAAGTAATGTAGAAGTGTAAAACAAGAAAAACATAAGATCAATATAGATACAAACGTCTAAAAAATGCACTTTCCGCAAAGTCGAAGATTTCTTTAGATGGTACATTATTATCAAATCCATCGATTGAATCCACATTCACGTCGGATGGGCACCTTTTTTTATTTAGGACTCACTAGACATCATAAGAAAGGGCAATGAGAAGATTCCGAAGATGACCACCCAGTGGTGCTATATGGGTCTTCTAAGCGACGCCATTTTCTTTCAGAGCCAAATATTCCATAGGCTGAATGTGTGTGTGTGTGTGTGTGCAGTTTAATGGCAAGTAGATTAAGTAGACTAGTAACAACACATTTGTGCTAACATGTGGATGGACAATAGGCTTTCCCCTACTGCTTAACACTCTTATATTCTATGGCCAGTAAGGATAAGAAGAATTAAATGTTTACCAAGCAGGGTTAGGATTGATTAGAATCGTTCAAACGGAATCGCGTAACATGGAAATCTTTACTGTAGGTTATTAGTTCTCATAAGATTTACTTTGCATGCTTTAACAGTGTTTGTAAACAATGGTTAAAATGCAGCTCTGTTATTTATATTTTAAGGATTATTACCATTCATACAATTATAAATTATTGATATTGAATTCTCCCGTATTCTACAGGAGTCATGAGACTCGACAATAAATCACTGACCCTGTTTTAATCATATAGTTTAACCCATGCTATTTACTCAATGACTTTCACTTCATAGTTATGAAAATTAAATATTAAATACGTAATCGCTGTGCTTGCAAATTGTAATGGAATATCCATCAAACTACACTGGCTCCTACATCAATTAAACCAGAAGTTTAGATCCAACTCTTTTAGTATAACAACCTGAATGACAAAAATGCAAAATTTTCTTCTCTTAACTGAGGTTTCTTTATATTGCATGTATTATGTGATATGTTGGCACAAAAGGTGATCCCCATCCAAATAGTATAGCTCCTATCCTCATACTTACATAATATGTGCTAGGTCTGACGAATTTAAGCTCAGCACCTATGTAAGAGATGCGAGTTACAGATAGACAAGTGTTTCACAATAGTCGCTGCTAAAGTATACGCATGAAATTCCAGACACTTTTTGATACAAATTTAACGCATTGTACTTTGTTTTGACGAGTTCCCATGAATCTCCAATTATCTTTGCATGGATTTCATTGGCTGTCTCTATTTCAAACCACCGTAGCTACCAAAGATGTTGCCACAACAAATATCAGAAAACTTGTATGCAGTATCATAGTTTTCAATGTCAAGCACCTTACAATACAAAAACAAAAAATTTTAAGTTTAGCCGATGCGAGTGACAAATGAACTATATACCATTCTGCACACAACCTTTACTATATCAAGCTTGGTCAATGACCCCTAAGACCGTTTAGTCTAAGGAGCTCGCCTTTACTGAACACTGACACGTCTCACCTCTGTTCGCTTGAGTCCGTGTCTCGATTCGATCAACGTGGGTATGTTGAAAAGCTAACCAAAAGCTTTCCGTGGTTCTGTAGTTTGTCCAGATTTTCCTCGACTAATTATACTGGTAACTACCTATAGCTATCATGTGCTCACAAATGGCATTATGCCCACAAACACAAAGACAAAAAATGTTTGGTCAGCAATTACATATTCCATATCATATGACATCAATAAAATGTCTCTCCTTTTTTGCAAACTTTGTTTGTTTCAGACTGCATAAAAATAACACTTCTCGACTGATGATTGCACAAAATTTGCTTTCAGTAATTAAACTTTTGCAGCAAAAGCGCATCCTAAATAACTTTTATGACATCCTGCGCAATTTTACATATGTGTAATTCAGTAATTAGGCTCAGTTAATTAAGTTTGACAACTATCACGGTGATGTTTATAAAATTAAATAACAATAAAACATTTTTGCATTAAATCGGAGTACAAACAAAAGTTGAAGTTTATTATCAGAGTTTTCCCTATGAAACTTTGAGAGCATTGGGTTAGGCATTCATATCGCAGCCTCCACTTTAATTAAGATTTATTGATAAAATATTTTTTCTTGCAGAGAATGTACTTTGTACAATAGAATTACAGCTCTTGGGTAAGATTCACTTACAAATTATCCTCGTTACATGCTCTGCCAAAAAAAAACATGAATAAAAACAGCCACAATCGCAACAACTACCACTTATACTACTACAATCAAAATAAAGTAAAGTAATGGCTTAATAATTCTAAGAATTGTGATCTATCTTTCACCGCCCCTCCAAGCCCTACCCCGCTCTGCCCAACCAATTCATCCGACCCATTGGTTACAAAAGTGACCTAAATTATATCAATCAGGAGAATTTGCCATCTCATCAACCGATTTCCATCCAAGTACATGAAATCTTCCACTCACTGTTGAAACATTACTTTCCTTTCTTATTATCTTTCTTTGGGAAAATTCCATTATCTGAAACCTAGACGTCAATCTTTAACCTTCGTAGTCAGTGCAACGTAACTTGCCGTGCAGGGAGTCATGTTAAGAGGATTTTTGAAAGTGGTGTGTCCATTTTTCAGAATCATCGTTAACAATGTACTCATTTTAAGGAAAAATATTTATCGCACTGTTGGAATTGATAGTGGGAATGACTGAAATATATACAGCATACTCTAACTATAGATGTCAACATCACTGATCGATTACATGATTATGTGAGTGTACAGACAAAACCAGTAAAAAATCTGACGCACCGGCAGCCCGGATGAGGTAGGTACAAAATAGAGTCACTACGTGTGTCAGTAACATGCAAACGATACTGGAACACTGAATAGCAATAGGTTATGTAAGTTGAGTCACTGACCATTTGCACAATTCATATGGTAAACTAATGCCAAAAATGTTAATACTGTTGTTTGTGTGTTTCATGTTTAGGTATTTTTAAAAGCTCGGTTTCATTAATTAAATAAATGCATACTTGAGACTCAATAATTTTGAAACATTTGAGAGAGAGAGAGAGAGAGAGAGAGAGAGAGAGAGAGAGAGAGAGAGAGAGAGAGAGAGAGAGAGAGAGAGACTAAATATAAAATGAACTATGCCTAAATATGGAAATACCGGTTTGAATAAGATACATAAGGTCACATATACTTCTTTTGTGTATAAAAGAAAATAGTTCCAAAATTGATCACGTCGCTATGGCAATAAAAGTGCTCAGAGTTACCTTACACAGTTTTAATTTTTGGTGTTGCATATACATGTTTTAAAATAAACTTCGGCTATTTATTTTGACTGCAAATATTTTGTAAAAATCCGATATTAACATTCTGAGATTAAGCCATTTTATAACACTGAGAAAATTATGTATAGAGTTTCATTTGTGAGATCTTTTCACGATTTTTATCGTGAATTAGGTCAATACATATATTTTTGCAAGTTAAAACTTGATAAAAAACTTGCGATATTGGCATAACATTCATTCGATATTTGAAATGTAATAATTACGATACCAATTTATAGTTTAAATATGGTGAAAAATATTTTTTGATAATCTATATTTTGTTTTGTTCTCTGAATGATTTCAAATTCATATGATAGCAAAACTGACTAGGGTGACAAAAGAAGGTCCACAACTTAAGGAATATGATCCCAAACTTTCAGTGATGGACTTCGTTAAAGCTTGGTTAAGAAGAAATGGAATGCAACATGATGTGTTGCTTAAAGATGAAATGAAAGAAGTGAATAGGAATGTCATTTATTTCTTCTTCCATTATGTTGGGAAATGTGTCGATCTAAAATGGAATCAAACAACTTAATTAAAAATTAGTACGACAATGGGGATTTTTACAATTATAAAATCACTTCTCAGAGTTTTCAATTTCGAATTTCATGCTTTTATTCTAAAAGTTTCACAAGAAATGACATTTTATGATGGTGACACAAGATGAAATGAATTATTGTATATTTTATATATGGTTGGGACTCCAGTTAGTTTCATACGTTTCCTGGACAGCAAATTTCAAAACTCCGGTGTGATTCAGATGCATAAAAAGCGTCATAAAACAACCTAGGTATGCTCCTTGTCTATCAGCTTCAATCTTAAGTACTTGTCTCAGATCACGAGAAAGAAATGCAACATTTCTTTAAAGAATCAGACAACTAAAGCACGTTAAAATGACTTTTTATTCATTATAAATTTAGAATCCCAAGGACACTGGACATTGTGAACCCCTGTCATTTAATTTTAAGTAACACTCAAAAATTGAAAGTTGAAACAAAAAAATAATAGATGGCTTATAACTTACTAAAGGTGGATAAACAACTGTGATAATTTATCCATGTACTATAACAGTTTTTAAACTAGTGTCATCCCAATTACAATATCATCCTTTCCTGGAAACTGATACTACTGTTATAAACATGTCATTAAGTGCTCACTTAACCCCAGAAACTTATGCATATCTGAATATATAAAAATGCAGTATTACCGGTACACAATTTATCACGGTAATTTTTTCCGGCTGTGCTCGTTCACTGTACCGGTACTTCTGTAGTTTCAATCAGCAAGGGATATACATAAATTCCCGAGTAAGCTTGTTATGAATCTAACGGTAATGTTGTTGGAGTTTTTTTAAAATAGTTTTATAGATTAGTTGTATTGTCACGTATTGATTTCAAATATTGCAAATACATGTATATTTATGAACTTTGAATCCTATAAAAGGCAATTATCACGTGTGTCATTATGGATGCCGAAAGGTGTGGTGTGCAAAATATATTAGGGCCAAATCTAACTCACAAAATTTTTTCGTATAAAGGAATCGAGAAAAATATAATTTTAAAGGTATTCGTTGGTATATGATACTGTGCTAAGTACAAATATACTTTTGTAAGACAGAGAATCATCTTATGATTTTTAGGAGAGCAGTTGTTTACTGTTTGACGTTTACAAAACTTCTCTAGTCCACTAAATATTTTCTCTTTTGATGAATCAGAGTGTAAATAACACTCTCTGATATTGTCCTAACCGGGTAATGACATCGCATTCAATGTTTCCTATTATGTTACATTAATAGAGTACCTAGTAAATTAGAGGTTTCAATGTCAACACTTACTATTTGTATCAACGAGCCCGCTGATGTCAATGTTTTAATGGATGGGTGTAAGGTAAGCTATAGTGTAAACGTGATCATCCCAAGTTAAGTTTTTAGAACGTAAACAACAATGTATACCGCAATTAACATATGCATGACATATTAGTCTGTTATAAGGTACCGACCATTTAATTAGGCGTGTTTCAAGGGAGCTACAATTTTCTTTCCCCCTGATATATTTTATGCTCTATTATTTCAAGATATTTCAACAAATAATGTAATGAAAATAACAGGCTGTTGTTTTGATATAAATCATAGCAAGATATTTTTCGCCAATGTCAGAGCTGGACATTTTAAACAAATTTCATTGCCCCTGCCGCTTAAATTTAAATTGTTGGTCCCCAATACAATTGGTATGTACCGTGGTATGCATCGCGGTATGCTCAAAAAATTTGTCTTGATACCAAGTTATATCTGAATATTAGGTTCACCTTTAAAGAAACTGTCATGGAAATCCTTAATTCCGGGTGTTGCTCTACTAACGTGGTATTCACATTTTTCTTTTTAAATAATTCGTCGATTAAAGCCTTAATAGTGTATTTCTGCCAATATTTTATCATATCAATTTTGTCAATATTGCAATCAATCCAAGCTCGAAAATATGTTACACTATAGATTTTTTATCAGTCTGCATTGAAATTCTGCCTATCGCCATCAAGCTTGAA
Source organism: Potamilus streckersoni (assembly GCA_016746295.1). Lineage (NCBI taxonomy): Eukaryota > Metazoa > Mollusca > Bivalvia > Unionida > Unionidae > Potamilus > Potamilus streckersoni. Next base: position 1,425,084 of record JAEAOA010000640.1, on the reverse strand, counting down.
TATTTTCGGTGCTAAAATGTTTATTTCCAGATTAGATGTATTACCATCTTAAAGATTTTAGCGCTCTGGCCATTGCCAAGACCGACACAGACAATTAGAGAGGTGCACTAAAGAAATTGTTCACTGATTAAAAAGCGCGCCCACATAAAGGACAAACAAACTAATGTCAGAACAGGTTTCCTGTAATCATTTGTATCATAATTAGAGGTTATATCATTTGTTCACGACTTGCTACTGGAAAAAATAAATAAACTCCATAATTGTTAAATGACATTTTGTCGCACTATGTTGCTGCAGGTGTATACAATTTTTAAAGTGTCTCCTTTATTAGACAAGTTTTGTGTGATTTAGAACTGAGTAATAATTTATGGTTATCTCAGTCGTTCCCCTTTACTGACCAGATGAAAGATAAATATATAAACAATTGGCAATTCTAGTGCTTTTCATTTCTGGGCTTAACGTCATTTTTCAGCACACGATAGACTATACATGGCGGCCAGTATTAATGGTGGAGGAAGAAACCGGGAAATCCGCGGAAACAACCACCGACCCACGTGAAGCTACTGGCAAGCTTTCTCACATATCCACATTCGCCTAATCGCTCGACCCCACGCAGACAGAGGTGAGATGGCAATGATCCGTAATAAATTTAACAAGTCTATACAATGAATGTAGGCTTCAGCTGAAACTCGAAGGTGGCAAAATTTACATATATCTGAATGAAAATGCCTCACAAGATATAGACGATGAATTTTAATACCTTTTATCAATGTCGATGTATTGCCTAGATAGGAAAACAATATATAGTATAAGTCAGAATTATCTCAAAGATGAAATACATACAAATTAGTGAGTTGTTTATAACGCCAATGTTATCGCACAGATTAGATCAAGTATATTTATAGAACTGCAAGTAAAATAGTACTTATCTTGTAAAAACTCAGAATAATTTTGAATATTAACGTTTCAAATGTAAATGTGCTAGTATTTTGTCATCCCAACATTTATCTGTTGTTTAAGACAATGATTCTTCAAATTTGAAAATGCTATTTTTCTAACAGTGTGACTGTAAAAAAAATGATTAAAATTATAAGAAATTATCGGTAATGTTTGATTATCAAACGTCTTTCCTTCAATATCACTAAGTTTTCTCCATCAATGTATCAGAGATGGATTTTAAATCATGTGAATGACCTTACGTCAATTCAACCAATGCATCCAGGCGTTTCTTATATATGAAATAATGAGTAATGGTTAATAGATATTTGAATGGGTCCAAACATGTAAGATTTCTCCCCAACTCTCTATCCATTAACCGATACTCATAAAGTCTTTTGTGATGAGAGCCTGTCAGACAATGGAGTGTAAAATTGTACCAGTTTTAGCTACATGGACTTGAACATTGAATCAGTGAATGTATTCGTATGGAAGAAACGACTAAATGTTTTATGCCAGCTTGAGTTCTAAAACATCAATCATAAAAAGGTACGCGACTGCCTAATGGATTACGCTAGTTGTCCGTTAGATTTCCTCTCACGCCTTGCGAATAGTTTTAGAACATCAAATACATGCAGAAGTGCGAATTGTTTTATGCAAATTATGTACACGGTGACCGTTCGAACAGTCTTTGAAGATGAAGTACACCATTGAATGTAAACAACCATGAAACTACCTAAACTATATTTTTTTTTTCAAAAATGCCGAAGATATAGTTGGGTTTAGATTCCTCTTTTCAGTACTAAAAATTGCAAAAGTAATTCACTAACCGAGGTTTGTATGCTTTATTCTGCCATTATGACCAAAAATAGTTGCTAAAATGTAAGTTATGGAATAATACTTATGTGCATTCGTTCACAGCAGGCATAAATTGGAAGAAAAAACTTCTATTCTTACTTGGATATACAGCAAATATACGTTCATGGGGCAACATCCACATCAGTTATGATTTATTGATCAAACTGTTTTGTTCTTGCAGACTGCCAATATAAGAGCGACTCATGGAACCTTTATTCACAGACTTCTCACGTCATATGGTCTGAAAATGAACATGAATGAAAACACTCACAGCTGCAACAACTACAGCTACTACTCTAATAAACATAATTGAAAGATTGTAATGGTGGCCAAGAAATTGTGCAGTATCTATCTTCCCCTTCCTCTCCATTTCATCGCACCCGTCAGTTACTAAGGAGAAAAATCAAATATATCAATACGGAGAATTTCCCATTTGAACCACCTATTTCCACCCATTAAGCACCTCTATGACAAAGCCACCAATGCTGTCCTCATTAATGGCAGCAGAGGAGATTGGTTTCTAACAACAGTTAGAGTCAGACAGGGATGTATACCATCACATCCACTCTTCAACATTTTCTGGAAAGGATTATGGAGGATGCCTTGCATGACCACAAGGGCACTGTCAGCATTGGAAGAAGAACAATCACCAACCTTCACTTCGCAGATGATATTGATGGTTTAGCAGGAGACGAAAAAGAACTGGCTGACTTGGTTGAGCGCCTCGACACAACCTCTTCATTAATAGGAAATAATTAATTAATAATGCCTTGTCCATATTCATCGATGCAGTCCCACCAGAGTGACGCAGTGATTTGAATTTTCATTGTAATTTTAAATAGAACCATGTCTACATATATATATATATATATATATATATATATATATATATATATATATATATATAATAACGTACATTTATTTTACTTACACTTCAGTGTATTTTAGAAGTAACTTGTACTGAGCAATCACCCGGCATAAACAACCACAAAACCAATTTGGTTAACATGGACTTCCATTAAGTATCTCAACCACTCCGGCGGCCTTGAGCTTAAAGTGTTTGCTCTGGCACTCAGCATTAAGATGCTAGTGTTATGACTTGTCGGCCTGGGGTCAGGATAATGTGATTGGGTGAAACATCATGCTACATGTCTGCGGCATCAAGCTTCAGTGTTAGACACCTTTGACTGCAACATTGCAGACATCGTAGCAATATGACTAAAAAAATTTAAAGTTATGTTAAAAATCCAAATCACACACCCATTGGGCTTAAGCATCCGTCTGTCCAAGCAGCCTCTTTTCACACATCTCACAGGTGGCTTATTAAAACAGATTTGACAGCATTTGATATAATTAGACATTTTTTTCACAAACAAAACCTGAACGTTGGATATGTTCAAATGGCAGGTTGAATAGCTAGTTTATTTTTCAATGGTCTAGCTGTGTCACAGATACAACGTACCTACCGTACACTGCAGTTCCAGCTTGTATTGCTATGCCATTGTTTTAGATTTAATTGTAATAAAGAATTCAGATTATTTTTTTATCAAAGAAAAGCAAAACAATTAACGCTCACATCAAGTTACATACACAAGTTCTTAAATTACGTAAAATCAAAGTCTACAATCGGATGCACTTACAGCAATGCTTTGCTGCATAGGTTATACGATGGTTCTGAGAACAAACAATGCTTAGTTCATATTAATAAAAGCATTTTTTAAAAATATATTATCAATACACCTGTACCTAATACAGAAAAGTATTTTTCACTAATCCAGGCATTGTCGGTGTTGTTCGAAGTGACAGATTAAAGATATTATTTATTTTTTATCCTCTCATAATTTCAGCTTTGCGCATCAAATATAAAAATAACTCGGAATTTCTGATATAATTCTGAACCATCCCAGGGAAATGAATGCTGGTCACGTGGACGTACTTTTTTAGTACTAATTACCTCGTTCTTACGGGGTTAACAACCACTTTCTGACATATTAAGTTGCTGGCACTATTCGTTACGAAAAAGACAGAGGTATACCATTCATTCCTTTTAAATTGTGCTACTTTATTTTTGAGGTTGACTTTCGTTCGCCTGTCAATTTAAAATTCATCGAGAAATTTCTACAAATTATGCTTCTCGAACTTTCATTTTTATAACTACATAAAACACAAAAAGATTATGAATCTTGTATCTCTATACGAAAACGCTTCTTGAGAACTCGGTTTAAAAACAAAACAAATGATAAAAAAAACACCATGAGGTTCCTGGACAATATCAGCAGAGAAGGTAAACAAACCACGTGCACGAATTCTCATTGTTTGAAAAATAAAGCTTCCTACGAAAATGAAATCTCATAGTCAATAACGTCAAACCAAAGCTTCTAACTGGCCATGAGATTTCTCTAATCGGGTGAGCTCATCTCGTTACATTATTTTTGACGCTTTGTTTTTATTTTATGGCGTTTTCCGTTTACTTGCCGGGTCACTCAAGTTTGGTCATTCACCTCCTCTGCTACTGTAATTAAATCATTGTTATATCAGTCTCTTAACTAAAATATTATCAAAACCTACACGATACCTAGATCTGGGGTCATGTAAATTTATCATGATAAATCCTTGTGTGTCGCTTGTGCTTTTGAGAAAACAAAAAATAAAATTATTTTTGTCCATATCGCCAGAAAACCAAGTTTGATGAATATTAGGCAGAGTATGTGTATCTACATAACTAAAATATTGCAGCTGACTCTGATAACTTTAGGTATTTGTGTATATCACTGAGTAACATAAATCACGTCAGTATTTTGTGTCTATATCTGGAAACTATCAGAGCTGGATTTGATTGTCCAGTATTACCTCATCATATACTACAAGGTTATTAATAAATCCATCTAAGTCATCTATGGATGGGGCTTCATCAATATCGGTGATAAAATCAATAATATCGTTGCCGTCCTCGTCCAATAATTTTGCATTTTTATTAAAATCTTCAAGTATTTCATAACATCTTTGATCGTCTACAGGTGGTACTACCAAGTATAACCTATCCCACTTGAGCCATCTCATTATCAGATTAAACAATAATTGTGTCTTACTAGATCCAGGTGGCCCTATTAGTATACACCTAATAGAAGTTGGTAGCGCCGGATAATGCTTTACTGGCTCTTGTTTTCGCGTCGCTGAGAAATCAATTATATCGTCCATTTGTATAAGTATAATAAATAATATGGATTTATATTGTGTTCGATGCAGAGCACCTACCCATACCAGTGGATTAACAACATTATCAACAAATAAGACGTGCAATTACAGGCAAATGTGAAAAATGTGGCACAAAAATATAAATTTATTCCTCTTGACTTGTCCGTCAAAGGTGGTGATATCGCTGCTTTATTAGGGAAATTACCAGGAGCTCCATGTTCCATGTGCTAAATAGCCAGGGGAAACAATTTACCTTGATATAATTACCGTGGTCCTGAACCCCGACTTGATATCCGACTCGACGAACGAGATCAACCAAGACCTGGAGAGCATCAAATAAATGCAATTGATCAAGCGTGTCACGTTCATAATGTCACGTACAAAAGTAAAGATTTACAAAAACGACATAAAGAAATTACTCGTGCAGCCTTTATAAAACCTGCTAATGCAATAACAAAGAAATATATACCACCAGACAATGTCAGTCTACGACGTGAATCTACGTCTCAACCAGTACTAGGTAATGTAACCGTAAGATATTTATATGAACCAGGTGGACTTGAAGGTGGTGAAAAAGAGCAACGGATCCTATTTGGAGTGTAACCACACATACAATTTTCAGCGTGGTAAGGTCCACAGATAAACATGCAATCTACAGACTAGATTCGACTGCTCATCAACGTGGATTTGTACATGAACAATTGCAAGTAATTCCTAAAGACACACACTAACCACCACATTCACTTTTGTAAACTGGCACCGATATGTCGATTAAATTCAAGACATGTCAGCATTACGTTTTCGCATGTCCGACAAAGACTACTATTAATTATATCCACTGTAAATTGTTCTGTATTATTATTCGAATATTGCCACAATATTATTGCGTTACAATTCGCATAGTTGTCAGGAATATATACAAATGGTGCAGATGACAATTCGGATATCTGATTATTTTTGTAATATATTTCCTTAATTTCAACGTCGGCATATTCAGAATAACTGTTTTCCCGTTTTATTCTCCATACGATGCATAATTGCCAAAATGCAATTGTGTTAACATATCCGCATATTTCTTATTTAAATTAAATGAATTTGTCGCGACTCTGAATTCATAGAAAATCTATTTATAATTGATAATAGATTTATCAAAACGTACGCTAGCATCAAAGACCTCAAATGAGTAAACTGCGGTGAGCTAATATCAGTGACACTCACAATTGTACCTAATTAATTTGTCTGATAAATAAGCATTACTTCGACATATAAATGTTTTTCTCCGTTGTATCAGCAATTATAAACTCGAGTTCAGCATTGTCTATAATTAATCATGTACAATGTCGTTCATGATCGTATAAACTAGCTTGAGTAAATTTACAGATTTTTTTCTGCCGAGATATTTTGCAAATGTCAACGCTTTATTTTCCTGTATTTATGTATATTGTTTGTAATTTTAACAGTATCATCTTAGTAAAGGGAAATTCTTTCCTAGCATCATTAATATTAAATCTATCTGATTCTCGTAATAAAACTTGTTTCTGCAGACATGATATAATTGCTTCATTTACTTTCAACTATATCAATATTTTATTATCAAGCATATATCGTAATAGTACTATTGGAACCCAACATTTTTCTGATAAATGGCTTCCGAACTACGCATAAACAATTGGATGGAGATTTTCCATACATTCGAATAACTCTATATGGGCGAATCCGGTTAAGTCAAGATCTGGTAAGGTTCCGTTTATTGCAACTCCGGTCATCTCGTGTGATTGATGCCCAAATCTCTTAAAGTATTTATAACGCTCTCCGTATCCAAGAAAACTTCCAGGATAAGACGCTACTATATCACTGAGATAACGTCTTATAATCGTATTTACTATTCCATAATCCACCGTATTCTATACAAGATATCTTCAAGAAATTAAAATCGTGTCGGCTTCCATGGATTTTTCTCCTGAGCAAAGTGAGCAGCAGCCGATAGCATGATAAAACAATTAATTAGTAATTGTCCAATCTTGACATTATCACGAGTATATTTTAATCCAAGAATTTTCATATCTACGTGGAGAAATTCTGTACGATAAATATCGCCATTAGGCCGTACAAACTGTTCGTAATTTATATCGACGATACTTTGCAACAGCCAAACGGATGCAGTGTCACTTTTACTGGTATTTCCGATAAAATCAAATATATGACCATTATAAAATTTGGCCGTTCTGTCCAGTCCATTCACGTGCGTTGATTGATAATATCTATCGAAGGTCCTCTTGATACATATTTCGATTTGTATAAAATCTCTCCGGTTAACGTCTTCATTATTATTGGGAAACTTAATTTTTTTCCCCAGCTCAGCAACTCTGCTGTGAGACGCAAACATATCTTTAACAGCTTCTACCCACGTATTTTTTTACCTCGTAAATCTGTTAAACCATTGCTACTTCGTGAAGTGTTCTGTAACCCATTTGACTGCACAATCCATTCTCGATTCTGTGAAAGATGAGTTTCATCGGCATGAAATCATTAAGATTATGTTTATTATTTAGCGGATATATTGCATAAACAACTGCAGTCCCAGGGTACGCTCGTTCACAATACGGTTTATCAATGCTAGTCAGTATTCCTGGTTTACAAGTTTTATTTGAGAACAATATTATTTCCTGACTGCATGCAGACAGGATCACGTTTGTCATAGATAATCCAAGTGTCGTTGTCTGTTCTTACAAAAAAATTCTAATAAAATAAATTTGAACATCTAGATGGATACTAATATCTCTTCTTTGTCATTCATTATAGTATCGACCACACATAAGCCGCACCATCGTTGCGAAATTCCTTCATGGCTTTACAAATACGTTTAGTTATATTCTCAATTTGTTAAAGCCATATTTTGCATCGAAGAACTAAATTTATCTTTCGATAGTCTGTCAAGATCAAATCTAGCTTTAAATGGTTTAGTTGCGGATAATTCCTCCATTATTACAATTAAGAGAAATATATTTAAATTGAAGTTTAATTATGTTTATATAATGATTCAAACAAAGAATCAGTATAATTGTCTTAGGATTAGATATACTTCTCTTTGTAATGAAGTACACTGTATGCGTAAATGAATTCTTCCGTGGCTACTATACACAAAGCGTTAGACATGGGAGTCTAGGACTAAAACCGTGTGTACAGTGTAGTGTTGAAGTCAGAGGAAAAACTTGTTTTTGAAATGTGGTGGTAAAAAGTACAGAGAAATAAATCGATATTACGAAAGGTCGCAGATTATTTTTCTAGATTTTTTAAATGATTTAAAAAATATTATTATACAAAAGGAACTTTCATTAGGCTTCCTGCCCTAAGGTCAAGTCAAGCCGTTCGCAAAGTTAGGTAATGATAGATGGTGAAGAACTAGATTTATTGAGCGGTAATGCATTAGTTAACAGAATGACATATAGTTAGGTGTCACAACCTGTGTGCCACTGTATGTCAGTGATATGAAAACTAAACTCTTTAAAAAGCCAAGTCAAAGTCATTTGAGCAAAAAGTACTGGGCCATTCTCAAGGCATCTGCTTACAGAATCACACATTATTTTCATCTTGGTAATCTCCAACTTTTGTTCACAAACCCCAACATCTCGTTCTTTCTTAAAGTCCATTTTAAGGTCATTTATTACGAAAAGAAATAAATACAAAATTGGAAATGGTGACATAAAGAAAACAAAGGTATTGCAAAATTGAGTAAAATTTTTAATTTGGTTCATCACAACTCAAAACTCATAAAAATAATTTATCCATAATTATGAACTAAAACAGCTTCATACAATTTTACATTTGCAAATCACACACACACAAACACGCGTGCATTATTTATCCATTTTTTTACCAATGCAGGTCATCCAAAAAATTCAAAACTATATAATTTTACATACACAAGATGTTTTTAAAGTAGAAAATAACTGCACTTAAAAAGATAGCTTTGCTACAACCTCCAATTCAGACTGTACACTACTCCCATCATTTTACATAGAAAAAAAGAAAGAAAATCGTTATGAACTCTATCTAATATGACAAAAAGAAAGATATACATTATTTCTAATCATTTATTTGGCAGCATTTACTTCAATCTACAAATCAGTACCAATTTCAGTAATCTTTTGCGGTCCTGCACATCTTTATAAAGTTTACTTCTCCATGGACAAAAATGTTTAGGCTTTTACCTGCCTTCATATTCATCTTAATAGCAAATATGTCCTGTTAAGATTACGATATTAATTTTCACCTCGTGTAGACACACATCACACAAAATTATTGCATGTTTTGGTCATATCGTTATGAACAATGGTTGAGATATGTCGACTAAATGGTACTTGTGTATCTAATCTTTACCAACGGAGAAACCAGATCAATATAATTTCTTCCCCATGTAAAAATTCACTTGTCCCCATTGATAGGTAACAGGAATTTTTGAAGGCTGGCAATTGATATGCAATTAAAGGCTTGTAATGACTCAAATTAATTACTTGGGTAATACAGAAGCATTGATTGGTGTTCTATAAAAAAAAAAATCATTTTTATACATAAACAATTCAAAGTTGAACACAACACAGATCTATATATATGATGTACATATTCAGGTAATGTGTCCTATAAAAAGGTCTTATCTGTGCAAGCCCACAGGCATGAAGAAACATTTAATTTAGAGATTTCATGTTATATTACCATCCCTGAAAGCTGCATAAAAAACAATACAGAAAATTTGCATCATATATTCAGTTTTATGCATACAAAGGTATAACATTAAATTAAAATGTTTTGATCAATATTAGCAACAAAGCTGAGAAAATAATTTATTATGTGGCATCACAAAAATTAAAAATATAAACACAATTCTCCTGTAGAAATGGTCTAAAAATTGCACAATATCAAAATATCTGTGAAATGAATCAATATGCAATATTCTGATAATAATGAAATTTTGAAATATTTTACAATCATCCCATACTAAGCAGTAAAGATGGGTAGTATTCACAAAAAAGGTCCTAATTATAAGATCTATTTATCATAAATGCAAAAAAAAACAAGATCTTTAAAACAATAATTCTTTTTTAATGATGTTCATAGTTGTCGGAATACAAAAATCTTATTTTTCTTCTGATGGTCTAAACAGCTTAAGTAGCTTTTCATCCAAAAAATGCACCAAACAAATACAGGATATACACATCAACATAGTGGCTTGCTTCTGGATCAACTGATATTTAAGGAACTTCAACTTTGCTTTCGGCAGGAGTGCTTGGAATGAGGCTATATTTCAAATCTTCAACTGATACATGACACGGTTCTCATCTGAAAAATATCAAAACAAAGATGCCTTAATATAATTACTTCTTAATGGGTAAGTCCATGAGAACATTCATTCTATTTGATAGATATTAACTTTTAAAATAGTGAAAATGTAAATTACATTCCCAAAGTTTGCGCTTATTAAATATTTTATCTCCAACTTTTGAAAATCTAGCTTATCAATTCCATGCTGGGCATTTCACAAATTGATATCGTAACATGTATGAATGATATGAAAGTATCTCAGGCGGGTTTGTTGGTCAGTTCATGTTAAAAACGGTGAATAATAAAACCCCAAATTTAACCACATAAATTTTCAAGGTTTATTTGTTAATAATCCAACAGTACCTTTGACTGGCTAAAAAAGGTCTTAGTACGTGACAATTTCCAATCTGTGTAAAAGTACAAAGGTGATGTGATTGCTGCAACAATCACTTCAAAACAGATAAATCATGCCAAAATATAAAAGCAACAGATTCTATTTAGCTTCAGCATCAGAAAAATCATGTAATGTTTAGCATATAAGTGCTGTAATCCCGCTCATTAAATGGTAGTAAAAGCAAACAATACTCAGTCATGTATCATTGGCATTATCCAAAGAAAGCCAAAAGAGACAATAATACTTTGCTGCCTAAAATCAATTTATTTTATTTTCCAAATTAAAACTGAAACAATGTCTCTTAAAAAAAATATATATATAGATATATATTAAATGCAACAACATCATCTTCCTTCAAGATTCCATTACTAGTGAAAAGCATCATACCCCCTCCACCACCACCCTAAATTGATGGGTATTATCAAAATTGCTAGACCCTAAATCATGTCCAAATAATTTAACTTTGATCTTAAAATTAGCTTGGGGTAACAAAATACACTAAAGCAGGTACATAATAACTGACGAATGCATGCGAATCAGTCACAGAATTTATATTTAGTTAACTGAATTAATCTGACTTTTGTCCCATACTATTGACAAAATAAGACAAAACTATTGACTGAAAAAAACTGATATTTGTTATGATTTTTAGTGTACATGTTTTCTTGTTCAATGTTTTACCCCTTAGTAACATCAAAGAGATCCAACTGAAAATTAGACACACAATTATAATGCAGCATACATGGGGTAAGAAAGGTACGCCATCCATCATTATAATGCAGTATACAAAATGCAATGCAGTAAATGGTGCACATATCTGCTTGTCACAATGTACACCAGCTCACCCTAGACCCATTAAAGATGCACAGCTCTAATTTAGCCCACATGGTAAATTTGATTTGTGCCAATGATAATTCTGAATGTCCTATAGCTCATTATTAAACACAATGGCTCACACCAGTCATATAAATAGACTGCCAATTAACAGATAAAAAATTTGTTGATGTAAAACTTTTAAAAAAAGAAAGATACATGAAATCTATAAGCTTGTAAATATTTTGGTGCAGACATTTGTTTAGCTTAAAGTTTTTTTTTTGATCTATGGTGTGACTGCTATATTCAAACCCATCATGTAATGAGGTATGATGTAACGGCACATCACTCCCACTATGAATTAATGCTCACCTCTCATCTTTCATCTAAACTAAAGGATAGCTGGCTGCTGTTGCTATACCACACATATTTGTCATATTTCTGGCCATCTTGATGTAGCCATGCTCTCCCCATTGTTCACCCCAGCTGTAAAGAAAATACACAAATTCACTCTGGTGCTACATTACTACTCTCCATTTCAGTGTCCACATAGAAAACTCATGTTCATTATTTTATCCTAAAGAATAATTACATGTAAGAATTTTGGCAAAACACTTCAAAATACAGAATTTTCTCAAAAACATTTAAATAATTTTGTAGAAGTTGAAATTATTGGCTTCTCTGCATTTCAGATAAAAAGTTTTGAGATTCCAATCTAAAATTTTAAATACTGAAAAAATGCCTTAAACTGGCACATCTGTACCCAGCCTAGACAGACTGGCCAAGTGACTTTTACCCACATGCACTGCTCAACGATTTCATAACTAATGGTGAAAAGCATCATGCCAGACCCCATTCCATAAACCTCTGCATTACTAACCACCTGCTTACACTTGTAACCATGTGTCAATAATCTTTAATGCTCCAAATCAAACTGGTACAAATTGTTTTGAATTCCACTGACACTGAACAGTAAAAATGATCTGGAAAGTGTGAAAGTATTAACAAATACAAAACTGCATTTGTATTTTGTTCCAAGATAGCTGAAAGAACTTGTTTGATAAAGTGTATATTCCTATATCATATCTTGTTGTTTACACTGGCTCAAAACAAGACATATACTTAATTGTATGTCTGGTCCTGGAAAAGTTTGAGTATTACAGAAATGTCTGTGGTACTGTACCAAACATTTGTGGGATATGGTGCTAGTATTGACTGTACCAAATATTTGTGGGATGTGGTGATGGTATTGATGTACCAAATATTTGTGGAATGCGGTGCTGGTATTGTATGTACCAAACATTTGTGGAATGTGGTGCAGGTATTTGATGAACTAAACATTTGTGGAATGTGGTGCAGGTATTTGATGAACTAAACATTTGTGGAATGTGGTACTAGTATTGTATGTACCAAACATTTGTGGAATGTGGTGCTGGTATTGTATGTACCAAACATTTGTGGGATGTGGTGATGGCACTGGATCTATCAAACATTTGGACAACTGATAATAAACATATGGGTAACATATACTACACTGTACATCATATTCATACCTATTTTTCACAAGCCAGTAGTCTATACCATTCTCTCTGCCATATCCCACTGCTAGGACACCATGGTCCAAGTCTGTACTGCTGCATTCTTTCTCCACATACACTCCTGAAATGTAAAACAAAACATTTGTGTGCTTTTTCTTAAGACAGAATTGGATCAGCCTGGAATTCGTTATTTCCAGGTCTGGCTTGTTACAGCAGAAATTATTTTATGAGTTGATGTCCATTTGGTGAAAACTCCTTGGTGATATGACCAAACCATTCATAAGAATTAGTGACAAGATTATCAATACGTTCATTGTGGCAGTCACATTATGGACTAACCCGATATCATAATTAGTCTTCTGGTGAAAACCTTATGCCAATATAACTTTCAATGTGTGTGTATGTGTGTGTGTTATTTGGATTTTTAATGTAGTTTTATAAATTTTCTAGTCATATCGCTACGATGCCAGCAGTGTGGCAGTTCATATATATCTAGCACTGGGGAATCATGCCGCAGACATGTAGCATGATGTCCCACCTAGTCACATTATCCTGACACCAGGTTGACCAGTAATAACATTAATTTCTTAATGCTGAGCACCAAGTGACGCAGATGCTAGTAACCACTTTGGCAACTGGATTGATCCATTTGGGAGAAGCAGAGATAACATTATTTTCAAAATGGCTGCAATGCCAGCTATAAGGATGCCAGATCAGCATAATTTTTTTGGGACCAACCAGGCATCATAATAAATAAGTCTTTTACTGAAAACGCCATGTTGATACTGATATGACAATCTATTCTGGTGGAGTAATGACAAGATTTTCAACATGACAGCAGAACCATTTGAAGTTAGGACAATCTGGACACCACAAGATGTCCATCTGTCCCATCCCCCCCAAGTTAGTATTTTAAGGGTAATTTTCGTAAGACTTACTGCAAAATTGTAAGAGTTGGCAGGACTAGAGCAGTGGTATGATTTTCAAGATGGCTGCTGTTGTGAAAACATACAGAATGTTTCAGAAGCAGCTTTTTCATTTAGGACCTTCTAGATCATCAATTTATGTAATATTGTATTCAGCTGCAGGTCAAATATGGTAATATCTGCAACAAAATATTGTTGATGTATACATCTTCAGATGACTACTAACACACATACATAGTTCATGAAGAGCCACTACAACCAGACTAGTTGTGCTCGCAAGATTGTCATACACTAAATCGTGCTGCAAGTCAAAAAAGAGTAATAACTGGGAGAAAAAAAAAGGCAAATGAGAAATAATTTTTATTGATCTTCAGATGATAATATATGTATCAAGCATCAGTGATCAATCAGAAACTGTGTGACCAGTTGAAATCCTAAGATTCTGTCACACTTATTAGCTGCAAGTAAATAAGGGCGATATATTGATCAGCACATCTTCAGAGTATGACCACAATATATACCAAGATTTATGGCCATTCATAAACAACATGAAAATACTGCCACTGAGACTGCTTCATATAAAACATTAGGCAACAAGACATAAAAGATAATAACAAAACCAGCATGAGCAAAGTGATTTCTTCTTGTACACATTTTATGAGGACCACAAAATTTACAAAGTTTCATGCTGATCCATCAAGCAAATCCTGGGCTTTGGTCAAATCCCCATGTCACAATGATCAACCATTCATGGGGAGTATTAATAACAAAATTTTCATGGCAGCCATATTACATTTACAGTTAGGACCAACTAGGCATGGTATGAAGTCTACTGATTAAAACTTCATATTGATTTAGCCATCCATTGGAGAGTAGAGATCACCAATATGATGTCCATATTAAGAGTTAGACACTAAGAGCTCTCTGATGAAACCCCAAGCAGGTCATAATTTCCCTTGAGGAGTAGCTACAAGATTTTCAAGACAGTATGGGATATTAGATCAGAACCTTTCTCATTCAAGATAGACGATGTCATGAATTTGTACAGTTTCATGGCAATCCTCCATGTATTTTGGAGAAGTGATAATAAACTTGTGCTAATGGTCAAATGATGGACAAAAGACCTTCCCATAAGCTCTTTAAAACACCACTACTGTACTTGTTCTGGTTTTGGTCTTTAAATTTGACGACGAAGGGATTAAGGATCATTTATCTTGGAAAAATGAGGAAAACTATACTACTTTCCTGATAGAAGCAGGGGTATATGTAATCCATATAGTATCAAAGGTGAAGAAAAACAGTGGTTTTGTCATTACCTCCTGAATATGACTGGAATGAGGGGTGACTGGCATCAATAGCTACGGAAATTGGACCAATGGAGGCAATTGCTTGCTGCAGGGCTGATTCACTGCCACTCTCGATATCCACACAGCCAGTGTCCTTTGCCACTATTTTGCTGGAACTGAACTTGCATTTTTGATCCTGTTTTCAATAATAATAAAAAACACTGATGGTAAAGATATCAAGGTTTTGTCATTTCAAATCTTCACTGGTGTGAAGAGTTACATTTCAAACATGACTCATGCTGGATATTCATTACACAATTAGCTCTAAGAACTAACACTCCATTGGCCAAAAAATAATTTCCATGAAAACAAAGACGGCTGTTTCTTTGTCTTCATAGCCAAGAATGAATTCTTCAGGAATAACATTTCCAAGCTGGATGTAAAATCTGCACCATTTAAATCTAAGACAATGCAGACATGACCTATGTTCCTTGGGTAATCCATTACGAAGTCACAATAACAAGATTTTCAAGATGGCCACCATGTCAAGATGACTTCCAATTTTGCAATTATTTGGTGCAATTCTAAACCAAACCTGATTAATTGAAAGACAACATAAATCCCACCATTACCAGGGTAGATCCAGATCTGATGTTGCATTATGTAACAGCTGATCAGGGTCATTGTTGTACATGTTATCAATGAGTTCCAAAATAAAGTCCACACTAAATACCAAGTTTTCAATTGCTTATGTATACAGGTATCCCATTATGAGGCGCTGTTGTAAATGTAATTATGGATCAATATCTCTGTTGAACACACTATTAACATTTCCAATGGAGAACTGGACCTTAATCTGCTATACATATTAGATGCATATAATAAAAAGATAAAGTGCTGTTCCATTTCAAACATATATGGCACCCAGAGAAGGCACTTTTTTACTCTGATTACTCAAATATGACAATAAATAAAAAAAATAATTGACATGTAATGATGACTAATCCACATTCAAAGTGCCTTCCCTGGGTCCAAAGTGGGTTTTATCGAAAAAGCCCTAACACATTTTTCAGACAGGTATCACGGGACACAAGTGCTTACAAAAGTTTTTATCATTTTCCACTCATGCTGATGAAACATGTTCTTAAGAGATATTGAGTATACTAAAACTTCGAATCAGGCAAAATATGGATTCACATGTAATACATACATCACTGCCTTATCTGCAACATGCACTGTCCAGTAATCTTCCTGAAGACACCTAATACAAACCTTTTACACAGAGTATTAAGCTGCCTGATATCAGATCATTATGTTGTAATATACATGTTCAACTATGTGCTAATGAAAGATAAGGAAAAATATTCGAGTATACCTTAGCTTTGTATGGGTATACTTCCTCTGTCTCTATACCATACTTCTTGATGTACTCAAAGGCCTGGTCCATCAAGCCGCCTTCACAGCCATGGTTTCCAAAGTCACCAGAGCAATCCACCAGCTGCTGTTCACTAAGACTGATTAGCTTACCGGTCTTCTGGAAGTTTTGACCCTCCAGAGAACCTGTCTGAAAAAGAGAACAGTAAAGTAATTTCAACCCTTTATTATGTCACATAATTCAGACATCTGTCAAGAAAGAAAAACAAATTAAATCCCCTCTTCCGCATATTCTTTTTAATGTCAAAATCATTGAATCATATTTGCATTTTTTCTCACTTCATATCCTCAGCAGCTCTTGGCAGGAAAAATACTCTAGATGGCTGACTGATAGGAGTCGAAAAACACTGAACTGAAAATACTTAATTCAGCATATGCTGTAAACCACCAATCATTTACATGTCATTTGTTTATATAGCTTGATCATATGGACCAAACAATTTTTATTGATTAAAATTGATTTTAAATAATTGATTTTTAGACAAAATAATCATTACCTGAGTAGTCTAAATTATTAAAAATTTCCTCTATTTTTAAGCACAGTAAAAGGGAGACAACTTGAGCAAATGGAAACTATCATGTTTCTGAGGTAACAATCATGAACTGCAAATATATTCTGTAAAAGTACTTACTGCGCTGAATGACCAGCATGATCCACAGTCTTTCTGAAAAGGTACAGAAGTAAATATTAACAACAGGCTTTCAAAAAGAAATGAACACAAGGATATAACAGGCAGAAACCCCTCAATTTATTTCAAAATATATTGGAACTGGGCACAATTGGTTTAGTTTCAATGTGAAACATGTATAAATCTACATACATATTTACTTACAAGATGGCAAAACTAAAGCATCAGACATAGCATCAAGATGTATACGCTGTCATAGCAAGATGTATTCACAATCCAAATTAAATAAGTTTAACACCCCACACTCAAAGGGAATGAAATATAAACATAATTTTGTATTCATTAGATAATTCATATTTTACACTTTTAGAATATTCTTAGCTATATAAAAATTGGAAAGGGGCCCCGAGTGGCCAAGTGGTCTAAAGCGCTGTCCGTTATGGATCACTGCCATCTCACCTCTGTCTGCGTAAATTCGAGTCTAGGATTCGGCGAATGTGGATATGTGAGAAAGCTTGCCAGTAGCTTCTCGTAGGTCGGTGGTTCTTTCCGATGATTTCCCGGTTTCTTCCTCCACCATTAATACTGGTCGCCATGAATAGCCTATCGTGTGCTGAAAAATGGCATTAAGCCCAACAACAACAACAAAAATTGCAAAAGTCTGATTCACTGTATCTAAAAAATATTAACATGAAGACGTCAAAGAAGATACCAATTAAGTTCCAATCTGCTTAGATGATATATAGACTGGTTATCTGAATCAAAATGCTAGATCAGCCATGTTCAGGTTAAATAGGTATGTAATAAAAACGTGTACTGCAGAACTTGTAGATTTAATAGTTAATCTATAAGGAATGAGCAAAGCATGGTGTGTGCAAGCTTAATTGGGAAACAAAATTAGATATATTTGTGTCCAACTCTCATTCCAGGATTTCATACAATTGTTTATTTTAAACATTTAACTGTGAGAGAATCTTGCACATGCCACAAAATTTCTAAGAGGGCTTTCTCTGTATGTTTCATCACTGCAATAACTTTTAATTCCGACCTTAGTTCTTACACTGGTCAAAAAAGAATGTCTGTTAACTTCCATCACAAGACAATAATACTCCTTAAATGCAGCATATGTTAATGTTAATTATTGGCTAGAAAATGTAAGAGTATGATTGGTTGAGTAAATGAAGTTTAGTTTCTTCGTGCCTAAAATGGTCAGCTAATTAGCCTCCTTGCAGTCACTAAGCACTAACCAGATGATTAGTCATATGTCGTTCACTATGCTTGCGAGAGAAACCGAAGTCAACAAACCAGTTAGATCACAATACAAAACAACTTTCCCTAACGGCGTATCAGTTTAGACTGATGCTTAATCAAAATCTTTCTTTAAATAATGAAATTTAAATTTAAATTAAAATTAAATTAAATTTTTAAGTCGGGGTTTCAAAACCACCGAGTCAGACCTGTGCAAAAGTGATACAAAGCCTATATAAACTTTTTTCAAAATAATTAGGTTTAAAACTGATCAAGCAGGTCCTCATCCAGATGTCCAGACCCATCCACCTTTCAGTAAAAAAAATTAAACTTTATTTAATCTTCATTTCATTCTTAAATTCATTCAATCTTTAGACTGAAAACTTAATATGGATGATTATTCACACGCTTTTAGAAACAGTGATGTTAATGTCTACCATTTGTCGTACAGCTGAGACAACAAAAGACTTCAAATTCTTAAATTGACAAGACGGTTATAACTCATTGATATGCACTTTTATGATGCCTAACCCATGCATGCAGATCCCTGGCCCTTGTAAAATACATTTTTCTTGGCAGGTAAGTGATCCTAAAGATTGTTCATGTCAGAAAATATGCCAGTGCATGTAATTCAAACTCTGAACATCCAGCCTTTACATGTCCTTGTATGCCATCACGAGGGTAGTAACTTTCATTCTGTTCTGCGCTCAAGCATACGTTTTCACACAGCAAACCAAGAATAACAACAATAGTCCCAAATTTACCTGGTTCTTAACAGGTGTTACATATCCCTTATCTCTCCAGTCAACTGCATCAGGAAGCACCACATTGTGTGGGGGTAGGAATGTGCTACAAGTGGCATCTGTCAGATTGACTCTCATCTTTACACATCCACTATGCAGTTTTTTAAACTCTTCTGCTTTCTGAAAAAGAGAATAACATTTAAGAACATTAGATGAATGTATTGCGTAGCTCTGAGTTGTGAGATTGCTAGCATGTAACCCTTCAAAGTTTGGCACTAAAATCTATCAGTTAGGGAGGCATCCTGCCATGCATTTTTTAAGATAGGAATTTTTACTTCAACTGCATTTCCAATAAGACTTTTCCTGTGAACTGTCCAAAGTGCAAATGTAATTGATCAATTTTATTCTACATTCTATGGAGATGGGACAATTTTGAGAAGTTTATGTAGTTATCCTGAAGAAACTTAGGCAGTTAAAACTTTTTATTCCATTGAGATTAACACCCTTCTGGTGTTACGTATGAATAGTTACGTCATATATTTTTTATTTGCAACAAAGAAATTAGGGCGAACAGTATGATCTGAACATGTGTGCATTTGCCTTCATGTACATAGTACAGGTAGTTGTTTCAAAATCTTTTAGAAATCTATCAAGTGTCATTATTGTGAGCTTTTATAAAGTATTTTTAAACAAAATTTATGAAGGGCAGCTGATTAAGCATTTTTAAAATCTTGCATTTACAAAAATGTAATCTGGTTACTCAATTAAAATTTGGTACATTGTAGTTTCTTTTATTCACTTTTCAAGTCATATGGACAAAATAAGTTATAAAATTTTCTTCTTGAAAATAAAGTATTGCTTAAATCCAATGCTAAATGCAAATATGAATACTGAGAAAAAAGGGCACAATTTAAATAAGAACACAGAAAACAACAGGAGAAGTGGATGCTTTCTTGCTTTGCATCCACTTCTCCCTGTTCTGTCCAAAAGGAGAAGTAACTGTTACCTAAAATTCAAGTCTAGCTTGACCCCTTTAACACCATTTCTAAAAATCAGTTGCATGACTTTCAGGATTTGAACCCATTACTTCCTGCATAGGAGGCAGAGGCTCTTACCACTAGGCCACTGGAGTGGTCCTATTGTGTAGTTTCAGGTTATTAAATTTTTCTCCACTTAGTCAACATTTGGTCAAGTGTTATATCCAGACCTATTTACAACATTTGGTCTAGTGTTCTATCCATGTCTATTTACAACTACAGTCCAGATATGCTATTTCAGCTAGGGTACTTTTGAATCCTTCAATATGCTTTCATGCTATTTTGCTTCCAGCTAACCTGTAAAGGTTGTTCTGTTAAATAAACATTGTCGACCAATTCCAAGCTGCCTCACTTAAATGACATATTTTTTTACCACTTCCTGAATACATACTTAATCTAGGATAATTTACCCACTCACTTAGCTATTATCTTTATCCATGCACCAAGCAAACTGCTAGCGAGCAACCTCTTGATGCTGGCTCAAAATATGACATTTGTGTGATCAGCCTAAAAAGATTGGGGGTGGGTAGGTGCCTACTGGTAGTCATTTCCTCTATCAGCTCATTAGATACTGCATATATTGCTTTTCAAGTTAGTAAAATCTTCCAAAAGGGTTCATTCTGGGTGTTCCCTTAAAAGCCACTAACTCTAATTTTTCAGTTTTGGCACCATAAAGTTCCCTCCACAGTATCCATTAAAAACCCCACAAGAACATAAAGATAAAAGATCACCACTGTTCATTTATGACTAATTCCAGGCTTACTGAATAGACCAACCACAGCCAAACAAGCATAAGACAATCATTTTCATTTGCTCAAATGAAACCATCTTACAAGCCAGCATATATTCTAAAATATTTTTAGAAAGAAATATTTGAGTAATCAGTTATTTATTTAAACAATCAACACAGGAATGTTACATATATGTGATTAAATTGCTTGTGTGTAAAGTCTAAAATTGTTTTTATTTCATTTTTGTTTCATTGCATTTAATTACAATGAATATTTTTCTCGTATTCGGGATTCTATTTTTTGTAGTGAGATATATTTATATCACAAAGTTGTTTACATAAGACAAAATAGTAAATCATGAAAATTTACACCAAGTCCGTCTTACCTTGGTAGCAAAATCAACAGGAAGTTAAAATGACAGCATCCCAGACATATTTTCTTCACATGATCGATGTTTATAAACAACCTTTTTTATGATTGTTTTTTTAAGTGGAGTGACATTGGCCTACATGTGAATTTTAGCGTAATAAGAGACCACATGACCTATCTCGCAAAATTTGAAGTGATGTTTTGATTTTAAATACGCATTCCAAATACAAGTTTAGGCAGTCATTAAAAATCTTGAAGGAACAGGGTGTATTTATTTTAAATTTGTTGCCAGAATATTTTATTGTTCTTCTGATTTTTGGATTTAATAATTTATTCTCCTGGTCACTCACTCAAAAAGTTGACTTTCTTATAAGAACTTCTGAAAGATATTCAAGGAAATTAATTCTGGAATTATTTGGAAGCAAAGACTGATTCAAGTGAGAACTTATTGTTATTTATACAATATTCTACATCTGATGTCATCGCCATCCATATTTGTGCATTGTTGGGACTCAAACCTGGATTCTTATAGGACTATTTAGTGATAGGACAAGTGTTTTTATTCTTAGAAACATATTTGGGTTATATTTACAAACTCAAAGTCCTATTTACAAATTTTTACCTTACTGTCTAGGGAAATAAATTATTTTGTTAAAATATACAAAGCTTGTTGGCTTTCACTCTTTTCTTTGTTACTGAGTATGAGCCCTTGTCACATAACAGGAATCACATGTTTTACTGGAACATAAGTCAAGTCATAAAAATCCCTGATCAATTTAATGACAATTTTCAACTTCCTTGCATACAAAAGTTTCCATGCCTTATTAATATTAAAATCACACAGAGAATTTCACGAAATAAATTTGCAAATATAGCCAACAATCCAAACAACAGATGTGTATTGTTGGAAGGCAGGATGCATGTCCAAGCCTCGTGTTTACCTGGCCAGGTAAATAAAATAACTAACTACATTATAATGCATCAAACAAAACTTTACCAGATCTGAAAATTGGTTCACTCCCAGCCAGTAACTTTTCTCTCCTTTCTTGTATTTCTGATTGTGGATCTCAATTTTCTTCATGTTCTCGGCAAAAACAGAGCGTCTGTAGGCTTCCTCTTCTGTGCTCCCATACTGCTTGTCTGAAAAGGCAGAATTACCAAGATTAAAATCTACAGCTCTAACAAAATAAAAAAAGATTTACTATTACCCATAAGCTATAAATAGGGTCTGTCCCAGTAAAAAAAAAAATACTTTTAAATTTAAAATCACGTTGATTTTACCAACATCTCCCCATTTGTTTTTTTTAGTTGCTCAAAACAACACCCCTTTTCCATTCACCTCTTTATAAAAAAAACTTGTGATTCTGTAGAATAACCAGTACATTTACAGCTCTCCAAGTTGCAACCAAAATTAAATTATATGCAAATGATTAAATGGCCTCTCTCCATCACACATTAGAATCTTAATACAGCAACAAAAACGAGTTCCGCAAAGGGAATAATTTCCAGGAATCCAAGATAAGACTATTTCTTCTATTTTAGGAATTATGTTAACCATTGTTTTCAATACTACACAGGCCAGACCAGGTCAGATACTGGATGTCAGATTAGTGTCCTTCGTATTTAGGCCATTCAAAAGGAATAATGACAGGATTTTCAAGATAGCCAATTAGATACAAGACTGGCACCATTTTAATTTTGGACAACATAGACATTATAATAAGTCATATGCTGAAATTTCCATGTTGTTATGACTTTCCATTCAGTAGAAATGGCAAAAGCAAGATCTTCAAGATGGATGTGCTATGGTGGCTATACTGAATGCCAAATTAGTGCCATTTAGGACAAATTTGAAACTATAGTGTGAAAACACTGACAATATGAGCCTCCATCTAGAAGAGCTACAAGATTTTCAAGATTAATGTGCTATGGTGGCTATGGTGGCACTCTACAGTTTCATATTTAGTATAGGGTTAGAATTTTAAAGAAAATGAGTTTCCCTAGGTTTCCTCACTAGTTATACTGGCTATTTAAAAGAGACTTTGTATATCTCAGGTATTGTTCAAAGAACCTTTAATACCCTTTATTTCGATGTATGATTGATGGGTGTAATATGGGTTAGAGAGTATACAGCTTGGCCTTACTCCAGATGTGCACCTTTCAAAAAAGTGCTAACTGTACTTGCTCATTTTCACTTCTCAAACTTCAGAGGTAAATTGTAAAAAATAGAGCTGATAACTTTTTTTTACATTTTATGTATTTGGTAATTCATTCATTGCACTTTTAGAAGCTGGTATTGTCTAGTTTGGCAAAATTCATTTTCCAGATTTTAATAGCTGCCAAGAATAGTGTACTTTAGACAAATTCAGGTTGATTTTTGGAACACAAGGGAGCAGTCTTTTTAGTTAGCAGTGTCCTAAAATCATTTAAAATTTCCAAAAGTACAATATCCAAAGAAATTTCATCCACATTACATGAAAGTAGTATATAGGATTGCCAACATTCTCTCCACTATTCATGTTTAAAATGCAAACAACTTCACCTTACATACATCTCTCTCGAAAGTACATAATAACTGGTAAGCGCCACCTATATTGAATACCAAATTAGTGCCATTTGCATTAAGGACAAACTGGATACCATGTGTGCTTTGGTCAAAACTATGACAATATAAGCATCCATCTAAAACAGCTACAAGATGGTTGTCAAGTAGGCCATATTCAAGATCAGATCAGCACCATTTTGTTTTAGAACCATGTCAACACCTTAAGAATAACAAGTTTTTCAAGATGGATGACAAAGTGACCATATGAAGTCAAACTGGCAAAATTTTCTTTAAAAAAAACTAGGCATAGCAAGAAGTCAATACAACTTTCCGTTCTGGAGGAGTTCCAACAAGAGTGTTTACAAAATAGCTTTCATAGTGTCCAAAAGTGAAGTTATAATGGCGCAATTTCTATTTACAACCAACTATTACGTCTTCTGGAGAAACCCCATGAAACTATGAAGAGCAAAAATAACAAGATCTTCAAGATGGCTGCTGTGGCAACACGCTTAAAACTTATGCTATTTTTTAGATTTCAGCTTGTGAATGTGTAGATTTCTGAAGATTGTCTAACAATGTTAACAAGACAAGCACTGAAAAAGTAAAATCTGATTAAAGCTAATGAACATTATAGCATTATTTTTTCCCTGATGCTCAATTTCGCTCAGTGATATAGATAGACATACAAGCAAATAACTAATGTACAAAATTTACATAAAAAATGGACAAAAAGTATGACAGTATATGGCAGAACAATGACAAAACAATTCAACTTTCTGTAGGTAAAATTCCAACAACCTATACATGAGCAACCAATGATTTGTTATGCCTTTGTGATCCATATCCCATATGGTGAAGTTCACACTATCACTGGTAGACTGCTTGTGATCTACGTATTAATTAAAAAAAAAAACATTTTCATGATTTTAGGAAAATCTGTGGTGTCATAAATATGTATATTAATCTGATCAGAGTAAATGGAATTGCTATAAAAAAATGTCTTAATTGCAAGCTAAAATGGTAATGGGTAATGTGAAAGGATTATGTCTTAGAAATGTGTATTATTGTCATGCCAACTGAATGGGTTTCAATTTCTACATGTGCAACGCCTACAAATTGCCACTACACTGTACCTGTAGTGAGTATTGGGGGTATACAGTACAGACACTTCAAAAATGAATCAAAGGATATTTCCACTCACCAACTCTCTTGACTGGGGATGGTTATGTGATTAATTACTTCCCAACTTGATCAGGAGACAGTGTGAAAATGATATAATTAAATCACTCACATATGACTAACATATAGATAATTGTTTCCCTCACTGATCTGTCACTGATGCATGATGACTAGTCAATTATATTCTCCCTCAGTGAATGGATACAATAAAATGCCACACGGCAGATATCATAGTGGTATGATTGAAAAATTGTTGAAGCCATGTTAAAAAACTAAATCACACACTGACACAGAAATTTAATATCTAATCACTGTTTTTACACTGTAATGTGATGTACAGCTATGCATTAAATTACACATTAAGCTATTAATGAAACCCAAAATTGAATGTGATTCCAACTCTCTCATGTAAACTGAAGGATGACAACTAGAACATTTTCTTCAGTTAACTTACCGTCCTTGATAATGTGTATACTGTGTGACACGGCCACACTCTGTGATCCCTGACCACTGTTTTATAGCCCGTTTTCCCATGTTAACATATTATGCACCAATCTGGTGAATTTCAACTTGGCAACCTCCTAGCATCTATTTAACAGTGTTTCTCTTTATGGCCATTTGTGTGTCAGGAATGAATGTTGGAGAAAACTGATGCATGTTTTGTTGCTGTGAGGTTTTTTTAATGTAAATGATTCACATATGATCACGATTTATTTAACATCCAATGATTCGGATGAAGGATAGCATTGTGAATTCTTCAAGCATAGGCATAGTCTGGTTCCCTGCATCGCACTCTGCTATTCATATAGCAGAATGCAACATAGAGAGCATATGAAGCATGGAACCAGACAAGCATAGGCAATATTATATTTGACTAGCTTCCCCTAATCTTGTGAGCTCTCATGCAATTTCCATCGTGCTCACCAAGTTGTTGTCCAGATGTTTAACCTCAGTGCTTGTTACACTATAAAGTGATCACCAAATTTTAAGCCATGTTCACTAAGAATCACTAGCCAAAAAAGTGAAAGAAGCAGAACACAAAAGAGTAACTGTTGATCTAACCTATAATGACAGGGTTTAAGAATTTTCAGAGAATTCGGAAATTCTTAATATGCATATTTGGAGGCAAACTTTTATTGGGATGCAGAAAATCACCCACACAGGGTGTTTCATAGGTAATCAATTTTCATTGAAGTTGCAGCAAAACTATTTTTTCTGGGTTTTTTCTTTTGTTTTAAATTGCCGCTGTGTGGTTGGCTGTGGTTATTTCATGTTTCCGCCCTCGTTGGTGGTCAATTGTAGCTAGTCAGTTAGTTGCATAGCTATTATGATTATATTATAGCATACAGTATCAAGGCCAGATATCAGCATAAGCGGATTATGAGATACCAATGCATGGATAGGGTGGTTTGTCAATATGAATTAAGGATTTGTTTATGTAACAAATTATTTCAGAGCATTTTTCCATACAAGTTTGTGGCTTCCTATCATGGCATCTTTGAATTTCTCCATTCCAAACTCAAGACTATATACTGTTTTTATCAGCCAAAAATGTCTTGCCAAAAGTATCTCCAGATGGTATAATTTTTTACCAATATGTAAAACAAAATTGCAATTTGTGACATTGGCTTAGCCCAGCACGATCATTGTCATTGATTTCCACGATCATTGTCATTGATTTCATTTCCAGTGGTTACCATATAAAGACTTAAGACTTGAAAGCTATTCCTACAATGAAATAATGCTTTGCTTTCTGTATATACTGCAGAGTAAATCCAGCTTCAAAGAAATGTTGACATTGTTCACAAACTTGTCAATGTTTAAGACAGATGACCTAACCATTCTCATTCAAGGCAATGATATGTAATAACTTTTGATCTCCTACTTGCATTTATGACATCTTTGATTTACCTATACTGAGTTGTTCCACTTAGAGATCTTACCAGTCCTAATTAACACAACATGATCACAGTCTACAGTCTTTAAACACATCTCATTAGGTACTGTCAGCCAATTAAGTAATATGTGAAATAGTGCTTTATATCAGACCTATATGCCTTTCAATTGTTGCTATTTAAACTGACCAAAGGATAGTTTTACATCATCTCCAATCATGATGGTTTACCATTTAGACATGCTAATGTAATAGGCACATACTCAAGTGTTGTTTTTTATTCTTTATTTCTATATTCAAATATCACTGAAAATTGTGTTTTTCGAAACATGACCATGTTGAAAGATTTGAGAATACAAAATCATTCCTATAGCATGATATATTGTGTTACAATCTGATTAAAGTCTTATGTCCACTTTATTTAGGACAGTGAAGATCTGATTTCAACAAGATTGCATCATCTTAAGGAAGGTATGTCAACATCTTGAAAATACATTGTGGATTTCATCAGCCTCAGTCAAGTAAGCTGTTTATATTTTGACAAGCCTGACAGACACCTCATTTAGAATACAGGATATTCCCAGTATGAAATTAGAGAGCTCCCAGGCAATGGGCTACAGATATTTGAGCAATGGACAGATGAAGGTTATCACAATATTCCCTGCTATGGTATTTATAGACACAACTTATTGCAAATCTGACTCACTGTGTTTTGTCTTGAAGAGCTCCCATGACTCTCCAACTATCTTAGCATGGATTTCACTGGCTGGCTCAATTTCAAACCACTGTACATAACTAAGATCTCCTGGTGCTGCTGCCACCCAATATGCTGCCACAACAAATGTCAGAATACTTGCATACATCATTTTGGTTTTCAATTCCAAGACTCTGAAAATACAAAAATGTATTATGTTAAGGTTTTTGTTGCTGTTGTGGGGCTTAACGCCACCCCTCAGCACACGATAGACTATACATGGCAGCCAATATTAATGAAGGAGGAAGAAACTGGGAAATCTGCAAAAAGAACCACCTACCCACAAGAAGCTACTGGCAAGCTTTCTCACATATCCACATTAGCCGCATCTTAGACTCGAGCCCACGATGACAGGTGAGATGGCAGTGATCTGTAACAGAGAGGCTTTAGACCACTGGGCAACTCGGGGCTCCTTAAGGTTTTTGTCTACTGTACATGAACTATACCTTCTAACATGTTTACCATATTTATTTATCATCTTGAAAAAAACAACTATGCTGATCTTCAATGTACTTGGTACCACATAGAACCAAATGTGCAACTAATTAAGAAGTCATTGCTCAAACACTTTGTCCAAATATTCATATCAAACTGTCCCCAAAAGTGACCTAACAAAATGCCCAACTGTTGCATAAAAAAACAGAAATAAATTTTGTATAGTGGAATGCATAGTCTATTTGTAGTATCAGGGTTCTCAACAGTTTAAAATTTGAAGTTCATGACTTCCTCCTCGAAAAATCTTTTTTTTCCTTACATTAATTCAAAAAATTATGAATGTATTGTTTGGTCACTAACAAACAAGCCATCTGACTGCTAATGCTCATTAACTGTACCAAATTTGGTATTACTGTATAGAATGAAAAACTAAGGCAACTGAGAACAGTGATAATGGTATTTTGTGATGCAACAGCTAAAAAGAGTCCAGGAAGAGATATATTTCACTTTAGTTTGAAAAAAACTGATTTTGATGAAGATTTATGACAATTAACATGAGTATTTGTATATCTTTGAAATACATTCCAAAATATTGGTACTATTTTTCTAAATGTGATCTATGATAAAATGCAAGTGTTCCAAACAATATGGATAGGTTATGCTTATTCAAGTTAGGTCCTAAGCACACATGCATATGATGTCTTTTACTCAAAATAATTAATATGTGCCAGCAATCAATTAACATGTGTCTTTATTTCCTTGTCTGCTAGATCTAACCTATTCATCTTCACCTAAATCCTTTACAGTCTCTTGACCTTTGTTTGATAGCCAACACACTACATGAATGATACCTGCTTACTATAAATCACTAAGAAGTTTGCCAAACCCATAACATATATGACTTGGCATGCATCCAAAATCAATATCTGGCATATTTGTATGCAGATTTCTGTGTCTCAGAGAACTTCATGTACTTAGGCATTTGTAACTAAAGCTGCACATGAAATAATATATATCTTTTAATTCGGACAACTATCATGATGATATTTAAATAACTACTGTATTACCATCAAAAGCAAATTTTTATCATATCTGAGTGCAGACTAAAGAAACATTTACAAATCAGTTTCTGGACAACTTACAATATGGAAGTCAATTTCATAAATAAGCATTACATACAACAAGGTTTCCAAAAATTTCATCTTTATTATAAGTTGCCCATGTTACTCAATTTTTGACACATTAGACTGGGTGCATTTATTTCCATATAAGGCAGTTAGTTCCTGGTTGATACTGTGAAAATAAGACCAACATTCTGAGATTTAAAAAAATTATGCAACACAACATACCAATAGGTTCTTTGTCCTGCTGAATTCTCAATGCCAATGGGTTTTTTTCAGAGAGGTTATGATTGTGTACACAAATAACAACAATGCAAAGTGGGTGAACCTTGTACCACCATTTTGAGTCTGCAACAAATCTTTTATCAACAAGGGTAATCAGGCATATTCAAGATAAAATCTGATTTAATTGTCTATAAGACTGTTTACTTAATTAAAATGATACACAAATTATACCTGAAATTATGTGCCCCTATAGCACAAAAATAAAAATACAACTGTATGTTCCTTGGCTTTAAGCGAAAGACTGAAAAGTGAAGTTGAACCGTAATCAAGCATATTGCTATCAAACATAACTGCAGTTTCTTTTTTTAAATAAACAGACAATATCAACGTTTTAAAAAATTTTTTTTTTGCTGTCCCAGAACTTGTCACCTTGAAAGAGTATTTCTGGACAATTATCTTCGGGATACAATAATAATTATGTAAATAAAAGTTTGTAGCGTGTGTATTATACCTTAACTTTAATGAACAAATACTTTTCACGAAAACATACTTGTGCCAAAGACAGCTGAAAAAAACAATTTTAGTCAGTACAGTCAAATACTGTATTTTTGGTGGAGATGGACATGGAAAAATACTGAATGTAAGCAATAATTGTTCAAAAAAGTTTCATCTTCAGTGTATTAAAATGAAACATTTGCCTAACGGAGCATGACTTTGTGCAGAACGTCAAAACTGATTATTCTTGAAATGCTTTTAAAAATATAAATTATATACTATTTTTCTTATGCATGTTTATTGATCGATCTATTTGTTTATGAAAGAATAACAAAGATGGTTGAAATGTCAATGTTTTACTTGAAGAAAAAAATTGAAAGATCAAGCTATTTGGTCTTGTGCGGTTGACATACAGAACAGTTATTATATGAATACGCACAATATGAGACTTGCCTTGATAATTATGTGGGAAGAACAATGTTGTTACGTACTGGTTTGAGACTCACAAATGGCAGATATGGAAAACATATTATGTGACGTCACATGAAAACAAGATACAAATATCCAGCTGATATTAAAGAGAACATAATTAAGAACAATTCAGAAAAACTAATCGCTAATTAGTTGCAGATTAAGAACAATGCATACAAATAAATCATTAATTAGTTAGAGATCTCTGCAACTGGACAATTTTTTCTCAATAAATTATGAAATGCATTTGAGGACCCTCCAAATCAATCATCAACTTCAAACAGAACATTTTACATCCCCATTTTTGCATTTTTTGGGAAGGTACAATGTTCTTAATCTGAATAATTTAGACTTTTATGTCTTGTGTTATATCCATAAAGGGACTTTTCTTTCCCTTTTTACATTTCTGGAATCATCTTGTCTCACTTTAGAACCACTGCAGTACATGATACCTCTAACTATCACTTCTATCATGCAAGGTAGATTTTTTTTAAATAATATTTTTTTTAAATGTATTTTAATGGTCTGTGGTTGTAAACAAATATCTTAGATATGATGCAATAGCAAGTACTATGCTGACCTGTCTTTCATTTGTAAATATCAATCAAAACATTCAACTTACCCAATCCCAACAGAATGAAAAGCAAAGTTTGACTGACTCAAGTAACCAAAGAAAGCATTTAAATAGCTTTCACTTATCAATTACCATGTGACAAGGCCTAGCCAATAAATCCTTATCATGTAACCCACTCCCTAGGCTACCACTAGTGCAAATCGGTACCTCCCGTCACAACAACAGGGATAAGATCTTGTGACTGCACTTTATTGCCACCTCACATGATGAATAAATTAAGAACATCACATGAGAGTCACACAATACCTATTAAACGGTCTTTTTTAATTATTCCAATACGTGTACACTCTCAGCAAACAAAAGTGAGTCACATACGCTAAGACTACTGAATGCAGCATAATCTAGTACTTATATTAGTACCCTTAGTCCTACTTTGTAGACCACAACAAAACAAGTTGAGGCTACGACATCGTAGCTAAGTATAGTCTAACAATGGACTAGACATCGACCTCATATTTAAGTTTTGTAATTATTGTACAGTACGCGCATGACAGGTAAATTGTAAACAACGATAAGAGATCATGTTGGTCCATACTGAAAACAGATCACTTATATAAATTTTATAAAGGGAATGCTGAAAAGATTTCAGACAATGCAAACCATTTATCTTACATTTTTGTTTTAATAATCTAAGTATTTTTAAAACCCTAAAATTATCAAATACATTGCAACCAAAGGCTCTTCGTGCTATTTCATGAACAAGGAGTGATTCAATATTTCAAATTTTGAACCAAAGTACACTGATCTTTATTTTCTCAGTTACACCACGTAATTCAAAATGTGTGAGGATGTAACTTTATTTATCGATATAAAAGATTGTATTATGTATCCACATAGAGATAATATGGTTAAACTACTGGTCTACCGAACAATATAACCGATCCGAGCTAACAATAAAATTTCACATACCTCTATCCTTTCTGCTCCACAATGTCACACTGACATAAATCAGAAGACCACTCACATGATTATGACAATACTTTTGACCGGTACTCAAACATTTCAAACTTTCTTCCTAAAGATAATGAAGGGTAAGAAACCAGTCAAAACAAATTAAGTCCTTTAACTGACACCTCCCGGAGAAATATATAGCCAAGTACGATAACTTTACACACTTAGCGGTTCGTTTGTTTAGTTGTTCGCTAACAACAAAATAAAGAATGAATAAAAAAGGAAAAACGAGAAAGTCTCTTAAAAAGTGCCCTCAAAAAAAGACGATTAAGATATTTCATTTTGAAATGTTGTCAATATAATTTATAGCACACGCTAAGAATGTGAAGAAATCAATGGACAATAATGTCATCAGTCGCATAACTGTTAAGACAGTAGCGTGTTACTTTCTAATCAAAGTAATGTGATTGATATATATATATATATATATATATATATATATATATATATATATATATATATATATATATATATATATATATATATATATATAGAGAGAGAGAGAGAGAGAGAGAGAGAGAGAGAGAGAGAGAGAGAGAGAGAGAGAGAGAGAGAGAGAGACTTGTGTAATAATAAATAAGAGAAAAGTAACATGTTACAAAATTAATGCTTTACATTTGAAAATAATGGACCATATAAAACTCGCGCTTTAGGAATCACCTTGCTAATTCAGTTCCTATAGTTATATTATATTATTCCAAACTTATATTTATCAGTACAGATGAAACCTGGAAGTCAACTTCTGTGCAGAGGAAAGTATATAAGCCGCGGCATTTTCTGGAGCTGCATATGATTGAAACATGTGCTTTCAATTCCGCACTAAAGAGTCAGGTGCTAAATTTAGTCATGAGTGTTCCAAACTCAAGACTATTAAAGAACTGAAATTCCATCAAAAAACAATGTCTCTATTTGTATTCTCTTTCAACTAGGATAAGGTCTCGAAAGATTCTTTTTTCTACAACATAACTTACATTATTAACCATCCTGGTCACCCAAACACGTTTATACTATTTAAAGTTCACCCATTTCTAGGCTGGTTCCCATTTTTCAATACAATTAGTACTGTGTCCTTTAGGAGCTATACTTTCACTGCCAATAGATTGAAAAGAAAAATTATACACAATTAAAGTAAAACATTACTTGAGCAATGTCAAATATTATTAAACACGTATAACAGACTCTACTGCTACAATTAAAGTATACAATTAATGTAGATAAATGTCTAAATGAATAAAGAAATTTTATTGATAGAACAAAATGTGTAGGTACCGAAGATTCTGAAATTTGTATTTAAAAAACTATTAAAGTTGAGTTAAAATTAGTCAATTAATTGTTTTTATGATCTCTTAGAAAATGGCCATTTAATTATCATATGGGTGGGTGTGTTTGAGGATTACATAAATATATGTTTAACTCTACCCGCATTGTTAATTCATCATTATTGACAGACAATGTAGAGATGAAGTCGTACGATCCCGAAGTCTGTGGGTAATTCCATTTTTCCATATATTTGATCTGAACTATGGGTGTTCATGCCTGCCATATTCCAAGACAGTGTTGAAGATTTTGGGGGATCCGAAATGTGTTTTGATGTCCCAAATGGGAGGAGTCAGTACACGTGATCTTAAACGCGCGTTTGTCCAAATAAGAATGAGTTACTTTTTGCAATAAGTCTATATAAAACTATTGGAAATTAAAATTTGATAAGAAAGTAACATCTGCTTTCTTTGAAGCAACTAATATACTTACAAACTAAAACTGGATGAAGATTTAGCATTGGACAATATCACCACACGATTATTACCACACTTTCATAATCACAACCTCTTATATATTAAATAAAATATTTTTAAAAATATAAAATTTCTGTCTTAACAATCAGATAGATAGAGGAACAGTCTTGAACAAGATGCAAATAGTTGATCGTTTTCTTGATTAAATGCAGTCTTTGCTGCACTCGGTAGTTCGATGTGGATGGTATTGAAGGTTATACAAAGTTATTTTTGTTTATCTTTGCGCTCTTTTGCGATTGAATGTTACTATTGTTTAAACTTTCATGATGATCTTGTTGAATTTTTCTTAGTATAGGAAATGATCTTTCTACATCCCCATTACTGTATGGGAGTGGCAAATATTTGTGTGATGCTGCTTTGTCGAGTGATGTCGTCCATTCCAGAAATAACTAATCTCAATATTGTTTTTGTGCAAACAATAAAATCCTCCCACTGACTGCCTCATAAAGTCAAACTCCGTCCAATATTTGTGATATTTAGTTTTGCTAGACTTTGTTCGTTTTGCAGATGGCTTATATTCTCCTAAGTGACAGTTGCATTTTGACACGTTACCTTATAAATTTAACCATGCTTTTACAGTATTCCGACCACTAAAATTATCGTGATTTGCGTTTTATATAGAGTTAAATCCCGTTTCAAAGAAGCATTGCAGCTGATCACAGTCTTGTCAAGGAATCACTAATAAGGATGACATAGACAACTTCATTCAAGGCAATGGTGGGTAACAACTTTTGTTCTTTCAGCAAGCATTTACATTATTGCGTCTAAAACGAAAGAATTAGGTTGTTTCATTTAGTATATTTTACCATGCAAATTAGTCTAATAGGCTCAAAGGACATGTCTACAGTTTCAAAAGATTTGGAACGGTATCATTCTAGCAATTCTTGTTCGATTATATCATCCGGGAATGGTAGTAACTTCCGTCTCACCATCTTGCACTTTAATTGACTCTGAGGCGATCAGCTGTATAAACTGCCCGGAGGATAGTTTAAACTGGCTTTAACCCTTTTAGGAAACTACATACCTGGGATCTATATAATGGTGGTAAAATAAGGTGTTCTCCCCCAAGATTATTTATAATCGTGTTTTCCAACAAAGGGGTTTGGGCTGTGGCAAAATCGTTGTATGGCACGGTACTGGATTACACTCATCAAAGGATTTGTAATCTTAAATTTATTTGGTTGAAACGGTTTCGTTTTGTTTAAAGAAAATATAAAGTGTTTCTGCAAATGTAACGCGTTGCTGCTGTCAAGTAACTTTAAATCAAGTGTTACTTATGTACCTAATACATAGGGACACAATATAGAAATACACAGATGGCAGACACAGGACATAGGGACCTCCGA
Organism: Potamilus streckersoni; assembly: GCA_016746295.1. Classification (NCBI taxonomy): domain Eukaryota; kingdom Metazoa; phylum Mollusca; class Bivalvia; order Unionida; family Unionidae; genus Potamilus; species Potamilus streckersoni. The sequence goes on along the minus strand of JAEAOA010000640.1, from coordinate 1,389,785 downwards.
CAAAGGTCACTGAAAAACAAAAAGGTGAAGTCTTCCTAATCGGGTGATCAAAATCAGAGAGGGAAACTCGTCTTTTAGATAACACTAGGGACAAAAAATACGCCATTCAAAACTGGGTTTTAAAATTATTTTTCTAAACTAGAAAATCTTGCAAAACATCAGAAGGGAATACACGAAAACATAAAAAATATATATTTTATTAATTTGGCTAAGTTAAGGGAACGCATCTGTCTGGTGCCCCCCCCCCCATAAAAGTAATTCATAGGAACAAGATAGTGTTACATTGTAACATGTTTTTATTGGCTAAAAATATCATGTTCCCAATATAATTAAACTCTGCATCCTCTTTATCTCAATAAAAGACATTCGAAAGTTTCTTCAATCAATTGTGTCTTTGGTATCTTGTTTCACCCAGTAGTAAAGTAGTTAGTTGCGAGAGATATGATTGCTGGGCTCAGACAAAAACGCAATGAAGACACAATACACGCTATATAGTTTCAAACTACTTAGAGCTTTCATGCGACTTTAAAGAACGTTGCGTTCGATTCATTCCTCTCTCCACCGAAACTCTACAAGCTTTCAATGATCCTACACGCCTTCCCATTCCATTCAGATAGTCTTTGACAGCTTTAGAAAATACACAGGACCTCAAGGATAAAGCATTACAATTCATACAAGTCATTTTTAGAGCACTTCTAACCAAAACATTAATCTGATTATAATCCAATATTATAATGAAGATTTGAGAGCGACCGCTTAGGTGACCTTATAGTTAGCCAATGGAAATGCAGCTTTCAAAATCTGAAAGTGAACCAGGTGTATCCGCACAAATTGAAACTCTTCAGCCACACTGCTCAGTTTCCAAACACGGCAATATAAAACTTCATCTGACCGGCGGATAAACTTAGTGATTAGGATAATAAGATACGTCACCAAGACATGACCCCTTAACGGTGGTTGTCACACCTTCACATTGAACAGCGGAGATCTGGTTTTAATCGCATTGCCCAACACATTTGAATTAATCAGTCTTTTGGAAAATCTAATGCCAGAGCTCTAACTCTAGCTGAGACACAGGTTAATGACTATTGTAACTAATAATGAAATTGGGTTGGAAAAATATTGTGTCTTCGGATGAAATAGGAACAGAAGAGATTGAAGGCCTACCTATGTAAGGAACGGCATTGTTTCTTCTAGTACCAGATTTACATTCTGACGAGTTGGAAGCCCTGCGGTATGATTTATTTTTCCCCAAATGTAAACCTATATTTATTGGTGCATGTCAAGACCACCAAAGCAAGTTTGATTATTTTGACAAGTTTGAAGGGCTGTGAAGACTTAACGTTTTGATAACTTCAGAATTTGTTTCTTTTATACGATGTCAGCAACATGGAAAATATCATACAAATGCTTGGAATAAATAATTAACGACTTCTTAGGTGTGATCATGTGATTATGATTTTTAATGTAGCTTTAACAATTTTTCAGTCATATCGCTACGATATCTGCAGTGTGGCAGTTTATAGTGATGTCTAGCACTTGGGCATCATGCCGCAGACATGTAACATTATGTCCCACCCAGTCACATTATCCGGACAACAGGCTGACCAGTCCTAACCTCTTAATGCCGAGCGTCAAGCTAGGCAGCTGTTAGTACCATCTTTGTAAGTTTTTGGTATGACTCGACTGGGGATCGAACCCACGACCTCCCTCATCCAAGGTGGACACTCTAACCTCTAGGCAACCGGAGCAGTTCCCAGAAGTTAACATATCAATTTCAATATTATCAGACCACATTTTGAGCTTTCAAGTTTCCTAATTTTGTCACGTTTTTACCGGAAAGTCGATCCCTTCAAATATAAATCGCCAAGATACTGGTGGTATTTATCTGGCCTGTCACTATAGTTGCTTGCTTTGTGTATGTCTGAGAAGATAACCCACTCAAAGGACCAGTTGTCGTTCTTTAGTTTTGTCACGATAATTCACTTTAGAGGCACAACACTGCTTATTGCGACAGAATCACTGGTGGGTTTCTAAATTTCAACAACCAGTCGTCTTGGCGGGCAGCTTGATTTGCCACAGCTTGGTCTAAAAATGTTTTGGGCTGGAGATGTAGTGTTCAGTACAGTACGGTAACCTGTGCCGCAGAATCTGCTGAATGGGGCATGTGTATTTCATTTACCATTTTGCTTACAAATTGCATCAAAATCTAGTATATTCATCCTTCTACCGTCATATCAAATCACCAACATCTCTTTATTTGATATGTTTCCCTCTGAAATTTTTGCATGAAATTGGAAAAAATATGTTTATTTGGTTTCTTTTAATCGCACTTAAAACCCCTCTATTTCAACTGCAAGAACAGTCATAATGACCTAACAAAGTATTCTTTTTAACGTATCTTTACCTTAAAAATTTAGAGCATGTTTTCTGTTTCTGATTTTGTGGTGTTTGTTTTTAATTTTTGTGATCATTTCATTATATATGGGTTGCTTTTCATATTCATTTTTAAGTTTGTCAAATTTTGTAAAGCGCTTAGAGCTTCTAAAGGTTAGGCGATATATATATATATATATATATATATATATATATATATATATATATATATATATATATATATATATATATATATATATATATATATATATATATACATATACATATATATATAGATATATATATATATATATATATATATAGATATATATATATATATATATATATATATATATATATATATATAAAGAATACAACTCATATGGCGAATAACAACCCTTTCAAGCGCACTGGATCCACCCAGGGATCAAGTGTGTCAGCAGGGATTGATTAAAATAGATGCAATATATATATATATATATATATATATATATATATATATATATATATATATATATATATATATATATATATATATATATATATATATAGTCCTCGTTAATAAAAAAAAAAAATAATAATAATAATAATAATAATAATAATAATAATTATTATTATTATTATTATTATTATTATTATTATTATTATTATTATTATTATTATTATTATTATTATTTATGACCTGTGGTCAGTTGGATAAGGCCTGAGTGTCCTCAAAATCGCATAAAAAGGGTTACATGATGTTAATTTATATGTTCCTTATAATTCTGGAGCCTACTTTTTTAATTATGTCCTACTTTTATTTCGTATCAGACCCCAATTATAATATCATGGGAATTATAAGAACAATAAAGGAGGTTGTAATGTTTTGTGTGTAAAAGAATGGAGGGGAGAAGGGACGATACATAAGTGGTAAATATTTTAATTTTATATTGGGCTCACAGGATGAAAGGGTGGGTGGGTAAGAACTGTACTTTGCTGTTTATACTTTATTTTATACGCGTTCTATTACATTCTACCATGTGTTAACGGTAGTTTTGTTTAAAGTAAGAGAAACGGTATTGGTAGCAATATTATAGATAGGACTATATTTTATTCTTTATTCACAAGAGGTTTTGTAGGGTGATAAGGGAGATAGATTTTCAGGTTTCTGCGGCTTTTTTAATCTCATACCCTGTGTGGTCAGTAAATGAGTGGAAGTTTATCATACCGAATGTCATTTTGAATGCTAAGTAAAGTTTGTTATTTACATTTTTTTATAGGTCTGAGAAGTCTATACCAACTTCTCCTGTAAAACGTATGACGTACTATATATAGCATTTCATTTAGAGTGCGGACCGACGCATAGTGCTACACTATTAAAGATAAATTTCAAAATGACGCCCTAATGTTAAATACTCGTTAAAGGCCATACTATTTTGATCCCATTTAACACTCTCATTAGAAGCTACATCGCCATTCTATATTTGTGTTTAATACAGAAATGCTGCCCTTTCTTTACAATAAGTGTGTTATGGGTTCCAAGTTTTGCAGTCATAACACAGTGAATACTAAAATAGTTCCATACAAAATCTCGACAAATAGTATCAATAAATTTCATTTCAAAAAGTTTTCTGCTTTGCAATCGTTGTTAGCTCAATTGCTTCCACAAATATGTTTTTGATCATCATCGTTGTTTTAATCAATATTTTCATATTATTGATTTAGATAATCTGAAACACGTTTTCTTTGAATCGTTTAAACAGCTGACTTGGCATAATTATCACGAGTGAAAATGGTTTTTTTTTTTCAATAATTAGTTTTCCATTCTTGTATCCATTCCACCGCATCCAATCGAAACCAAGTTAATCAAACTTTAGCATATTAGAAACAAGGATAGCAAACGACTGGAATGGATTCATAAATAAACAATTTTCCAATGCTAATCTGTGTTTACACAAATACATCCTTCCCTCGAAAACAAACTGTTACGTGTTGTCTCTGGTGGCCTAGTAGTTAGAGCGTCCATCTCGGGTGCAGTAGGTCGCGGGTTTTAACCACGGCAAAGTCATACCAAAGACTTATAAAAATAGTACTCGATTGGAGGTCAACGTTAAGAGGAATGGTCGGCGACACTAGCTACTTAAATGATTAAGTGTCTGCAAGCGACCTAAATCGGTATGCAAATATCATAGATGCTTTTTAGTAATATCTCTTATAAGTTTGTTAGATGTTGTAGAACATGAGTGATCTTATAAAAGAAAGAAATGAACACATACAAGGAATATAAAACAAATGTGACAGAAATGCAAGCAGAAATTAACACAAATGCACCAAAAAGAAGTTCATAGTAGCATTAACTTTTTTACTAAAAATAGATTGTAATTTAATACTTTGATGAAAATTATTTTGTTTTCGTACGGTGTTAGGGAACATTAAAACTAAGGTAATTTTGAAGCCACCTATTAAAGTTATTCAGTTCACTAGTAAGCAAATTTCGTATTAGCAGATGGGTCAGTTTTTAAGGTTAGAGGAGGAGAGTGGTGAAAGTGCAAACTATTTTGTATATAACAATTAGATTTTTGAAAAATTAAATTGATTAAATTAAAATATATTCAAAGCTGTAAGTTGAAGTGTACTTATTTTGGTGGAAAATCGGTTGAACCTATTTTGGTGCGAAATATCTTGGCCAGGCAGAGAACAAAGTACAGAATTCTGTCGTCATTAATGTATGCTATAGGCCTCGAGCCGTCTTTAGCCGGCACGAATACAGCGCAACGGCCATATAGGTCAATAAACAACAAAACCATGTACTATTTATGGTAACTTGTCCGGATTGTATTGTATTGACGCAGTGTTGGGTTCGAAAAAACACGGTAAAAAGTTGAACTTTTTAGGTGCTGTTTATGGTTTGTTTATTTATTTAAAAATGTCACCTCCGATACCACTAAGGTAACGCAAACGAGATTCAGTGACATTTACGGATATCTTGAACATTTATGTCAACTATCCCACGGCTTTTTCTGTATGTAGGGTGACAGGAATAAGTATTAGAAGAGAAAGTTTACACATACAGTAAGAGTTTCCTAAAGTTTTAATCGGGTGTAGCACTTATGTAAGGGATACACGGACTCTCAAAATTGTTACAGTAGTGCACCAAAGAAATATGAGAATTTCAAAATTAAGCAATAAATTAAATTGACGATAACTTTCATGTATTGGTATATGGCCTTATCGTCTAACGGATACGAAACTATTTCCTAGCCAGTTATTATAATTACTATATTACTGTCACGATGAGGACAATTAGCAAAGACACAGCACTAATTTTAATTGTTTTTTCTTCGTATTTTAAATGATCGCGGAAGACGGCGTGGGCTTAGCCATCCATGTCCTCTAGCAAAAGTCCGCAAAGATTTTAAGACATTTTCTTCAACTGGAACATTATTTGGAAATATTTCAGAACAGGGGTATTGTTGGCATTTTCTTTTGTAACAATTCTCGTACACTCGGGCAAAGGCTAATCACCAAGACGCACTATATTTAGGTGTTTGCTTACGACCTCCTAAGTGATACGCCTGAGGCAATCTGGCTAAAATCAAATCTTCACGAAAACAACAGCCGCTTAGGGGTCATGTTCTGGTTAACTGTCTAATATGTTATTACCTAATCGCTACTTTGATTTGCCAATCATATGAAGTCTTGCAGAGCATCAACGTGTGCCGAGCGATTTAATTTACTTTTAAATTTTTGAAAGCTGCATTTCCACTGGCTAATTGAACGGTCACGAGAACGTCGAGTAGTCTGGTCCCCTGCTTAGTATGCTCCCTGCGATGCACTCCGCTATACTAAGTCAGGCGAACGCCGACGCCATATTATCACGTGATCACAACAAAGGGCCTTCCGTTATCTTACCCTGGCACATTTATTTCTTTAATATTCTGTTTATTAGGGATACAATGCGAACTTTACTTATACTTTCTATTTGAACTATAGCAGTTGTTATTTTATGTTCAAGCTTAACTAGCAAATCGGCAACTTAGGTATTTTTACAAATTTTTTTTCTACAATCATGCGAAGACGAAATGTATAGATGAAAACAACATTATTTTGTAAATTTTGCACTTTTCCCACAACATCATCTCAAATATTCCTTTTCCAATCGATTCCTTGATAAATTTTAGGTCGAAATTGATATGATGTTGTGCACGGCAGCTTTAATTTTGCCAAAGATTAAGCCGAAAATAACTACCTCATTTTTCCAGGAGGGGGGTAACGATTGTTTTACAAATATTGCCTATTTTACACTACGTCATCTAAAATAGTCCAGTTGCAATGAATTCCTTAATCAATTATAAATAAATTCGTATATATTTTTTTCCATGATAGCCTAAATTTTATCAAGTATTTGGATCGATATAATAATCCTCTTCTAAGGAGCGATAATGACGATATTTTGTTAAATACTGCACATTTCGACTGCATCATGTACGATATTCCATTTGCTATCGATTACTTTATAATTATTACGTCGGATTTGGTATAAGGTGACAGATGACATCCTTAATAGGCCAAAGGTTAATACCAAATCACTTCCATGAAAGGAATGGGCAGGAGGTAAATGTTGCCAAAAACTGGTTTAGACAGTATCATCTCAATGTTCCATTTGCAACAAATTCTTTGATCAATTTTCCATTGATACTAATGTATCGTTTAACATGACAACCCACATTTTGCAAAAGATTAAGACCAAAATGCCATTTTTTTAATTAGGTTGACAATTTGGCTAACATTGGACATTTCGTACTGCCACCTAATCAGTTCCATTTTTAAATTGATTTCTTGAAAGAAAGTGGCATTGCATCCCCTACAACCAGGAGTGGGATGAAGGAGCCTTAAATAATATCAGACAAACTTAATTGAGAATGGGCCCTATCAATAAGTCTTTGGGAGAGTAGGAGCAAAATTTTTTGCTACACCATTTAACACTGATATTGGTACTTTACTATAAATATATTCTATTCATTAGGCAAGGCACATTAATTGCTTCCACATGACAAAAATTTAATTTGCTGCTGTGTTGCAAGATTTTAAAAAAAAAACATGAATTACATTCAGGTTTCATTCACATGCTTCACCTGTTAAGAATTTCTTCAAAATTCACTCACTATATCATCATAACTGAAAGACAATGTCAGAACATTTAATTTTAAGAACTATACTGCAGTTTTAATGTTCTCATCACTAATTTACTTTGCTTCCATAATGAATGCTGTTTTCAATATTTAGTTAATAAAATTCCAAAACTTATTATAAACTTAATTTTTTAGTATCAATGTACTGTTGTGAGATGCATTATTAAGGCTAACATTGTAGACATGTTGAGACAAATATTTCATATTTATTTTGTACTTTTCTTCATTACTGAAATATGACATGAATTTGAACAGCATTTTCATTTCTTATACTGTCACAATCATTCATCCAATTATGTCATAACAGTGATTTCTCAATTTAACTAAATGTGTTGTCAAATAAAAATATAAAAACAAATAAAGCACACTTACATGTACATTAAAGAAATCATTGAGCTTTGTATGATTATATATGGACAGCAGTAACTATGAGTTACTTTGATTTAAATAAAAATGTATTAAAATTTGACTCTTGAATTTGTGACTTTCTTAGTTTCTCTTTGTCATCTGTCATTGCCATGTTCTGATAACTGAATACATATAGTTACATGAAAATGTGATACTTATCAATTTACGCCCATGTGTACACATATAAAAGGAAAAAACTATAAATGTCACAACATCTCCTTTAATTATGACAACATAATTGGGATTGAAGAAGTTTGACAATTGTTAACTTGGGGGAGGGGGAAGTACAAGATAAATTGATTGATATAAACAATGCTTTTTTTACAATAAATTTAATAAATTGAAAAAAAATAGAAAATTAGTCTGTGTGTTGATATGACACACACTCGCTCAACCATCAACAGCCCACCAGTTTAATCCTAAACTGGTCAAGCTCTTACCAAGGAGATCAATAGTCTTGCATCATCATATTTTGTTTTTATTCCTTGTAGATTGTAGACTGTAGTCAGATTTACCACGTATGGTATTAATCTGAAGATTGATACCATTGTGGATATTCATCTAACAAGACTTTTAAGGGAAGCTGTTACTAAATTCAAAGACTGCACTGAACCATATACATATAAAAAGTATAGCTATCCAAGTCTTATATTAAATAGCATCTTTGTTATATGTATAGCAAGTCCATGAACTATCCCTCCAAAGATGGATAATTGAACCTAGGAAACTTGAGAGCTTGACTATTACACAGTCATCTTTAACATAATAATATATAATCTCAAATGAGTTCATTAATAGGAAATAAGTTATATAACATTATGTCAACTGATTCAAACAAGTTCAAGCTCTGGTATCAATTATACTAGTGTTATGATGAACTTCAGCTTAAACACACATTCTACATATACTTTGTACGGTATTAGTACTGAAACACTTGCCAGCCTATTATGATGCATATAGTTGTCATGATAATTATTTAATATACATCAATAGAATATGACTCAAACTTGGTTAAACATCAAAAGATTTTAACTAAATTGGATGACACAAAACACTTTGTATGGTCTTAAATATCCTCTATCATTCAGATATTAATTGTATCTTCCAACACATATATGCACACACACACACACACACACACACACACACACACAGTAAGAACAACCTCTAAAACAAACTTTTTTCAAAATAAATTGTAGTTTTTATTGACATAAAAAATTGCAATATTTTAACGACATGGTGTTTGTAAAAAATATTTCAGAAAACAGACTGTATGAATGTTAAATGGCTTCATACTAAGATTGCTTTGCTGACTGAAAAAATTAATTTAATCATATGTAGTACACTTATTGATATATAGCAACCTTAATAAACTAGATTGTTTGTCAGTGTTACATTATCAAAACTTTCTCATTTTCGTCCTATCTGTAGACAGCTTACTTAGATCAGATATGTAATCTCAAGCTGTTCTAAAATATGACCAGACAATTCTTGCTTTATAGACACCAATTACTGGGCTCAGACAAATAGATGCTTTGTACAACCTGAGAACATCCAAAGACTTTGTTGTTGTGTTACCAACAGAATATAGAAAAACTTTAATTTTTAAACTGATTTTTTTCTACCTTCAGTACAAAGTCTTTGTACTGGAACCTCTCTATGCCATTCTTAATCAGCTTTGTTCTAAACCTTATGGGCAAGTGACTCATGTCATGGAACATTTTCAAGATCACAGTACCATATGCATGGGTGAATTTTCATGCATGGTTTGTCACACAGAAATTCTTGAATGTCTACTTGAGGCTGAATGAACAAAGCAACCAGTATGCTTGTTTATTGATGAGGCCCACTACATTCCACAGCGACAGGACGAATTTAGACCTGCATACAAAGAGATTAAAAATATTTGGATTCTTTTCCCAGTTTGTAAAATATGTGCTGTGATAGCAATTATTAATAAAGGCAGCATCAAATCTATCAAGATAGAGTTGAAACTGTCCAGATGCAGCATAATTAATTGTACACCTCTTCCAAGAAAAAAACATCAGTTTGCTGGTAAGAAGACAAACTCCATATTCAAGTGACACAACTCCAACCAACTTCACCTTATGACTGTTTTCAAATCACTGTTTGAGGACCTTATTAGAGCAAAGGAGAATGGGTCATGGGTCTACACAAGATTTGTATGGTGTAGCAAAGCTATTGAGCAAGCTAAGCTACTTCTAGGTGACCAACTGTACAATTGAGAAAAAAAAAAGAATTGGGCATTGTTGTACATTACCACTCTCCACATTATTACAAAGTAAATGAATATATTCTGTGCTGTTTTTCAAGTAAAATCACATAAAATCATTTTTGTGACAATTGCACTTGGAATGGGGGGGCAGACCTTAGAAAGGTGCATAGAGTGATTCATGCTGGATCCCCATCTTCAGTGAAAGGTATACTCATGTATACCATAAAATTAGTCTTTGTTAAATGTATCTTAAGTATATATATATATATATATATATATATATATATATATATATATATATATATATATATATATATATATTGATACCTGCATATTTCTACTGCCTCCGATAAAATAGATGGAGTCTGCTGGTTCTTTAAGAAATGGTCTGTGCACAAAACAGTGATAGAAAAAGAACTTCTTCCTTGTGTTCTCAATCAATTTGCGAGTTCAGTTAGTTAATTTTAGGAGTTTCGGAAGAAATGCAATATTTAATTCAAATACATATATGTATAAACATTTTTCCTCTCATCAATTCTAATGAAAATTCTACTGACATATTTTCCTTATTAATTTTAATATGGAAAATAAAGCAGGAAAATTTATTGTTATAGTGACTTCCACCATATCGTGAACTTGTCTTTAGGATATGAGAAACTATGTGCCTTTCAAGTATGAATCCAATACTAGGTTTTCATTCTCACTTCGTATCAGAGAATCAGTTCAGTGTATTTTCGAATGTCACAATAATTATTATTAATTCTGTAACCATTTTCTATTGTGAAAAAATATAGATATAATAAAGATATTATTAAAAGAATCTTTTTTATGATAAATGCTTCACATATCTTGCTCTATTGTCACTCATTAAACATACAATATTAAATTTAAGTTTCCTTAACAAAAGAATATTTAACTCCTGAAGATTTTATCATAATCTTATATATAGTTTAATTTCATGCTTGATTTTTTTCTAAAAGCACAGAAGACCAGATTAATTTTACAAGATTTTACCAATTTGGTACATTTTGGATGAATCAGTCAAAATGACATTGTTCAGTCCATTACTATCTCAATCCAAGCCTCCTGCAAACCCTCATAAATGAAATCTAGTGTTTTGATTTTAATAAGTGCTAGCTAGACATGAACAGATGGATCCTTAACCCATCCCACTCACCCACCTGTGCTCTTCTAGATTATAACCCTCTGACTCTATCCTCAATTCTTAAACAATTCCTTTAAACTGTGTTGTTTAGAATTTACTACTCTTATATCTAATGTTTATATAATCTAACAAAGTTATCAAAGATGTTTTATCTTTATTGCCAAAAAATGTAATATCCAAAACTGAATAAGATACATTAAATCCTTTTATTGCAAAAACATCTTTTTTATATATGCAAAGTGCATTGATCAAAGAATTAATTGCAAATGGAACATTGAGATAATGCTGTCTAAACCATTCAGTTTTTGGCAACATTTACCTCCTGCAACCTCCTATCATGGAAGTGATTCGGTATTAACCTTTGGCCTACTAAGGATGTCATCTGTCACCTTATACCAATCCCGACGTAATAATTATCAAGTAATCAATAGCAAATGGAATATCGTACATGATGCAGTTCAAATGTGCAGTATTTGACACAATATTGTCCTTATCGCCCCTTAGAAGAGGGTTGTTATATCAATCCAAATATTTGATAAAATTTAGGCTGTCATGGAAAAAGATATATACGAATTTATTTAAAATTAATCAAGTAATTCATTGCAACTGGACTATTTTAGATGACGTAGTGAAAAATAGGAAAGATTTGCAAAACAATCGTTACCCCCAACCCTGGAAAATGGGGAAGTTTTTTTCGGCTTAATATTGGGCAAAATTAAAGCTGCCGTGCACAACCTCATATCAATTTCGACCTAAAATTTATCAAGGAATCGATTGGAATAGGAATTTTTGAGATGACGTTGTGGGAAAAGTGTAACATTTACAAAATAATGTTGTTTTCATCTCTATATTTCGTCTTCGCTTAATTGTAGAAAAAATTTGTAAAAATATTTAAGTCGCCGATTTGCTGGTTAAGCTTGAACAACTGCTATAGTTCAAATAAAAAGTATAAGTAAAGTTCGCATTGTGTCCCTAATAAACAGAATATTAAAGGAATAAATGTGTCAGGGTAAGATTAACAAGATCTCTCCATACGAGGCCATTTGTTATGATCACGTGACAATATGGCGTCGGCGTTCGCCTGACTTAGTATAGCGGAGTGCATCACAGGGAGCATACTAAGCAGGGGACCAGACTAAACGTCGAGGTCAAATCTTCGCTTAGGTGGCCCTCACCAGTTATTATGTACTTTTGAGACAGTGATGTATGTAAGGTGAAGTTGTTTGCAGTTGAAACATGCATTTAGAGAATGTTGGCATACCTATATACTACTTTCATGTAATATGACTGAAATTTATTTGGATATTGTACTTTTGGAAATTTTAAATGATCTTAGGATAGCTAACTAAAATGACTGCTCCCTTGTGCTCCAAAAATCAACCTGAATTTGTCTAAAGTACACTATTCTTGACAGCTATTAAAATATGGAAAATGAATTTTGCCAAACTAGTCAATTCCAGCTTCTAAAAGTGCAATGAATGAATTACCAAATACATAAAATGTAAAAAAAAGTTATCGGCTCTATTTTTTAAAATTGACCTCTGAAGTTCGAGAAGTGAAAATGAGCAACTAGAGCTAGCACTTTTTTGAAAGGTGCACATCTGGAGTAAGGTCAAGCTGTATACTCTCTAACCCATCTTACACCCATCAATCATACATCAAAATAAAGGGAATTAAAGGTTCTTTGAACAATACCTAAGATATACAAAGTCTTTTTTTAAATAGCCAGTATAACTAGTGAGGAAACCCGGGGAAACTCTTTTTCTTTAAAATTCTAATTCTATGCTAAATACGAAACTGTAGAGCGCCACCTTACGAAAGTGGAGATCATATTGTAATCAGATTGCCCTGTGATGGAAGTGGATGGAATCAGTACACAATTAATAAAATCCGGTTCAGTACCCACGAATGTAGTCCCAGTCTATTTTTAGATCACATTTTCCTGTCAAAGTTTGGTGGTGATACTAGAGTCAGATTTTGGCATTTTTGGTAAGGATTTAAAGGCAATTGTTTATTCTTTAAAATGTGAGCTCATGGTGTGGTTTTCTGTGTGTATTTCGGCGATAGTGCACATTGAGTAATAAGGTCATGGTGATGATCCGGAAGTGAAATCTGTGTTCCGTTGCCTGGTGTTTTGTTTACAATTCAGCCTCTCAAAAAAATGCAGGTCAACCCTTGACAAGAACTAAACCGTAAAGTCATCTTTGAAGGTATTTTAGATTAACATATGATTTGTATTGATTGTCACACAGTGGAAAGTTCACTACTGAGAAACAAATGTAGAGAAAATATAGTGAAATTAATTGTGTACTATGGCCGGATGAGTGGTGTTTCGATTGACTAGTAAGGATTGGATGAGCGATGTTCCGATTGACTAGTAAGCATTGGTTGTTTTGGTATTGTTTTTCCATAGACCCTAAAGTTGATGTTTGTAGAAATAAATATATTTTCTATCCTAGTTGTGTATGCACAGCACACACTTTTCAAGAGAACATTGTTAGACTGTCAATTTGACAATGACCGAACCAGGTACTTCATTGCATTTAAGAGAGATAACTCTGCTGGAACTAGACAGGGGTATAAGTTATCTAGTCACAACAGACACATTTTCAGTCATGTGTACATTTTCAAAAAATCACAAAAAATACAAAATATGATCTAGATAGGAATTAACATAATCTCATGTTGTAAAGAGGCTCAAACTTTTTTTTAGCCTAATAGAATGTGCAACTCTTGCATAATGCACCAATCACAGCTAGTGTTGTTGTTTATTTCTGAATGCAATGTATCCTACACCGTTATACCAATAGTGTTATGGTTCAAACTATAACAAGAGTAAATGTAACAAGGTCAAGAAGCCTGATCTTATTGCATTATTTCACATCGAAACTCCAGACAGGAATTACACTGAACTGATGGCAATTTAAATTTCAAATGAGTATAAAGATTTCACATTTAAATTTGTCAGTACAAGAAATTTAAGTTTATTATTAATTGTATCAGTTTCATTAGACACATTTTGTTTAGATTTGTATCAAGTTGAAACGCATATTTTCTGAATGCACCAAAATGCACATGGCTGTCTCGATCGAGAGGTAGACCGCAAATTACAACACTGCAGTCGATGACCTACCGTATGTGTTCACTGATAAGCCGAGTCAAATTGCAAACGACCAATAACCTGATATGTCCTAGCATGAGGTGCCTGCAGATAAGATTCTTAGGCGTTCATTCTACCTATTACACCTAACAAACTGCACATATTCGGATCTGCAGGCACATTTTGCGCTGTCAGATCTGGGTCTGTGAAGTTTGCACTTGGACTCTTATTAGCAAGTACACAAGGTATGAACGTGTTGCGCAACCTATGAATAAATGCAACATGGATTGATATAGGTATGTGACATTATGAACCTAGTGACACCGATGAAAAGAGATTATAACAACAAAAGCAATATTAAAACATAAAATCAAGGTAACATCAAGCAGTTTTAGGACATGACTGAAAATTCAAGCTGGATAGAGACTTTATCGCGAAAATCCTGTGGGAAAGTCGAAACAAAAATAGAACTTGATACCAGCGGTATGTGTTGTTGCACACATCAAGTGTGCATAGGGTAGTGAAGAAAGCTTTTGTCAGCTTTTACATTTGCAGTTAGGGATTATGTAGTGGTTTATATTTCATATATTTTGGTACAAATTTTATTTTATTTTAATATATTGTTATGCTTTTATTCCTTGACATTATGAACACCTGTTCATAGAGGAGATATGTTTCACGTGAACAAGTAGTCAAAGTGGGAACCCTTTTAGATTAAGCGCCTGGTAATAACGAACAACATACTGTGTTCATATCGTGCCCCACTGCACCGAAAACAAATATTTTATTCTTGTTGTTTTTCAGGATCACATACTGCTGATATTTCTTCTTTTCAATATAATTTCGACTTAAATCAATGGAACATTTCGTTAATTGATATGAAAATGCCTCCACCCCACCCCATACAACTGGCGATATATATGAAAATGCCCCCATTCCACCCCATACAACTGGCGATATATATATATATATATATATATATATATATATATATATATAATATATATATATATATATATATATATATATATATATATATATATATATATAATGTATATCTATAGTTTTTCAAACTCCTGGTACATGATTGTATGTAATTTTAGTAAATTTGTTTTTTCCATTGTTGTAAACAAACGAATATCTTTTATTATAAATTTGTGTACGAGAACTGGCTCTGTTTAGAATGCAAATTGCATAGGATATATAAATCGATGTTTACGTATGTGTTAATAATAATCCCAAATTGTAAGACTTTGATTGGCGCATGTTGCGTAATTTCTCTGTAATTGATGGGATTTCGATGTTGCTAGAATAATTATGTAACTTCCTACGGGTTGCGCTAGGTCAAGTGAATAGGCCCAATTCGACGCAACGAGAATAGTTATACTGTTGTGTGTGGTCTTTACGAGATACAACAGGAATAAGAGCTGGTAATAAGGAGAAAATTAAGCATTCAGATTCATTCCGACTTTGAAGTCATTCACAATTATCGTGTTCATGTTGTAGTCTACAGATGTGTTTTATGTGGTGCTTAGATATTATTTGAGACGAGAAACATTTGTTTGGAGGTAGTATTTAAGGTTGATGATCCTATCTCAGAGACCACTTATCCTTCTAAAACGTTTTACGTTAAAAGTTTTGTCAGCAGTCTTTTTTCCCTCAAATGATGACTTTCATATGATGAGGCTTTTCTAACATATTTCTGACAAAGCTTGTTTTCTTCAGGTTTGGGGTAGATAGGAAAAACTCAATTATTAATATTATTGTTACAGCCATATATTTATTGACCAAAATAATATTGTTATTTTTAGATAAAATTGCATATGAAATATCATGAATAATATCTTTCTCAGTATATGTTGGATTTGATATAAGAAAAAGATTTTGTAAGAGATTAATTTCATTAAATCAGCGTCAGGTTATACTGGTATGAAACCTAAAATAATAAGCGATTGTATTAAAAAAAATTGGCTACCATATATCACCTAAATATGGACCAGTTTGGTTATTCGCGACTGAAAATGATAAGATAATAGCGGGTTTGGTTGATGATTTAATGACATTTATTGACAATATGTTTGATATTTTATTTGATAACTATATTTCTACCATAAATTAAACAGTAAGAAACAATTTGTGTAAATCATAATAATAAAATATTTTTACAAACAAAACATATGATCACAACACAACCCCATACGAACACCTCGCTTGCCATAGGACATGCTGGCAAGTTCAGTGGCATTTGAATTAATCCCTGTGTGATCCCTTAGGTTGTCATGTAACATCATAGAAGGATCGGAGGAAATTCGAAAGACGAAACAGACGAGTATATTTTCACCCCATGTGATCTCTCAGATAGTCATATAACATCCTAGAAGGATCAGAGGTTTCATATAAACGTAACCTAGGACATATATACAGTTAATCCCCATGTAATCCCCTAAGTTGTCAAATAACATCTTAGCAGAATCAGAGGAAATTTGAAATATGAAACAGACAACACAGTTTTATGAAAACCCATATGATCCCCTAAGTTGTCAAGCAACACCGTAGCAGGATCAGAGGTTACATATAAACTTATCTAAGGACAGCACAGTTTAACCCATGTGAACTCCTATTTGGTCATATAACATCCTAGTAAGTTCAGAGGTTGCATATAAGGACGGACATGCAAATGTGTATGTATATATATATATATATATATATATATATATATATATATATATATATATATATATATATATATATATATATATATATATATATATGATTGTATGATTATATCTTAATTAATGACTTCACAGTTCAACCCCATGTGATCCCCTAGGCTGTCATACAACATCCTAGCATGATCAGAGGTTACATATAAGGACGGACATACATATGTGTACACATGATTATATCTTAGTTAATGTACTGCACAGTTACATATAAAGTCATCTTAAAGACTTACATACAAACATGTACATTCATATGCTTATATATGATTATGATTATATCTTAATTAAGGCCAGCACAAACATGCCTTCTCTATACGTCAACATAAATTTGCTCACCGACTCCATCATAATAAATCCAGGGGATGCAAAAGTGCTGACATGGTGGGAGAGTGTACAATTTTCTATTGACGCAAAGACGAGCAGGCAAACGTCCCTTCTTAAATAAGCAACTTTTTGGCCCCAAAATCAACAACCGGCGCCATATGGCAATCACGAGAATCGAACTACTTTAGCGATCGGACATCTAACTCCTGATATGTATATGTTGGAAAAAATATTATATAGTGTGGCAAATTGGCGGCGTGCAAACCACACCATCCTCTTTCACTACGGTTCGTTGCTAGGGAATGACCTCCGCGGTGTAATTTACCCAGTGTGGATAGATAGAAAAAAGAATGCAGATCACTGAACAAGTATATTGAAGAAATAACAAAACGAGCCCCCTTTCAATGAACAAATATAAAATTTAATCTGTTTATCAACAGAATTTAAAATGAAAAGAAATCAATGACTTGGTTACAAAAGAAGGAAAATGGTACTAACATGTACTAAAATAAAAAGACAATACAAATTTCTTTAAATGTAAAATTACTTTCAACGTTAAATTACTATCTTCATTGCCAATGAGATGTGACCTTTGAGTGTAACGATGAGAGACTTCATCACCTATTTTATACGGACATCAAGACTTCCGTTCGTCCCTGCTCTGCCGGTCTTTGTCTAGCTATTTCGTCTTGGACTCTTGTCCGTCGAATTCTGACTTAACAATCGTCTCTGTACTTAGATTTCTGCGTAGAATTTGTTCTCGTCCAGTGATTGTTCAGGGAGTCCAGTGATTGTTCAGGGATTTCTCATGTTAATCCAGGAAAGCTGTTTCCTTCAAAAAATAAAATGTCTCGCAATAGACAATAGGTCACATTCCCAGGTATATTTATATCTTTACATTAATTCGGCTCAGAAGCAAAAGGCATAAATTCTGCCGCATGAACATTACCTAACTCTAACATAGTCAGTCAATGCTTGGCCTGACCTTAATTCGGGTCACGCTAGGGATTGTCAATTAAATTCAACTCAGCCGTATGAACCCGTATGTAACCCCCACTCGACTTTTTACTCTACCAATCTAGCAGTGGTAAGTTACATATGGCTTAGACCCTCAGATCTAACTATTCTAAAATAGTTTACTCGACCAATTAAATATTACAAACTAGCATATAGATATACACTTAAGTGATCAATTAAATATTACAAACTAGTACATGTAATGTTAGGTCATACTCATTTTAGACAGAGTTAATCCATAAAACTATGAAATATTACCCATCATTCCTTAAATCATTCATGAAAATTCCTAATCACTCCTATGTATTAAAGATTCAATTACATGCAATCGTGTCAACTAATCTAATGAAATTTTAATTACATTCAATCTTGCCACTTCTCCAAATGAATTGATAATTAGAAAATCAAAGAATAAAATGTTATGACTAGCATTTCACTAAAATCCTGCAAAATAAAATCATACATACATATATCATATCAAGAATACATTTGCAAAATAGATCAACGAATGAAATAACATATTATAATCGGGAAACTAAGATTGCGTACCTTTTGCCGTTTCTTTATTCGTTTCCACGAACCTCACGTATAGTCCGTCTCCTAACTGAGACAACTATCTGGCCCCTTACTCTATAATGAAAACGTACTTTTTATGAATTCAAAATGTAGAGTTTGCCTACTCGATTAGACAAAACTCCCGCTTTACTGCCAAATCACGAGATAACGTCTTACACGCTCTTTCCGAAGTCTCGACCACTCTTTTTCCAAGTAAGATTAAAGACTAAAGAATTTTCCTAAAGTAAAACCTTTAATTTCTTAGAGTTACGCCCATAAATCCATATTAACCAATCGGAATTGACTGGTTCCTAAACCTGTTCCGTAGAATTTTTGGATTGACAAGACAACTAAACAACTAATCATGCCGTAATTAACATTACTTTGAACAATCATCTATAGCCATCTCCTGCCCTTTTCCCGGTCGATTTTGGGAAAGGGTCTTATGTCATTCTCTTGTACCATAGCATCTGACGCGGTCATGTTATGTCGGCTAGAACGAATTCCCTTTTGACGTCCAGAGATGAAATGAAAATAATCATCTAACTATATCTAGCCCTTTCTACTTTAATTAAGTTGACTTTGATACACTTCCTTTAACCAAAGCTTCTAAGAGTTTTCAAAATTCGACACATCACATATAGTTACGTAATACTGCGTAGGCAATTACAGCAAACATAATTTTAAAACAAATCGTAATTATTATAAATTATAGTGTGGATTTTTGAATAAAATAACATTTATTGCAAATATTTTAATTTTCATATACATTGGAGAGTTCTATATGGAGTATATGAAACCAACATTTCTGCTCTGAGTTTAAAGTGTATGTCATCAGCCGTCGCTAGTAGACAGTAAAAAAGTCAATAAATTGTATGACTTGTGTTGTGTTATGCTGTCTAGAAATAACGTGCTGTATATTATTATAAGCTCATGTACTTTAGTAGGATATTATACAGTCACAATTACAGTTCTTAATTTAGTGATATTTTTTTTATAGAACTTGGGTATGTTCTGTCTGTCTGTTTATCTATTTATATGTGTATGTACATGTCCGTCTCTGTCAATATGTAAGCTTACTTTCAGACTTAAGAACATTTTAGAGAATTTGAAATGTTTTTATAAACTAACGTTAATATTATATATGTTCCCGTAATATCTGCTTGTTACTAAGATATGCTGAACGGAGTTATCGCGCTTGATTAACTGTTACCTATGATTAACGGATTTATCGTGATTGATAAACTCATGTCATAGTTAAATTTGATTAAGTAAACAATTTGATTAATATGCAAAATCCAGTAAATTAAGCAAACAATTTGAGATAAAAGGATTAAAACTTATAAGTTTTATAAACAAAAATACAAACCAAATTTTTACTCTGTAAAATCTGAATCACACATGCTTTTTCAGATAACTTACAGAAGATTTTAAATTAATCTGGAACATAATTATCTTTTAAAAATGTTATATTTCTTGACAGACACATAATATCTCTACGTTTGCTACTAAGAAAAATGTGCTATAGTGATTATATAACGAGAATTTAATTATACCATATACTTTACGACGGCACTCAAACAGTTCTTTCATTACTCTTTAACTGAGAAGATACTTACTACTATTTGCAAAAACCTTTAACCTGTCCTGGTCGATGTTGATTCTTGTACACATATTTTCGGTTGATTGGATCATGAAAATAATTATATTCAAGTGCAAATTCTTCTCGTAAACTTTCGAGATAATGAAAATATTTGCTATCGTCTGATATGAAAGGGAGGGTTTGATTCCGTCAAATTTATCAAAACAAATTCCTGACATTTCATCGTTTAATTTAGACGATAAGTGCTGGTTATTAATTATTATGTTTTATTTTTCTATTAAATCCATCGATTAATGTTAAATTTTCAATCATTATTTCTGATGTTTATACAAAATTACTTGCATAATGTCCAAGTGCAAGCGTATTAATTCTGTCTCTGCAATACTTTTGATCATCAAAATTGTTTAGTCCACGTTGTATGGTTGTATTCATTTCGAGTTTATGTTGATATGTTCTAATGACATTAGTTGTTTAAAAACTGACGCTATTGTTGAGCGTTACTTTAAAATCGTCAAAATTCAACCACTTTTTCACATATCCGTGAGGAATACCTTTAGCTTTCTTTGTCAGTTTCCTGTTATCTAATTTGACAGCATGCATCTTTAAATCCACTACATGCTGGATAATCTGATAAATCAAATAGAATTATATTATTGTAAATATTCTGATAGACATTTGCACATTTTAAACAAACGAGTCTGTATCAGTAAATAGCAACTCCGAATCCGGTCACTGCTTTTTGGCACAATTATAATGAAAATCGTACATCAGCCACTTTGAAATATCAAGTACTGCTGTACCAACATAAATTGGTTCATTTAACATTAAATTTTGTCTTCCGCCTTTGTATTGCAAACAAGATTTATATTAAATAGTTCATGCTAACAAAACCATCATTGTTAACTAATTTATTTCTGCGATTTATGTAATTGACAATTTCTATGGAAATTCGTTTTCGAATATTAACATCGTCTTACTGATCACCGAGTTATTTTCAAATTCGGTTTTAGTCACAACACGACGTTTCGTATTTAGATCAATGTCATTTGTCATCCACCTCGACTGATTAAACTGTTCTCAGAATTAGTGCAGCATCTACTGCCTGCTTTAAATTTTTGTAATGTATAACGTAATTTCTTTTATCTAACAAACTTGGAACTAAGTTATTAACATTCGATTTTTTGTGCTGTTGTCCTTCTTCGTTTTTCATGGGATAATAAACAATAATTAAGCATCATTGACGTATAATCGTCATGTAGATCATGTAACTAACTAGGATCATCTAGATCAACTTTAACAAAATATGAAATATCGGAAAAATCTATATCAATTTTTCTAGGTAAATCCTTTTCATTTCTCTAAGAAATTGATATAGAGTTAAGTTTTTGTTGTCCAACATTAATGTGTCTGATAAAATAATAATCTAATTGTATCTATCAAGTATTTTCTGAGATATATCTTGGGTAAACTTTTTCTTTCTCGTTTAGTCAGAAAACACTTACTGACATACTGTTCTGTTTTCCAAACTTTGGTATATGATTTTCTGCTACTGGAAACATTATCTCTAAAATATTTAGTTTATCTTTATAAGGAAAATACTAGTTAACGCGATCGGCATTTTGTGATTTTGTAAACATGGCAAAGAAAGAATAGACAATTGAAAACATCTATCGTCATTGTTTTTTACATGTAAACAGCATTTTTGTTTTTAATATTTTGAGGGAGTTCGCGGTTCAAACTACAGCGAAGTACATTATATTTTGCTGTGTGAAATGAAAATTATGTTATCATTTCAAATTTCCAACCTAATGCTGATGAACAAAATTCTTCTAAATGTTTTTTATTGATGTATTTCATCCGCAACCATGCAATGTTTGTATCAGTTAATATTTGTATCTTTTTTGCTGTTAAATTAGTTTTCGAAAATTCGCTGTCAAACCTTTTTGTTTCAAATATTATATCAAGTATATCTTCAACGGCGTTTAACTTTGATAACATCGTGTGACATTGGACTGTAAATTTGATACTTTTATGAGCCGCAAGTTCTCGAGCTATTACAGGTTGTAAAAGATGAAATAAATTTGTAGAGCTAAAATTTGCTAAAATGTTCTGATCATCAAGTTTGTAACAGTTATCATAACCTAACAAAATGCTGGAGCAATATCTTTTGATTTGATAATGCTCTTTATAATCAATATCTGGCAATTGTAACATTATATATATATATATATATATATATATATATATATATATCTATATATATATATATATATATATATATATATATATATATATATACATATATATATATATATATATATATATATATATATATATATATATATATATATATATATATATATATATAAAACTGAATTTATTTTAAAGAGTTTTAATTAGAGATATAAAAAAATCTTATAGTGGAATGATAGAAATTTTATGATTTATGCCAGTGACAGCGGAAGGGCAAGAAACTTATCATGTACACCCAAAGTCAATACTGCAAATGCACTTTGTTCTGTTATCAACATAGCAGCTAAAATACATTGCCATACCAACATCAGCTGGTATGCTAATTTCTGAAAAAGGCGATGATACACAAGTAATAAAAAGTGTTTATACATTTTTTATTTATACTGTTGGTTTGCGATGGTATTTTATAAGGCCAACGAGTTTATAGAGAAAATGACGCAGTTGCTGATGATAATATTGAAAATTTAGGATTAGAAAATGAATTCTAACCTCACTCTTTGTTCTATGTATATAAGACAAATGATTATGTAAATGTTAGACCTATAAGAACAAAATAATTGTTGGACATTTACAAAATATTGAATATCTATCCGGTGAGATGGTACGTGGAAAAGAAACTAACCAAGTTTGTTATCAATTGTACAGGTTTGTTTTTGAAACTTTTTTTCGGACTAATAAATAACAGTTTAGTTATTGATAATAAAAATGGTATAAAGCATATAACAGAATTGAAAATTTACTAAAGCCAAAAGAAAACACAAAACGTGAAATTGGTAGTGGTAATAATTTAAAAAATCCGGCCAAACAAATAATTTCAATAAATCTCGAAACTGAAAAAGAAATGAAATTTAAATCAATTTGATATGCAGCACAATATCATAAAATTCATTCACAAACAATAATAGATGTAGCTTATAATGGAGCAAAATCGGTAACGTCGATCTTATGTTGATGTTGATATACTGGTATTTATAATTTAGATAAAATTAATTGCAAACTTTAAGTAGCTTTATAAAAATTAATTGCAATGTCGTCATTAGTGGGAGAGTGTTGTTTGTCAAATTGCAAAATAAACTCTTAAAAATTTGAATTTTCGATCGTCTGCTTAATCAACATTATGCAATAATATCCACAAGCGGAAGTTTCAACTGGCTGAATTTGTTGAGTCAAAAAAGTTATTATTTTGTTTTTACTCATATATTTTTCACTTGGTGGAATTCCGAACAAGTAAAAATAATTGTTATCAAAATGGAATTCCGAACAAGTCAAAATAATTGTTATCAAAACAGCTATCCAAGGTGTGCCAGATCTTTCATTGAAATATTGTATATTTGAAAAACATTAACTTGGAGGCGCTAGGAACTCTGACCATGGTTTTGTTATATATTCATCATTGGAATAAACTCCGTGGAAATGTTTTAGTTTTTTTTAGTTTATCAAGGATAACAAAGTTACTTAACGCTAGCGACTTCATCTCCTTGTTCCTGGCAACATTAAAACTCATCCTACTCCTAACAGACCTAGCAATAGACTTTCCGCCAATCCTGCTAGTAATGGGGCTATTGAAATAAATCCGCCGTTTTGCTGTCGTGTCTTTTTTATCGTTGTCTTTCTTCGCACCGTTTTTAGACTAGGCATTATATTTATCTTTCGATCAACAATTGCCATCGACATTCATACGAAACTTTTCTTTATACCACTGCAGCGGACATTATCACTGCCTTCAACTACCTTTTTCGTTGCGCAAGATACTGATTCAGACACAGCTATAATCCTAATGTATCAAGTACTGGCAACATTTTAGGTAGTAATGTTTTGGTTATTACATATAGTATCGAACCGAAGAAACGTTTTGTTTTGACATCGGAGGTGTTTGTGCAGCACTTACATTTAAAAGAAAAGGTTTTTGCGACCGTATTTATTTGCATGCGTTTTTGGTTAACAACAATTTTGTTAAACTACCTTTGTTGTTAGGGTAAACCTCTAATGAAACTTGTATTTGTTTGCAACAGCAGCTGCTAATTTTTTAACTTGGCCATCAGTTTAATATATTTATTTTACAAAAATATTTTGTCATCTTATATTAAAGTTAGAGATTAAACTTCGACTTATATTTAATCTACGTTTGAGTCAGTTGTAACAAATCTGTCGCTTATCACTAACGCATATACGTTAAAATAGTACAGATGACACTGCTCACAGTGTCCAAATAATTTCAATATCAGCTGTGCTGTTTACAACTTGCTCGCTATGTTTACTAACATATAAATAGAATATTGGATAAAGTGTACGAAATTCCTCTGGTGATATTTGAGATCCATCTCCAGTATTTTGATATTTTTGAATTGCGTCAAGCAGGTACATATAAAGTCTAATAATGTTTTTATTAGCGTCATCTGCAAAATTACATTCTGTCGCTTGTTCTGGGAATTGTTTTGAATGTATTCTAGCATATATTTATCTAACATTAGCGCTATCAAATATTCCATTATTTTGTTGTTGGTTATTACGTCGAGCTTGCCTCTGAAAGACAACAAATAACTGACGCGGTAGTTTTTCACTTGATCTTGTTGTGACTTGCCATGTGTAGTCGGTAGCATTTTGAACTGCTGTTTGATATATTTTATGTTGCTAAAATAAATTCCATTAGTATGTTTTTGCAAAATATCGTTTAATTCCGCCATTTTAGTGATTGACGGAGTTATTCGTGGCATTCACAGGACAAGTTCTTTTTTATGACATTGTATTTGACACCACCAAATCGAAATAAAGAATCATTTTGTTCTTATCGATCTAAAATAAGGGTATTGTACTTAGCGGCAGCATCATTATAATTTGATGTGATTCTGCTGCAAGTTTATTTATCTTTAAATAACCTTCATTAGGACGTTTTTTCTTTGTTATGAACAATTATTTTATTAACATCATTGCAGTACCGACAGTAGATGCAGCTAGTGGTGTTATACCAAGATTATTACAAGCAGCACTAAGTGAAACTCTTGTAGCTTCTACGTTAGCAGCTGCCGCTATTGTGTCTATACCTTGCACAGCAGCATTTGCAAAAAGAAAATCTCTTACATTTTCAGCGCTTGCAGCAGCATCAGCTCCGTCAGCTAAAGTAGGTGCCAATGATGATAAAATTTTAATAGGTGCAACAATACCTGCACCAGTAGTTTCAGTAATCTTTAAACCACATCATATTAGTTGCAGTTGATTTGGAGTAATCATCGGAAAATAAAATAGTGTTTAAGATCGTACTTATAACTTGTAAGTGATTTGAAATATCTTCTACAGTTTGATTGGCCAGCTGACGTCGAGCAGTTCTAAACAAACACAACCATTATCTATAAGAGCTACTTCTGTTCTAGTACCAATTTCGTCAGGTGTGGCAGGTGCTGTCATAATCCGGCCACGGCTTCCAAAATTGCTTTATGAGGCAGTAGAAATACGTCTACATCTCTAGTATTGAATGTTTTTTGGACAGCCTTATTATGATCGTTAGAATTGTAATCAAGATATTTAACATACTCAAATTCTGTGTACTCTCTGTGTCATAAATGTCTGCTAAATCAAGATACTTTTTACAGACATTCTATAAATTTTTAGGTTATATAAAATTACTGAGGCGCAGCTGCTTTAAATATTATTTTTTTGTATAATTTGTCATTCTCGTGGTGATTAGTGTTCATTTCTTGATGTTATCATTGCGCGTTGAGTTTCTTTTGTTGGTGTGATTTCTAAAATAACTTGTTTTATTGAAGGTGCATCATACATCTTAGGTACGCCTTTTCTTTTGTTAGATATTTTTGTCCCACAGCAGTTCAAGCAGCAGATGCAACTCTGTTGCAAAAGCGTTTGATGTGTCAAGTGCAATTGGTGCAATTTTATGAGCTATTCCCGGAATATTGTCAATAATTTAGTAAATATATATCTAAAAAAAATATCCTACTAATTTTTTTCTATACAATTTTTGTTTCATTACATATGAGATTGTATAATCTCGTTGTCATAATTTTTAGAAAATATGTTTACTGTTGTTCGCGCAAGTGCAGGTAATAAGAAACAACTTCATTATTTAAATCTGTCTTACAGACTGCATATTTTTTCAGTCATTTGATTTTCAACATTTAACGGATAATGAATAATATGACGCGGATTAATTGGCATAAGAGAAACTTGTCGAATTTCTGGATAAAACTGTATATCGTTTGTCCTTTACTGCTCTTAGCTGAATAAGATCCAAATGCAATAGAGCAATTTACCAATAGTGTGTTTACGTCAGTTCGTCAAACGTTATAGGATTATCTTGAGTATCAACAACATAACTGTCATGAGGAACTCCTATCAGTGGTGCGATACTTGTTGGTGATGTAAAATCAACTGTTGCACTAGGTTTTCATGTTATTCTAGTTCGTAAAGTATTATAATTTGATGCAAGCTCAAAAACGTCTGCAACATTTTATTTATCTGTCATACGTTCTTGTGTTATAAGCTCTTTTATTGTTTATTTAGATTAACTATGTTGTGGGTTCCTTGTGGAATTTTATATATTTTACCTACTACAAATTCTAGACTAGTAAAACTAAATGTAAGTTCATCATTTACTCCAGTTTTTGCTTTATTCATAGTATTTCAACAAGTTCAGGAAATTAGTCCAATTTTATATTGCCTTTCTCGATCTAGTTCTATTGATGGAATATACTTTACATAAAAAAATTCGCTGTCATTATCAGATCGGTTAATTTCTAGTAATGATGTCGCTGACATTTATTATATTTTTTTATAAAGTTAAGTCGCCGCGATGTTAATAAATCTTTCGATCTCAAATTATCAAGTATGTCAAAAATTTCATTGCCAATTTCAGCACCAACATTTCCAGCTTTTTTGATGATATCAACAGCATTAATCTTCCTATCATTTCAGTAACTGATGCGAACATTCTAATTCCTGTTCTTTCCTCTATATATTTTTACTCGATTTGTATGAAATGCATCAAATTTTCTTTAAAAATTCTACCTGGCACTAGAAGGTTTTGTTCTATTGGCTTGTGCTGTTTTTCCAACCATTGCTAACTGGTTTGAGAACGGCGGCCATTTTCTTTCTGCTGAGGCTTTCTGTCCACGTCGTTCTTGCTGTACTTGCTTCTTAAATTGTGCCTTAGATTGTGCCAGGTTTTCTTTTAGATTTTCTATGTTTTCTGTACTTTGCTTGTCTTTCCATTAAATATATACTATTTTCTATAACAATTACTGTAGATATTTCTCAAAATAACATATAAACATTTTACTCTTATCATTTGTTAATTTATCAAACAAAAATGTCATATTTATCTGCTGTTTATTGATTATATAGTACAATAAATTTATATTTTGATTCATCACCACATTTTTCGTTCGCTATATTTCTAACGTCAACATTGTCAAGTCAAGGAAATAATATAAAAAACAGTATTTCGCCTAGTAAATCTATCAACATTATAAGACCCCGAGCAAGATAAGTAGAATTACATTTCTTACATGAAATGAAAAATATGATCCGATTTTATTCATTTCTTCGTTGTTTAGCGGAGTATCGTCAAGAACAACTATCTTGTGTTGGACGAATCAAATTGATTAACTGGAACAGATTCTTCTGGTTGTTTATTATTTAAAAAAATCTTCACCAGCTTTGAGATCATCACGGAGTTTGTCATAACTGTGAAATGGTTCGTACTTATCCTGTTGTGGATTAATTGTGTAAATATAAACTCGATCGTAGAGGTAATTTCGTAAGCATGTTTGTTTTGGCAGATCCAGTTCAACCAACAATAAGAGGATGACAATATTGAAGTTCATTGTTATGTTCATGTATCACCAAACTTTCTGTATCAAAGTTTAATATAGACGATCTTGCCATTATTATACAGTTTTATGTTATATAATTTTGTCAAATTTTAAAAAATGTGCTTTTATTCAATATTTGGAACAACAGTAGGAGAGTCAGAGTCATAATCTCAGCAAGGTGATTTAACTAAATATTCAAATCTTGATCAGCTCAAAAATGAAATATATAATTTATTAAAAATCACAAGTATTGATCAAAATGACATTATTTTTTTAAGATAAAGAAAGGCGATTAAAGACAAGTAATATACAACTGTCAGATGTACTTATACGAATTTCCACCGCATTTGTTAATAATATAGCTGATCAAGGTAAAATACAAGATTCCGTTAAGACAGTTAACGATTATATTAAGAAAATTGGCGAATCATTTACTGGTACCATTGTCATGAACAATAATAAAATCACATACCTTTGAAACTCAACTGCAGAATCATACGCAGCGACAAAAAATCTACGTCGATGATCAAGAATCTAAGTACGTATTAGTTCGCCGTGGTATCAAGCGTGCATTTCCCAGTATGAACAATAATAGTATTGATAATCTCAGAACACCAGAAACAGATTTCGACGCTGCAACTAAAACATATCTATATGATAAGGAAATTCCAATAACAACTTCGTTAACAACAATCAATGATAGAATTACTGAATATAGAACTGATTATAATGATCACATACCAACGTTCATGAATTTTGGTAGAAATATAAACAAATCTATTTGGGAATTATTTTTGGAAGTCTTCTAGTTGTAGATATTAAACTGTCTAATATCATTCAAAAAACTAGTCTGATTAAAATTTCTCACGGACGAGCTAACAATAGCGTATACACAGTATCATCAGAATCAGCAGCATGGACATTGCAAAATAACACTATTAAACTGAAGTTACTGATGTAAAGGCTTTCCGTATTTAGAGATGAAACATTTAGTATATTGACTACATTTCCACTGTGTCATTAAACTGACAAATGTTCTGGAGTTGTATCCATAGTGTTAACTAAAGATTTTGAAGAAGATTGGTAAAAGATTAACCACAGTGACATACTGGTGGTGTTCGGAATTTGTAGCTGAAACTTCGTTACTAATTACTTAGATGACTGTATAAAGTATGTAGACAAATATTACATAATGAAAAATATAGTTGATTTAGTCATATTTCAGAAAACAGTCCAATACAAGATGAGGACACACTAATGCAATATTACAGATATTATCATACAAACTTTGGTGTCTGAAATTTTTTACAAATACTATACCAACATATTTCGAGTGATATCATATTAACCGTTGTTAATGAATAGCTCTGGTATAATTTTAAGTGGAGCATAATTTAATTCGTTTTTGTTAATAATATCCAGCGTTGGTGTTTCTCTTGAAACAGCATGTAAAAAAATGAGCCTCGACTCGCGACTAAAAAAATGGTTGCAAAACAGCAAGTATCACACCTATACAAATTACTTGATCAAATGCGATCTTATTTGCGGGGTATAAAATATCACATGGACGATTTAATACTCGAGTTCCTTATGTTAACATATTTTGTCATATTAAGACAGTATGTTAACATATTTTGCCAATGAGAGTCAGCAGATATGAAAAAGATTATAATAAAACATGGATTACAATAGTAGATGTTTAATTTTGTGCAGCTTTAGAAATATGGTTATGAATTAAAATATCATCCATATTATCAATAAATGTCATTAGATCATCTGTACATTCCGCTATTCTCATATCATTTTCAGTTGCGAATAACCAAACTGGTGCATATTTTGGTGAAATATGGTAACCATCCTTTTTAATACAATCTCTTATTATTTTAGGTTTTATACCAGTAAAACCTGACATTGATTTGATGAAATTAAATCTCTTACAAAATCTGTTTGTTAGTTCGAATCCAACATGTCTTACGGAGAATGACATTATATATAATATTTCATTTATTTAATATCAAACTTTTTTCTAAAAATAAAAATATTATTATGCAAATAAGTATATGGCTGTAATAGTATTGATAATTGAGTTGTTCCTATCTCAGACACCCACCTATCCTAAACAAAACAAATTTTGTCAGAAATATGTTTGAAAAACCTTTTCATATAAAAGTCATCATTTTGAGCTAAAAAAAAAAAAAAGGTTGCTGACAAAACTTTTAACGTATAACGTTTTGGAGGGAAAAGGTTCCTCTGAGTGAGGAACATAAACCTTAAATAGTACTTTAGACTGTTAATTGGAAATAAATTTCGACTGTAATATAATTAAAGAACTGTTGCATATTATTCGAAAGAATTCTGGACATCGCCATCTTGACAACGTCACAGTTCTTGAGCGAACGGTACATTTCCGGTACTGAAATCCATAAGGAACGTTTTGTTCATTTAGGACTTTAATATAACTTTATAAAGACTTCCTTAGAATCAATTCATAAAACTGTAGGTACCTCTCATATTTTTCATTTATAACTGTCATAATTATATTTGTCTGTCAAGTTTTACCAAATTTGTTGGTTGTGCCTCTTTTCAGTTACTTAAGTTTATGACCATGATAGTCTAACTATATATATATATATATATATATATATATATATATATATATATATATATATATATATATATATATATATATATATATATATATATATATAATTTAAACAATTATATTTAATCAACACGGTTAAATATATATTGAATACTTTGAATCAAGACGAGTATGGCGTCAAAGCACAGCACAATAAACGGTTCTATCAGATTCATCTTCCATAGGTTGTGTGCTTACGATGCTTGACGCTTACCCTCGACTCAGCCTTAAACATCCGATCGAGACCAGTGCAACGTCTTTCAGAGTTGACTAAATTCGTTTTTCCTATATGAGTCTTCTTTAGGCATTCATCAGAATCATGCTTACTTCTACGAGAAAGCCCGGATCTTTGGTGTGAAATTTAAGAAGTCCGGCTACTGCAGTTAGGGTACAGCGACGAAACAAACAAAACGATAACCCCCTACAGCCTTGCAAAGGAAATGTCGTACGAGACCAGAGCAAATGAAATACGCGGAATCAAAGATCTCTATGTCTGCCATTCCTGAGGTGCACATTAGTGTCGATCTCCTGCTACTGCAGTATATAGCCATTCGATCCCTTACCGCCCCGTTCATCTCAAAGACAGAACAACGTGAAGTAATGCTGATGGTCAATAACTCGAGTGTTGCTGACCTTGCGAAGAGTCGAGTCCTGAATGTTTACAGAAGTCAACAGCATATGAAACACATTCTAGTCACTGCCGATTTAAAAATGACCAAGGACGCCACCGCCTTCACGAGTGCCACGAAAAACAAATCTTGTTAATAAGATTACAGAAACGTTACGGCCCGACAAAATTTGACCTTTTTTAAAGTTCAGATAGAAAAGCCAGCCCAGGAATCCTGGGCAGAAAACGCCGAGGAAACAAACGTTAAAATGCATGAAATAAAATGTTGCTTACCTATTTCTCCATGGACGATGGTTGAAGTTGGAAATTCCATGATTGAAATTCGAAGAATTTATCAGGGCCGGGTCTGCGTGAAATAAAAAAGATAGCGTTGGTGAATGCTGGTGCATTTGCGATAAAGATCAAACGACTGTACTAGCAACAAAAGGATTTCAAAATTACTATAGGAAGATGACGGCTCCATTTGTTATCTATTCAGACAATGAAGACCTCAACAAAATGTCTGAAGACTGTGCTATACCTGGGTCCAGAAATCGTACAGAAGTTTTTTTCAATGCTTAGAAGAAGAAATGGTTGCAATGCGAGAGTTCATCTGGTGTCCTGCAAAAATGGTATTACAATGGATGACACAAAATCGCTTAGATCTGCAACTATATTTAATGTGTGCGATAAACTGCTGGACTATTGTTATGGTTAATGCCTGAAACCTACAGCTGAAAATCTTTCCAGAAAACACAATTAACGTACCACTAACCGTGGCACATAATTTGACAGGCTATGACAGGCATCCGGAAATTTCTCAACCGAAACTGCGAGTCATGCCTAATAACATGTTAAGTATATGGCATTTTCTGAGAAGGTCAACTTCAATTTATTTAAGTTACCAGTATATGAATGCGGGTCTTATAACATAAGCAGAATAGAAAAAGGAAACTTTATAGAGACAGCCGGATATGCAGCTCTGAACGTACTTCATCTGCTCTTTAAAATGAGTGTGGATATCTATGAGTACATGGACAACTGGGAAAGATTTAAGGAAAAGTTACACACACACACACACACACACACACACAAACACACACATTCAGGCGTTCTACAGCTAACTTAAAGCAGAAATAATAATATAATCATGCCACTGAGGTCTGGTCCACAACGAAATAAAGACATATAGGAGATTACCACGATTTGTACCTCAAATCAGATGTCTTTACCCTCTGATGTTTTTGAAGTCTTCGGCTAAATGGTCTTGCAGAACTATGGACAACATTCTTCCCCTTAAATAAGTACCTGCCTTTTCGACAAAGGTCTACATTCTCGAGATCGATATTAGGAATCTTGAAAACAAATATGACAGCAATTCTGACTATCCCCTCGTTCCTGAAAGGCTTATAAGGTTCGGTAATAAAGAATCTGAAAGATATGAATAATTAACCTGACGTTATATACAACGCCTCAAATTCTAACACATCTTATGAGGAAGGAAATGTATGCACTACAATGAAGAAATTTTCACCATTGCATAAACCTGGTTTTAAAGGCAACAAAGGTCAATAGAGATCTTTTTAATTTGATGGGACCGTATACAGTCGTGTGTGCCATGACCGCTGAGGCAATGAACAAGTGTTAGGTATCTGTAGCTACTATCACAGCATTGGCGTTTTCCCCGAATACAAAAGTGATATAGAACGAATGGACAGGAAAACTTGGGAGAGATACATTGCCCTATGGTCACTAAAACCTAAAGCCACCCCAACCAACATCCGATATTCAGCTGTCTTTGGCACACTCTGGCCACAGAACATCGTAGCAGACTTGTTGCACAAAATAACTTCTTTCACCTCTCAGAAAAGAAACAAAAAAATTGATAGTAATTGAAATTTGGATGCTATCTTGTGCGGTGAGCTCACTATACAGCAATAAACAGAATAAAGTTGTGCGCATTGGACGCCTCAGTATCAGGTATGTGCCAAATATGTGCACACAGTCGAGCCGACCTTTGGCCAACACATGAAATTGCCACATGACCTGCATTTTTAGCCAATTCAAAACCACATCATTCGATACTCTTGTATCTTTTGATAATTGCTCCAAATTCTTGTAAGGATCCATGTATAGATTTTTGCATTGTTAGTAACAAAGTTGCCGACTAAGTTGTATTGAAACCTTGTGTAACTCATTGCGCACAAAGTTCGTCTCATTACGCATTTTATGTTTAATTAGTGGTTTAACGTGTTTGAAAGTAATTACTCCTGAGAGAGAGAGAGAGAGAGAGAGAGAGAGAGAGAGAGAGAGAGAGAGAGAGAGAGAGAGAGAGAGAGAGAGAAAGAAAGAGAGAGAGAGAGAGAGAGGGATCTATAAAGTATAGATGAAAATAGATACAGTACAAGGAGGAATGTATAACTGGATCGTTACCTAACTCGTCTGCTTATTCTGCCGCATTATCGATATGCAAAAGGTGTGAAACTACGATGGTGTATAGGCTTATTAACTTTAATGCCTATAGAATCTGTTATGCAAGCTCTCGGTTCAGCTTCATAAATAGATCGCATTTTAATTAATTTTTTGTCCATCATGTAATTCAGCTTATCTTGTGTTAAGACAGCCCAGCTACCACCGAGGTGCTCGAACGTGTGGGAAAAAAACAGCACGATTTTGATTCGACTCTGTTGCGATGTAATTAAATAAATTTATTCTCTCTAAATATCTCTTTAAACGAATAAGAATCTTTGCAGTAATGAAGTGCAATCCATGAACTTGTATCGAGAAAATCCTGCGAGAAATGACTTAGAAACTTACCATGGCATGCCTGCTTATAATGACCAAGCGCACTCTGTCTTCGCCTAGACTGACGAACGTCAGGTAAAAACGCGGTGTCTTCCAAAATAAAGAGACCGTTTGTATTTCCATAAAAGGTTAATACTATTTTATCCAGATTCACGTCTCCTTCTGGTTTTGTTCAGATCTCTGATCCGATTTAATTAGGATTATTTGATTATATTATGTTCCTTTTGCATAGGAACGGTAGTAAGTAAGGTTAATAATTATCGTAATACAATCAATAATTATATAATTGAAATATTCATAAAACATAATTTACATATTAAAAAATTCTTACTCAACCGCGTGCACCAATATTTATAGCACAATGTGATGGAAGTTCCTGAAATAAAGTTCCAGTATATTTCCAAGATTAGACATCCCTTATTGATATTTTTGCTATGCATAAATTAGAAGATATTTGACTCATTTTAGATCTTTTTAAAAAATGGAACACTTGCCGTAAAATGAAAACGAAATTGGATATAGGTAGCACACACAAAAGCCTATTTATTTTAAAGAGTATCAACGTCAATACATGCTGAGGAACTGTACTTTGCTTTGATTCGAATAAATGTAACAGTTAGACCATTTCAACCAAAAGGACTAATATATGTAAAAGAGTTACGGGAAAAGATTCCATCAGAAACATAAATGACCACTTTGTAAGAAGAAGCTTTCTTACGGGAAAAGATTCCATCAGAAACATAAATGACCACTATGTAAGAAGAAGCTTTCGATATTAAATTATAATGATAAAAGTGAAATGAAATATGTTATCCGTAAAGAGTCAGAAATAACCTGACATGATTCCATTCTATTAGGCAAACGGCTAAGAACCCGTCGTGAAATTAATAACAAAGTAAAACATATTACAAAACAACAAACGTGTTATGAAGCCGGCGAATTAATACAACGTGCAGAGAACAAGGCTGTTGAAGATATCGATAATAAACTCTAAGCTAAAAACGGATGAAGTGCGAGGAAGAAGGAGATTGCAGTTGACAGATGTCAAGGAGAACATTATTGACAAAAAAATCCCTCTTTCTCGAACAGGGGATGACTATTCCCTCAATACCTCCTGATTTTAGGCTTGATAATTAACATAGCAGTCAGATATATGCTCACCCCAGGGCCTACGAAATTTTCATCCGTTCCTCTAAATTAACCACCAGAGCCATGAAATCCATGATTGTTTGGGTAAAGGAACATTAAGCGACATGACAGATTGGCTTAAGGGTATCAAACCAAAAGCCTCAGCGCCGTTACCAGGTGTCAATGGATCAATCGACCCGCGTATGCTTAGAATGGCAGATATTGTATCGGCTGGTTAGCAGAAAACGTCACTGTATTCTTGCCGACATTGTAGTTGTTCTCGAAGCTGTTTTACGCAAAATTAAATAGGGTTTCAGAGGTGCGGCTTAACCGTACACCAGCAAACATAGTAGCCAGTTTAGTATTTTCATGAGTCTCAACCGAGCATACTACTTTCGCCTATGGAGGTGGTGTGGGGATCTCTGAAGACGATGGTATGAATGGTGTTGCTTCGTGTTTCACTGGCTGAGGCTACTGTTGTGCTTGGGAAGGTTCTCATAAAATTGCTGAGACACTACACTACAGCAGAATTGATATCTGACCTTGTGCCTAGGGATAGTGTGCTACCGGCGATTTTCCAGTCATATTGCTACGATGTCTGCAGTGTGGCAGTTTACAGTGATGTCTAGCACTGGGGCATAATGTCGTAGATATATAGCATGATGTCCTACCCAGTCATATTATTTTGTCACCAGGCCGACAAGTCCTATACTAACCTGAACACAAAAGGAGACAGTACAATTTTTTTTTATTTTTTTTTTAAAAATACGTTTTTGGTATAACTAGGCCATGGTTCGAACCCACGATCTTCCGCTTCCGTGGCGGACATTCTAACTACTAGGAACTACTACAGGAACGGGGAGAGAGAGAGAGAGAGAGAGAGAGAGAGAGAGAGAGAGAGAGAGAGAGAGAGAGAGAGAGAGAGAGAGAGAGAGAGAGAGAGAGAGAGACGTTAAAGCAAAAGGAAAATGATTCAAAGGAACACATTTTCTATTTTCGGTTCTGGCTGGCTTTAAAAGATTATATATATATATATATATATATATATATATATATATATATATATATATATATATATATATATATATATATATATATATATATATATATACCATGAACATTTTCCTAGTGCAATTGTTTTTTCAGGATATGTTACTATATATATATATATATATATATATATATATATATATATATATATATATATATATATATATATATATATATATATATATATATATATATATAAGTAAATGAAATCATATGCAATTCTTCTCATTAAATAACTAATAATTACATAGCTAATAACAATTGCTAGCCAAGTTGAATCATGCAATAGTGTGAAACTAGTACAAATAAACCGCTCCGGTGGCCTAGTGGTTAGAGCGTCCACCTTGGATGCGGGAGGTCGTGGGTTCGATCCCCGGTCGAGTCATACCAAAGACTTACAAAAATGTTACTAACAGCTGCATCGCTTGACGCTCAGCATTAAGAGGTTAGTGTTAGGACTGGTCAGCCTGGTGTCAGGATAATGTGAGTGGGTGGGACATCATGCTATATGTCTGCACATTGATGCCCCAGTGCTAGACATCACTATAAACTGCCACACTGCAGACATCGTAGCGATATGACTGAAAAATTGTTAAA
Source organism: Potamilus streckersoni (assembly GCA_016746295.1). Lineage (NCBI taxonomy): Eukaryota > Metazoa > Mollusca > Bivalvia > Unionida > Unionidae > Potamilus > Potamilus streckersoni. Next base: position 1,352,201 of record JAEAOA010000640.1, on the reverse strand, counting down.
GGCTACGTTAAAAATTATAAACACCATACCAGTACAAATAAAAAGAGTCCGTCAACCTAAAAAAGTATCAGCTAGAATGAAAGGGCAAATATATATTTGGGAAATGAAGGCAGCTTAACATTCTGTGTAGATATCTATGTCACAACCCCGGATTAAACCACCTAATCACGAAAAGCTACTTGGCAAGACTTCTCACATACACGCATTGGCCGAATGCGAGACTCGATTCCATGCAGACATATGTGAGATGGCAGTGATCCGCAACAGCGAGAAAGTTAGACGTTAGACCACTCAGGGCCCCGCCATCTCAAGTAACCACCACAGATCGTGATCTGCCACTGTGCAACATGGCCATGACTTCAAACTAAACACTGATTAGGCTTCGTACTGTTTATTCTACTTGCCATTTCAAGTAAACACCACAGATCCTATCTGCCACTGCATAATCTGTTAAATGATCCTACTTGTACTTTCTTCAATAGTGTATATATTTTTATTATTCAAATAAGCAATACCAACACATAATATCTGTGGCGGTTTCGTTTTAAAGCTTCACCCGACTGAATTCAAATTATTGTTTACGTCATAATATACATTACTTTATAACATTTACAGTTAAAACTTACCCAAGTCTAAAGGTACCTGGGCATTAACGCACCCAAATCAAAACGTACTAAAGTCAAAATGTACCTGGGCTGAAACGTACCCAAGTGACAGAATTTACTCGTGTCCAAACGTGCTCAAGCGAAACGCGTTATTACTCCAAATTTATTTTACCGATTTCTGGGATTTATTACAGCATAAATTATAATCGTTTTGTAATGTAGCCACCAAATAAAACAAACCGTATTGTCACAGGCATAAAGAAAAACATCATAATTTTGGCCAGTGATTTCAACCGATGATTTATGCAGCTGATCAGCTAGAATCATCAGTGATAATTTTATTCTGGGTCTCTTCTTAACACGAACGATATAAAGGCATAATAAAAAATATTTAGCTTCGTTAAAATCTACTTATTCCTATAAAAATTAAACTTTTGCATTAATCAGATCAGCTTTTAATGACAAAATGAACTAAAACAAAACATGATTACACACTTGCAATAATCAATCTACATCCAAATTAACTTACGGTAACTTTTTATCATAAACAGCGATTAAATGATACTGCAAGTATCGTATTGAAATACAGTTTAAAACGTCTAAAATCTACAGCTCCCTGCTGGATAAATGCCTTGCTTTAGATACGCTTGTAGCTGTTTGCTGGGTAGCTCAACAAAATGAAATTATTACATTGATCCGCTTCAGCGCTTACGACTAGTGAACTGAAAAATATATGCTGACACACATTTAGTTCTGTCTTTATCTAAAAACAGCATACACTGTAACTTGATTAATACGAAGGAGTAAGTGAGTAGGTATTCGACTAATGTGGCAAATCTGACTCCGAGTAGCTCCTTTTTAGTAAAGGGATGGAATTCTGAATAATTGGACAATCTCGACATTTGTAAGGTTGAATAATCCTGACCCTACGTGTCTGAGGAAGAGGATATGAAATTTTGTGAATGCGGTGTAAAGTATAAACATGTCACTACCTCTGGCAGACATTATTCTCATTGCTCTCACTCCAAACAGGAAAACTCTCTCTCTCTCTCTCTCTCTCTCTCTCTCTCTCTCTCTCTCTCTCTCTCTCTCTCTCTCTCTCTCTCTCTCTCTCTCTCTCTCTCTCTCTCTCTCTGCACACACACACACACACACACACACACACACACACACACACACACACACCTACTTGCGGTTTAATAATTTCTCCATAATGTTCCATGATGACATATTTAGCATCAAATCACTTGATATGTTTCATTCCGTTTAATTTTTTTTCTAAGTTCATTGGTTTACATTATGAATACATCTAGGTCATTATTTTTCAGAAAATGTCGTCATATATATATATATATATATATATATATATATATATATATATATATATATATATATATATATATATATATATATATATATATATATATATATATATATATATATATATATATATATGAAGCCATTAAACTCGCATCAAAAATTCTTCTTTGCAGTCCATGATGTTCAGCCTGATATTTCTTCCTATGTTGGCTAGTTCGGTTCTGTCCGCCTCGGGACCCGAATTTATCTCTTGGTTTGAAACTGTTAAGATGAGAAATAAGACAATTAGGCTGTCGTACAAGCCATATGAAAACACATGGTTTCAATACAAGAAAGATTACGGTAAATTGTTATTCTTTTATTATTATGCTAAAGAAGGACTTCCGCAGAAAAGAGTGATTCTTATTCCTTCCTTCCTTTCTGCATTTCTTTGTTTTCTGTCGGCCATTGTTTTGTTGGGGGGGGGTCAAACGTTCAATTGTTTTTCACTATTGTGTACTTACGTGTACATGCATATAAAATTATAAATATTATAAATTTAATTATCGTACGCATAAAGTGAACAATGTCAACATTTATGAACATGTAACTTCCCTTTACGGGAGTTCCGAGTGTCAGAGTGGTCTAAAGGGCTCTCCTTTAGGTGGCGCTCACCAGTTATTATGTACTTTTGAGAGAGTGATGTATGTAAGGTGAGGTTGTTTGCATTTTAAACATGCACAGTGCAGAGAATGTTGGCATACCTATATAATACTTTCATGTAATGTGGATGAAATTTCTTTGGATATTGTACTTTTGAAAATTTTAAATGATCTTGGGACACTGCTAACTAAAACGACTGCTCCCTTGTGCTCCAAAAATCAACCTAAATTTGTCTAAAGTACACTATTCTTGGCAGCTATTAAAATATGGAAAATGAATTTTGCCAAACTAGATAATACCAGCATCTAAAAGTGCAATGACTGAATTACCAAATGCATAAAATGTAAAAAAAAAAAAAGTTATCGGCTCTTTTTTTTACAATTTACCTCTGAAGTTCGAGAAGTGAAAATGAGCAAGTTGAGCTAGCACGTTTTTGAAAGGTGCACATCTGGAGTAAGGCCAAGCTGTATATTCTCTAACCCATATTACACCCATCAATCATACATCAAAATAAAGGGAATTAAAGGTTCTTTGAACAACACCTAAGATATACAAAGTCTCTTTTAAATAACCAGTATAACTAGTGAGGCAACCCGGGGAAACTCTTTTTCTTTAAAATTTTAACCCTATGCTAAATACGAAACTGTAGAGCGCCACCTTACGGATCACTGCCATCTCACCTTTGTCTGCGTAAGTTCGAATCTCGGATTCGGCCAAGGTGGATATGTGAGAAAGTTTGCCAGAAGCTTCTCGTGGATCGGTGGTTCTTTCTCTTGGATTTTCCTTAGTTCTTTCTCTACCATTGAAATACTTGCTGCCATGTACAGCCTAGCTTGTGCTGAATAAAAAATGGAGTTAAACCCTACAACATCTTCTCTTCACCAAACCCAGATGATAAATATTCTAGAAAACGCGATTCAGAGCATTATCCTCTTTAACAATGTTTTACCTCAAGGAAGATAATTTCAATTTACAATAGTTTTTCGCTTACAATTAATTATATGACACACCTATATGTATTAATGAAGTACTGGTAAGGGTTGAATAAATTATTGTTCTTTGTGCGTGTGTGTATGTGTGTGTGTGTGAGCACTAATATTACAGCTTTTCACATACTATTCGGAAATTAACGTATGAGATTTTTTTTCTATTAAGCAATTATGTTTATTACGGTTTTGTAAATAAAAATAAGAAATGTTCTTTACACATTGTTGTCTTATTTGCCATTAGTTGCCATTTTCTTTTGTACTCAGGAAAGTCCTATCCAGAAACAGATGTGGATGAACTAAGGTACACAATATTTGTATCAAATCTTAAACTAATCGAGGAACACAATGCCAGATATGTGATGGGCGAGGAAAGCTATTACGTTGGAATCAACCAGTTTGCAGGTATGGTACGTGGCAAATTCGGAATATCCTTGTCTCTTTCTTACAGAATGAGTGCAACCATCGTTGTTAGACATTTAGACAGTTTCCACTGTATGACATATAAAAACCCAACGTGTAATAAGTGAATTGTTTTTCATTCAATTTTGCGTGACATTTATACAAACCACATAATCTCTCTCTCTCTCTCTCTCTCTCTCTCTCTCTCTCTCTCTCTCTCTCTCTCTCTCTCTCTCTCTCTCTCTCTCTCTCTCTCTCTCAAATATTTATTAAGTCGTAAAGTTTTCAGCTGTTATAGAAAGTGCTTTCATTTTGAGTAGCGGTACTTAATCTCGGTTCATACGACTAATTAATTAACCAATGATAGGTCAAGTAGCCACTAAAATTACAAAGAAAAAATGCAATCACACTTTTACAGTAATCCCATCACATGGCAGCCTTTTACAAATAATCCTTGTTTACTAAACTTATTTCACCCTCAGAAATGATCATATACACCCACACGCTACGTACACAATAATCTCAGAAAGACAGGATTATTTAGAGAAAATCAAACAAAACTAAGCGTATGCAGGAAGTTAGGTTGAATTGTACTTTTTAATTACATTTTATTCTAAATAATAAGACGGCTGTCTCTGTCCGTGGTTCACTTTCTGGCTTCGATAATTTTGGCGGTTTGGTATGCACGGTGCATACCTGATCGGTTCTTGTTTATCTGAACCTATTTTTGTATCCTTTTAGACTGAGAAGGAATTTTCAGAAATGTTGGGGTTGGTGGTCCAAAATGACACGGAAGTCAACGGTAGGTGTTCATCTTACCTTCCCGCAGAAAATGTGGTGCCCGATGCTATCGACTGGAGACAAAAAGGATTCGTAACACCGGTAAAAGGTCAGGTAAGTCAATAATATCTGTAAACAAACGTGTTCTGTCTTTTATGATACTTCTAAACGATGAAAGTTTAATTGCAAAATTGTGAAATTATGATGTATTCGTTTATTTAACTTTCTTACCAAGTCAATTTGTCATCTTTAGCTTACTTAAAATGGATGGAGAATCATTGTGTGAATCAAGGTAATGTTAATCATTTAGTTGCTGACGAAGAATCTATTATATCTCGTTTCTCTTATGAGTCTGAAATCTTGAAGAGATTATAGAAATAAAAATAAGATTTTTTTCTACTTCAATGCCATCTGCTCCGATCCCAATCCCCGAAACTTGCACTGAAAAAAACTATTTATTAGGTCAGGCATTTTTCTTTTGCAGGGACACTGTGGGTCTTGTTGGGCATTCAGTACAGTAAGTACAACAATTATCTTTACTGTGTTTTCTATTTCTTACTTCTAGACGATCCCTCTATATTATAACATTCCGAAAACGGAAATTGTTTAAGTTTTTCTTTTAAAGCAGTATTAAGTACAGTAAAATGTTATATGCCTACATTTGAGTACGGGCCTCCGCTGTTTCAGTGGCAGTTGGCAAGCACATTTGACTTTTGGTATGATTTTTCTTTATGGTAAGGCACCACTTGCGAGGCTTTATCGCCTATAGGAAATTCGAGTCAATCGCTCTGGCCAAAAGGCACATCGTGGTAGTAGGTCTGGTTTGATCCAGTTATAAGAATTGAACTCAAACCCTCCAACAAATTACATGCTGACCAAACATGCCTTACCTGTGCTAGGAAGTAGAGTAAATGAAAAAGTCATGAATCCAATTGTACATCATCTGGTGTGCATTCATTGTCAAGAGATAATGTATTTTCGCGGCTTCCATCTCTAAATTCCCCTTTGTAACAATTAATCCATTGTCGAATAGTTGTTGCATTTTTTTCTCCATACTTTCATTTTTTCCTTCTCGGATGAAAACTGAACTGAAGTTATTACGCTTCATCAAGCTTGCGTCGACCGTTGTGAGTCGACGATAGTTGTCAACAGTGTCTACTTCAACCATCTTAGAGTACCACAGGGCTAATTTAAGTCTAACTCTGAACTGCTAGAACTGTGCTGCATGTAGTCTCTTGCAACAGTGTGATAACATGTTTTTGACTTCTTTAGAAAGACGAAGCCAACTGTGTTTATTAAGCAACCAAGTAGAAAATGTATTTTCAACTCCTTCTTCTGAACGACTCTACCAACTTTGGTCCAAATTGGCAGAAATGTTTCCTAAAACACGCTTTATCAGAATTGTGTCATGAATGGTTCCCATAGCAACGGTTTGGCTTTTTAAACAACCAGATACAAAACCTTTCTTTGACTTTTTCTGGACGACTGTGCCAATTTGTTCTTAGCAGCCAAGATAAAAATATATTTTCAAATTCTTTTCTTAAATAGCTGAGTAAATTTTGATCAGACTTCTATGAAATCTTTCTTAAAACATATCGTATCAAAATGTGGGTTTTTTGGCTCCGCTAGCAACATTTTGACTTTCTCAACAGTGGAACGCCTTTCTTACATTTTATCCAGAATGGCTGAGCTAGCTTCGGTCAAACTTTATATCATTGCTTCTTACTAACCAAGTAGGAAACCTTTTCTCTGGTCCTTCTTCTGAAAGGCACATTCAGTTGATCAAACATGGCAAAAAAGTTTCTTAAAACATCAACTGTCACAACTGTATTAAATGTGGCTTCTCTATTAAAGGGTCCGCTTCCTCGGACACCAGGTGAAAAACCCGCTTTTAAACTGCTTGCGCAGAATGGCTGAGCAAGTTTTGGTCAAACGTGATATATTTTATGCCCAGCATTTCCTGTATCAAAATGCAATCAGGAATGCCCCCCCCCCCAAGCAACAGTATTGCATCCTTAACAACATGCAGAATATCTATTTTTAAATTCTTTCCCTGAAATGCTAAGCTACTTTTTATCAAATCTGAGAGAGACAATTTTGGCAAAACTTAGCAAGAATTTTTCTTCGGTTTTGTTGTAATAGATGTATATGCGTAGTCAATCCCGTACCAACGACGTCGCGTCCTTAGTAGCAAGGTTGGAAACCTATTTTCAATTCTTCCAGAACAGTTTAACCAATTTAGGAGGGTTAGAATATGATCTGCCAGAATAATGATTTGGCTGGGGGTGGGGAGGAGACTTCCAACGTAACGGTGCCACTTTTAGTGACCAGAAGAAAAATGTATTTTTTTCACAAAACGGCTGAGCCAGTTGTAATCCAACTTGGTAGATTTCCATAGCAACCAGGTATAAAAAAATTTAACTCATTTTCAGAATGGCTCAGTTACGTATTAAATTTATGTATGAATGTTTCTTGCGATACGATAAGTTAGATCACTGTTTAGGGTGGATTGATTGTCAATTCTTCACAAAACTACATGAAAATTTCAGGCCTAGTTTGATACGTAGGGTAAGAACAAGAACACCTTCCAAGTTTAAACAAAATACGCCCATGCACGCTCTAGTTTCAATGGAGCTACTCAAAGTAGAAACACGGTTGAAGAACGCGCCAAAAAGTCAATCTCAACCAAGTACATGTTGCCGTAAACCGTCCGTCAACATTAGATCTCTTACACCGACATCACGTAAGCGATATTGGACACACTAAGGCCTTTTCTTTAATATCACATCCATGATTTGGTACTGCGCATTTTTTCTATGATTTTCAGTTTACATATTCCAAATTAAATACAAAGTGTTCTAAATGGTATTGATGGTATTGGTCTAACCAAAGTAATTTACCCATATGTTTGCTTGAGACTCTGAGCTCAAAGTTTTCTCCTGTTATATTTTTTTTGGGGGGAGGATGTGGAGTTTGGGTATTTTTTGTTTTGTTTTGTTTTGTTTTGTTTTTCATTTATAAGCTTAACCGATCAGGCTGTAATTGTTGCGACTTCAATTCTCTGGGAAGTAAATAATCTATTGAGAAGGAGAAAGAGTAACATGTAAATATGCCAGAGCATATAGAAATTTTTGAACATGGGGCCATAAGGCACACACTCGCTTAAAAGGTTTCATGGTATCATTCCCAATGTCCACAAACTTTGACTCGGCATACTATTCGATCATGCCAATTAATCTAGAAAATGATGTTACATATTCACCTTGACTATGTGCTGTTGATACAATTGAAAACAGCTCTTCATATCAAGTCACACCAGTACATCTTTTATAAATAGGTAAAAACTAAACGAATTGTGAATATAACGTCAGGGCTGTATGTAAGGATACATGTTTTTGTCGGAAATTGTTTTTCCTGCCAGATTAGCGCTTCATTCTTAAGTTCGAAGAAAATCCTTACTATCGTTTTGTTCTTCCAGACTGGATCTCTAGAGGGTCAATATTTTCGTAAAACAAAAAAGCTTGTTTCCCTAAGCGAACAGCAGCTTGTTGACTGTTCCGGAAAATTTGGAAACCACGGCTGTAGTGGAGGACTGATGTCAAATGCCTTTGCCTACATAAAGTATTTTGGGGGCTTGGAGTCTGAACAAGATTACCACTATGTCGGGAAGGTAAGAACAGTGTGTGTATGTATGTATGTGTGTGTGTGTGTGTGTGTGTGTGAGAGTAGTTGTGTAATCACTCAACTAATTTCTCAAAGCTTCAAGAACGGACACTACAACAAAAATAATACTCTTTTACTACTATTTGTATTGTTAATAATTGAAAGGTTTAAAGACCCAAACTTAAATCAAAGATGATTGATAATGCTGTATATGATACCGTTCACGAATATGTTATAAATCCATCTGTAGTAGCTAGTAAGGTGCTGGAAACAGATACCGATTTGAGAAGAGTACTCGGTCCAATTTTCGTTCTTAGATCCGCCATTTCTTCTGAAGTTTTGATATATTTGTATTTATTTACTAATTTTTTTGCTCTTTATTTCGTGGTAGGACCAAATATGCAATGCCTCTAAATCAAAGGTCGTTGCCACATGTCTTGGATGTGCATATGTCAAGAAGGGATCTGAGTCGTCCCTAAAATCAGCGGTTGGAGAAGTAGGACCAGTATCTGTTGCTATATACGCCGGGCCGAAGTTCATACGTTACAAAGGAGGTAGGAACTGTCTCTTCCATTGATTTACTGCTGATGGTGATGATGATAAATATTGCATATCACCTTCTTCATCAACATGGTCATGGTCAACCATCATCGTCATCATCGTCATCATCATCAACTTGCCATGAGAAGCGTTTTGCGTTAGCATTCTCAGTCTGGACATCGATCCATTTCATCCGGCCTATAACTCCTATATTACTTAATAAAAAAAAAACATCAAACATACGCTATAGATACATCATGGGGTGAAGAATCGTCACGCACCAAATTTGGTTCACTGCGAATAAATTTTTAGATCTATTTACAAGAGTAAAATTTGTGCTGTTACATTTGATTGTTACATCTCTGTCATTAATCCAATAGTGCCTGAATAATAATAATAATAATAATAATAATAATAATAATAATAATAATAATAATAATAATAATAATAATAATAATAATAATAATAATAATAATAATAATAATAATAATAATAATAATAATAATAATAATAATAATAATAATAATAATAATAATAATAATAATAAAACTACTACTACTACTACTACTACTACTACTAATAATAATAATAATAATAATAATAATAATAATAATAATAATAATAATAATAATAATAATAATAATAATAATAATTGCTTCATCCACATGGTATCTCGATCGTCTGCTAAGCTGACAACCAGTAGACAATGAGTTGGAATAGTTTCCAGACAAGAATGAGCAAGCTGTTGCATCGTATTTCTATGCAAGTCATATAACTCCAATTTCATCATTATTCGTCTTTACCAGTCTGCATTTGTTCGTCTGCTCATATCATTCGACGAATATAAAAATCTTTGTCTCATTAAATTATTCGATTTCTTCGGTATTCGTTGTTCGTACTCTAATATCTCTTCATGAACCTAAAATAATTTCCACTTTTTTAATTTTTATTTACAAGATATCGTACAAGAAATATTGGTACGGGATAGAAACGACGAAACATCCAATCTCTTTTACATTTATTCTTCGCATTAATTTACAAGATCAATTTCAGTTGTAAGTCGTGTAACTTAAATAAATTACAAACATAATTGTGCTGGCAAAAAAATGTCTGCAGCCCTGTTGTACAAATGTTATACTTCTTTTTCAGTGTTAGCTTTGTGCTCCCTTATTGTGTTAAACGTTATGCTTTCACTAAAATGTTATGGTTTTCGGGAATTATCTCTCTTAATATCTAAGACTTGATAATGTATTCACATGTAGCACTTTATAAACGTGCCTTTTCATTACCTCAGAATTGATTGGTGGTCTTCTAAGTGCATGAAAATCTCTCATTACTCCTATATAGCAGTAACTTAATTATTATTATTATTATTATTATTATTATTATTATTATTATTATTATTATTATTATTATTATTATTATTATTATTATTATTATTATTATTGTTCTTGTTGGTAGTAGTAGTAGTAGTAGTAGTGGTAGTAGTAGTAGTAGTAGTAGTAGTGTTATTGTTGTTGTTGTTTACCAACGCAAGGGCTCTAAACAGTGCATACAATTCATTTCATAAATATGGTTTGCACAACAGTAGAAATTTTCAGAGCTAGTTGATTACATGCATTATTGTGAAATTCAGGTGTGCATGATGACATTTGATGCACAGCTAACGTTAATGATGCCGTGCGTGTTATTCTAATGTGTGTACTATATTGACTTAGGTGTGTATGACGACCCTTCCTGTACAGCAAGAGTGAACCATGGCGTGCTGGTTGTCGGATATGGAACAGACGCAGGAAAAGATTACTGGCTTGTGAAAAACAGGTTAACAAAACCTCTCTTTCTCTCTGTTGTTGCTGTGAATGAGAACAGTTGTAATACACTTCTGGTACTAGTGAGACCGGATATATATCAATCTCCATCTTTGATAATAGTACGGAAATGTTATACTTTGTACCTATGATGCACTTCGCTGATGTGAAGCTACCAACCGATTGCTGGAAATCAGGAAGGAGTTGCAGACAGTTTTATTATTTTCTCCTATAGCAGAGAACGTATCACCTGCGAAACATCTGGTAGTTACTGTATTTCTCAGAAATGACAAATATTTTGATGAACGATTTTCAAAACTGCTTATTTCTAAATATATCTTTCAAGTTAGCAGTCGTGAGAAATGCCTATCCCCTTAAACGTCATGCGATTGTCATCGAGCGACGACCCGAAAATTATTGAGTAAAACCAACTTACTGGATCCATGTATTTATTAAGAAAGCTTTAAATTGCATCTTATGAACTTAAATTGTTATCATACAAGTTTTCTCCAGTATTAAAATTCACTGAATGTGTCGAAAGCCTCGCTCTGGATTCAGCGACACTCCTTAAGATTCTACACACGTTGATACATGAATAAAACCATCGAAACTTCGGAAAAGACATTCTTCATCCTTATATTGAAGCCTATAATGGGTTCGATAAAATTCCTTAACTTCTCTTAAGATATCAGATATATTAGTTATAATTTCATGTTTGTACTTAATTAATTTTTAAAATTATTGTGTGACCTAATTTTTACTTTTTTGTTGACAAAAGTATATTATTAGTTTCTCACTCTCCTTTTCATTTTACACCGAGTGATACTTCCACGAAGTTTCTTTTTTTATCTTGTTTCATCAAAAACATTCTGTTTTGATTATAATAGCTCTTAAGGAATTTTATTTTCAGAAAGAATCATATTTTTTAAATATTGTATTTTTTAAAATATATTCTCGTTCATGTGTTATTTACACTTCTTTGGTTTTCCTTCAAAGTAAAATAAAAAATAACGAGTCTGATGTCAGAGTTTGTTATATAACTTAGCTGACATCAGAATTTGACGCATAGCTGATCTGAGATCAGAATTTGATACAACTAGTCTAACATCAAAATTTTAAACATAGCTATAGTCCGATGCTACATCCCCGTTTCTTTGTACCCCCTTCCGATTTCAATAACAAAAAAGTTTTAATGTGATAAAAAATGTTCAGAGCTAAGTCAATCGAATCATTGATTTATAATTTCTAACCTGACTTTGACTAGAATGGCCTTAATACTTGCATTTCCTTGCACCTTTCATGCTTGACGGACTTTTCATACTAACACGGCGCCATATTCCGTACACTATAGGGTAGTTTATTTCCATCCTGCAAATAATGACATAACTGCCGGATAATCGGGTAAATTACCATAACGTTGAGTTTGGAATTATATTCCTTTGCACACATGAACATATTAATGAAACCGCTTGTTAAATCCACGTGAAACACATATTTTATGTTGTCATTCTTCTCCATTGCTTGATTCGACACTGTAAATATCGGAAGCAGTAGACATATGTATGTACATCTTTAGTCGCGCATTCACCCCTTTGCTAAAAAATGGACTGGTTCAGGAACTGGAAATTAGTCTCAAGCATGTCCGTCTATTACATTGAAAACTTCCGTTAAGCACCAAACGCTCAGGCGACGACGATGTTATGACAATTCTACTTACATTCAGGTTAGAAAATATAAACCAATGAATGAAATGACTAAATTCTTTGCACTTTTTATCAAATTAAATGTTTCAGTTATTGAAATCGGTAGAGAAGTACAAAAAAACGCAAACAAACGGGGATGTAGCATCGGACTATAGTCTGACATCAGGATTTGATGCATAACGAGTCTGACATCAGAATTCGATACATAGCTAATCTGACATCACAAATTTGATACACAGCTAGCCTGACATCGGAAATCTGAAACATAGTCTGATGTCAGAAATCTGATAATTGCTAGTCTCATATCAAAATGTGATACATAGCTAGTGTGACACATAACAAGTCTGACATCAGGATGTGATACATAGCTAGTGTGACACATTACAAGTCTGACATCAGGATGTGATACATAGCTAGTGTGACACATTACAAGTCTGACATTAGGATGTGATACATAGCTAGTGTGACACATTACAAGTCTGACATCAGGATGTGATACATAGTTAGTGTGACACATTACAAGTCTGACATCAGGATATGATACATAGCTAGTGTGACACATTACAAGTCTGACATCAGGATGTGATACATAGCTAGTGTGACACATCAGGATGTGATACATAGCTAGTCTGATACCAGTCTTATGCACAGCCTCTATGAAATCATTGCTTGTCTTATAACACGTTTGATGCATAGTCAGATTAATAACTGAGTTTAATACATTTTCATTATTTCTGTCTTAATGAAATAAATTGTAATTTTATCCGTTGAATGCAATTTCTAATGTCATATAAGTATTTAATAATAGAAGGTGGTTATTGAATTTCCACAGCCCTTACCACTAACACAATTGTTAGTGCAAACGTTTTCAAGTGTTATCAATTGATGATCAGATCTATAGTTTGATTCATTCGTTACATATTTAAAAGTTTGGTAAAAAAAAGTCCCTGCAATGAAAATAAAATCTAGTCTAGATTATTTTTAATGAGTTTTGTTTCCTTCTATGTCAATGACTTTTAATATTGATTTGATTCTCTAAATGGGTTAACAATACCAAAATATATTTAATATGAAATTAAACATTTCTAGCATTCTGATTATTTATATTTCTATTATTTTTTTAGAGTCTAATTAAGGATCTTGAACCAAATTAAAATTTTTACAAAGGATAAATGACACATGTTTATATTTACTTATAATATAATATATAATTACTTGTAATTTTTTAATATTACAGTAACACTCAGTACGATCATAAATTAGCTCATGAATATTAATTATAAAAAAAAGCAAAAGCCACAACAGTTTGCGCATAAAATGTTAACATATGTGTTTTCCATTTTAGGATTTCAAAAATCTAAATGTCTGATATGGTATAAAATGTAAAATAGTTGGTGGCTAATAATACAATTAACTACTCATGAATTTTGATTAAATTTTCAAATAAATAATTTTTGTTTTATAAGTGTTAGAAACACATTTTGAGTACTTATAAACAAGAAACATCTTAATTTTTTTTCTCCTTGTTTCAGCTGGGGAACAGGATGGGGTGAGAACGGTTATATTAGGATGGTCAGAAACAAAAGCAACCAGTGCAGGATTGCCGACATGGGAATATATCCTTTAGTTTAAATTCTACAGCCAGTCAGGACTCTGCTGGTAATGTCCTCCAAACAAATTACAAACTATCAGTCAATCAACATGCATCGTAGAGTTTTGATTATCAGCCAATCAACATGAATCATGGAGTTTTGACTATCAGCCAATCAACATACTTCGTGGAGTTTTGATTATCAGCCAATCAACATACATCGTGGAGTTTTGATTATCAGCCAATCAACATTCATCGTGGAGTTTTGATTATCAGCCAATCAACATTCATCATGGAGTTTTGATTATCAGCCAATCAACATTCATCGTGGAGTTTTGATTATCAGCCAATCAACATTCATCGTGGAGTTTTGATTATCAGCAACCTATACTTTAACTTGTGCTGAACTCATCTTGTAATATCTTCCAGACTGGTTACAAAAAAGATAAATTACTGCCGGAAAGTCAACCCTTTATAATTTCAAAATTATCATCAAGTGTTCACAGTATATTTATGAGTCTAAATAGAATTATTATACATTTTCGTTCGTTCAGTTTTTCTTGTCCTTCTTTTCTTTCTTTCCTTTAATTACTTCTGGCATGTGTGAAGGCAATTTTATGATAGAGAAAAAAACACTTTTTTATTTTTTCATTTAATTTTAAAATTGTAAATTTCTCTACACTGAACATAAAAACGGATTTGACGAACCCACTTACATTGTTATTTGTTTTAAATAATTGTTATAATATTCATTGATGAAAATAAAAAGTTCCTGAAAGTCATTTTTTTGTTTATTCCTAAACATTAAATTATATTTCGTTTAACTTTATTCTTAGCTATCATCATATCCAAATTTGTTGGGGTTTTTTCTGTTTGTTGTTTAATCTGATAATGATCTTCGTTTGTAACTTTTATTATCAATCCAAATGCATTTTTTATTTGGTATTTAATTTATTTATAAATGTACTTTTTCTCCAACTGCAAATGTTCTCTTACAGCACAATAATTTGATCAAAAGAAGAAACAAGCTTTTAATTGAAGACACAGTCCTGTGTTTCAAGTTGTTTTCATATATACGGCAGATCTTTGTGCTCAAACAATTGAAAAATTAACCGATAATAAAAATCAAATCATCCAAACTGCTACTTGTGTAAATTCCCATAATTGTATACGGAAAAAATGATTAAGTCTTCAGTTGTTCCATATGTAAAGAACATCTACTAACATGCAGATTTACTTCCCAAAACCAGTTACTTCGTTTTCGTTTAATTTACAAAAAAAGAAAAGCAAATTAAGTAGTAACATAGACACTGATTATTAATGAAAAAATGATATCTTACCAGTTGTCTTATTTCTTTGTGAACGTTGAATTGTTTTTTGGAAAGGTGGGATTGTATCACAGTGCCTATTGTTTTATTCTCCGTGAACTTCTAAACTAAATTAATGCAATAAATATAATTGCTTTATAAAGATCGTGAAGCGTGACATGCAGTCATAGCGAGCAATCGTAGATTGTCAATTTGACGTGGTTGGAACCGTGAACTTCACAGAACTTGAGAGAAATAAGTCTGCTAGAACATGGCAACTATCGGAACATTGTTCAGTTATTTCTATCAAGTGGAGAGATAACCTCAGACTAACCTCACAAGCAGATGTAGGAAATTTGGTTAGTATGGTCATTCGCAGAAAATGTCGAACATATCCTAGTTGTAAATGTGTTTCCCTCTTTCGTAATATTGGCCTTGTGAACAAAAGTAGTTCCAATAATAATTTTCAATGGCTAGGAACTATATCCAAATTTTTTCTTGACTTCACGGAAAAGGCTGAGGATGTGAGATGTAGGAAACAGGTTTGGGAAATATCCTGTTATAATAAATACATTTTTCACTGATGTGCATCATACTTGTACATTAAAAAATAGAAAATTTGATCTAACTATCAATAAACATAATCTCATATGTAGCCAAGCGACTCAAGTACTTTAAGCCTTCAAATAACTGCAATTTTTTAATAATGCACCAATTACAACTAGATTTGTTCTTTATTTCTAAATTCAAATTTCCCGACATAGTTAGTCCCTCCCCAGGACTTACTGCATTGTTACCGCCGAGACTTGGGAGTAACATGAGTCAATGGCCTGGCTAGCTTGGGAGTGTACTGTGAGGGGAGGGATAAGTAATTCAACACTTTTGTAAACTGCGCATTGCATCACAATCTTACCCTTTGTTTCTGACCAAATTCTTCTTTTACAAGAGTTTCAGTTGATCCAAATTAGGACAACGATTAAATAGGACAATGATTAATTATGACAATTATTCATTTGGACAATAATTAAGCAGGAATAAATGTTTCTAACAAAGATGCCAAGTTTTAAATCAAATTAAATTATTTACTGCATTAAACCAAGCTACAAAACATAATTTAAACAAAATTAAAGATGTTGTTTTCCTGAAAATAGTACATATTTACAAGCTCCTTAGAAAATATAAAGACGCACTGAAACGAAATCTACAATCATACAGATTTCGGTTTTTTGGGGGGAGGGGTGTAGCACAAATTAATTTATGGTACATTTGAACAATTATAATCTGTAGTTTCTAGGTTATAAATAAAGTTTTTTTTTTTACTTATAAAACAAGTGAGTCATTGCTATTTAGTAAAATTATATAGCAGACCCTAACCTTGCATAAATTTGTCCCAAACAGATATACAAACTTTGAGAATATTGTAACTGAACGGAGGTGGGGGGTATGTGAGTAGTGATAGAAGGCGATATAGTATCAATAGGAGTTATTAAAAATCAGCCTGGAGTAATATGGCCCCACGATTTAAAGACCCCAAAAATCACCCTGGGCCTGTATAGCGACAATGGGAATTTGTATTAGTGACTAGTACACCCTGGGCCTGTCTAGCGACGAGAGGAATGAAACAGGTAGGGTAACGTCACAGTACTGGATACATAACAATTTTGTTAGGAGCTGACCTAAATACGCGCAGCAACCACTCTATGAAGGGACACATACAACACAGATATAACACACTATATGGCAAAATTGAAAATTGAAATCTTTTCGAGGTTTCAGTGGCCCTGAAAAGGTTCTTTGCTTGTTAAATTAACACCATTCCGTTAACATACAGGACATCGCATAGGTCTTCTTCTCTTCCTCAAATTCCTCAAAGCTTGTCTTAAACTTTGTCTTACTTCTGGTCCAAAGATGAGAGTCCGCTTCAGATAGCCATGTCTTTCCACATAACATCTTCTTTTTCCAAACAATTGCACCGGTGATCCGGATGACAGTCCATTTTGTTTTCACATACATGTTTAAATCCGTACGTCAAGACAATGACGATACCAAAGTGGAGGATTCAACGTGGATCAACATTTTTGTGATGAGAACATGTGAAGGGAATGAAGTAAACCGCGTTTATTTATATGGGAAGAGCGGATCGAAACTAATTGAAATTGTTCACCAATCCCAGCACGTGTTACAAAATTCGGTCACTTGGGGGAGTCTGTCTTACAATCCGAAAAGAGCTACTTGTGACGTCACTATCCCTATATAGTTGCACTAGCGTTTGTGCGCAGTGAATTTATACGACATTGTTTTGTGAAACAGGACAAACTAAGAGTTAGTAATCAAGATTAACGAGCAAATTTAAATTTGGGCGCATTCAAGGCTGAATCTAATAGACTGCGTACAGGTAGCTCACACCTACATGTATAGCCAATTGAACTATATAATGAATTCGACACACCTTACAGAAGCAATGATTGGAAATATTGAAAGAAGGATATTGAGCTTCATTTGGATTAATAAAATCCACTATTTAAAGAATAATTACGTCTGTAGACCGAAAGATAGAGTTTGAAATTTTAAAAAAAAAAACTCTCCCAAACATCCAAGGAAAGCAATATATATTTACCTATTTGGCTATATTAGTAAAATTAATAATGAAATCTATTAAAACAAAATAATAAACTAACCAAATTACTAGAGCCTCAAGGATCTAATAGGAAAATTAGATAACTCTTGTATACATACAGAAATATTCCTAGATTATGGACTAAAGGAAACGACACATATACAATTTTAAATGAACTTAAAACACTAAGTAAACATGAAACTGAATATCGCCATTCTCAATTTAACTGGTCGGCCGTTTCAAAGCGGGCTCTTTCTATACTTGCATTACCAATGGATGACTGGGGAAAGGGCATTTAACAGAGATTTGATATCCTATTTACCAAAATGCAGATCATATGATAAATATATAGACTCCCAAAAACATTTTGTACTTTACTGTAACAAGATGAAAACAGAGAGACATATAATAGAAAATAAACTTAGCAACAAATATGGAAAATTTCATACTAATAATTATTACAAATAATGTTAACGATACAGAAATTTACAATGAAGTAGTCGAGTACATCAACACTATTATGACAAATAAATTGAATCTTAATAGTTTTTGACCAATAGGATTCTAGTTAAAATCCATTACTGGAGACAAATATACCTGTGAGGATTTTATTATTATTATTATTATTATTATTATTATTATTATTATTATTATTATTATTATTATTATTATTATTATTATTATTATTATTATTATTATTTCTTTTTCTTTTCTTTTCTTTTATTTCGTTTTTTCCACTCCCAAATACAGAACAATCCATACAGAGAAATAGCTTACCTTACAGAGATACTCGTATGGTACGAGACCTATGCTAAGAGATTAACGTGAACTAGTACGATTCGTACTGGATCTCCCAGTAAAAAGGAAGCTTAGTAAAGAACATAACAGAAAAACAAATACTACACACCACCACATCAATACACTATAATCTCTCTCTCTCTCTCTCTCTCTCTCTCTCTCTCTCTCTCTCTCTCTCTCTCTCTCTCTCTCTCTCTCTCTCTCTCTCTCTCTCTCTCTCTCTCTCTCTCTCTCTCGTACCTCTTACCTCCGTATTATAGCACACACTAAATCTTCTAGAACTGTTAAAATAAATAACAACTATAATAATTTAATATCTCAGCCAGTCCTAACAAGTATCAACATTAAAGTACAAAACATATAGCACAAACATATAGCACTACACAGGCCAATACCGATCTCTGGCAAAGATCACTTTAATCAATAAACTCCAAAATCATCCTGGGTTAAGGTGTATTTCACACTAGGGATAGAATGATGTATAAACCCTAAGTCAAAATCCTAAAAACGAAATTCTTAAATTAAATATAAATAGCACACACACTCCAAAAAAAACAGACAACAAAACACATACAATCTCTTTACATTTCGGATCTACCTTTCAATGATGATGAGTCCGAGAGAGACCGCACCAATAAAAGATGATAATGAATTGGGGTGCACCGGTTGTGGAGACGAAAAGCGATGGCATGGCAGCGGCTTCTATAGCGAAAACAGCGCAACTTCCCAAAGAGGTTGATTTCAACTGGGATTTAGTAGATTTTCTCTCTTCGCAAGAATTTCTCCGGCACCAGCACCTTTGCCATTTCTCCGTCTTTACCACACGTCGATAAATATAGACAAAGAAATAAAAAATGCATTAGAGAATTTGTTACGGCAGCTGAAAGATGCAGAACAAGCATTTCTCCTTGAACCACAACAGCGAGAAGAAGAAGCGAGAAGGAAACGAGAGTAAAAGAAACATTAGAGAAGAAACAAAGACTAAAAGAACTCTTGGAGATTTTGGCTGAGTTAAGAAGTCTGAAACAAATGTATCAGAGATACCATCTCTAGTGATTTCTACGAAATCATTGACAGTAGCAAATCCACAAATAGACCTTGGCCGTGGTAAAGGCTTAAGTCAGTTAAAGCAGATTCCTTCTCGTTCCTGAGTTTGTTCTCAGAAATAAAAAACCAAAGTCCCAACGGCCCTTTTCAGGGCCACCCATTTCTTTCGAAAAGAGTTAATATTCATTTTGCTAAAATCAATTAAATCTCAAAATCCCTTTTTAACCCTGTGACGGGTGTGTGTCTGTGTGTCTGTGGGGGGTGTCTGTGAGGTGTGAGTGCGTGAGTGAGACTCCTATTATAACCAATAAAAATCATGAAACACGTTTATTCAGTCTGGTTTACTCAAAAACGTGTTACTGGTGGACGAGCATCAAGCGTATCCTCGTTCAAATTGAGAACCCTCAAGAGCTGATGTGTTTAGCCTGTGCCATCGTTGTGGGTCGAACGTATGCGATAAGACAGGAAGAAGCAGCAATAGAGAAGGAGCAGACTAGAAGAGAAGAAGAACAACGAAAGTCAAAATAAATGTATCAGACTTCTTTATTACGGCTTAAAAAGAAAAAGACCTTTCTGAGCCAAACAGTCTAATCATGTGACTATACCAGAAATACCACCTCTAGTGATTTCTACGAAATCATTAACAGGAGCAAGTCCAGAAGTAGGCATTGGCCGTGGCAAAGGCTTAAGTCGGTTAAAGCAGATTGCTTCTCGTTTCTGAGTTTGAACTCAGGAAAAGCAAACAAACACCCAACGGTCCTTTTCAGGGCCACCTATTTCTTTCAAAAAGAGTTAATATTTATGTAGCCAAATTCAGTGAAATGTCAAAATCTCTTTTGTAACCCTATAATGTGTGTGTGTGTGTGTGTGTGTGTGTGTGTGTGTGTGTGTGTAAGCGTGAGTGCGTGAGTCTAGATTCTTATTATAGACAATCAAGACGACGAGAAACGTTTTTTCAGTCTGGTCTAATCTGGTATAATTATTTGCAATCCAGTTCACAGCAGAAAAAGTTCATAGACCTCTCTCTCTCTCTCTCTCTCTCTCTCTCTCTCTCTCTCTCTCTCTCTCTCTCTCTCTCTCTCTCTCTCTCTCTCTCTCTCTTTCCAGTTTCTTTACTTTCACAGTTTATGTAGCGCAAAGCATGTATCTTGACTTATATCTCGAAAGGAGAGTGAGTAGTCCGTCGGATTGACTTTTATCTCAAAAGGAGAGTGAGTAGTTCGTCGGATTGACTTTTATCTCGAAAGGAGAGTGAGTAGTCCGTCGGATTGACTTTTATCTCGAAAGGAGAGTGAGTAGTCCGTCGGATTGACTTTTATCTCAAAAGGAGAGTGAGTAGTCCGTCGGATTGACTTTTATCTCGAAAGGAGAGTGAGTAGTCCGTCGGATTGACTTTTATCTCAAAAGGAGAGTGAGTAGTTCGTCGGATTGACTTTTATCTCGAAAGGAGAGTGAGTAGTCCGTCGGATTGACTTTTATCTCGAAAGGAGAGTGAATAGTCCGTCGGATTGACTTTTATCTCAAAAGGAGAGTGAGTAGTCCGTCGGATTGACTTTTATCTCGAAAGGAGAGTGAGTAGTCCGTCGGATTGACTTTTATCTCGAAAGGAGAATGAGTAGTCCGTCGGATTGACTTTTATCTCGAAAGGAGAATGAGTAGTCCGTCGGATTGACTTTTATCTCGAAAGGAGAATGAGTAGTCCGTCAGATTGCCTGAAGAAAACTTTCCTAAGACTACTCACAAAACTATAATCAAAAGCTCCATCTGTGTGGGTTCTTCCCTTGTGCTGATCGGATTGAGAGCAAAATGAATTCTGAGAGGGATGTCACCAGCCCTTTTTATATGCACTGGTCTGACATACAAAAAAGGCTACCATGGCGTTTCAAATGCAGTCATTTAACATTTTGCAATCAAGATGAAATGATCGCATCATTTCGTAAAGAAAGGAGAAGAAATTAAGAGGCAGAAGCGTGATTTATCTCCTCGCACAGTAGCTAAAGTCTTGGCTCAAATTCATGCCAGCGAGTTTGAAGATGAGATGAGTGAACAGGAATCTAAACCCAGAGTCTACACCCAGTCCAAGTCCATCAGTAAACCCCGAAAAGTACTATTACATTTGAGAGACGGACAAACGCTCCTCTGGAAAATTTAGAACTACGGTCTACACGTACACGATGAAGTTCAAAGATTTCCAGTCCGACGTACCCTTGGAAAAAGCAGAGGAGCTCATCACCGATGTGAGGGATTCTTTGTTAACCACACTGAAACGGCAATGTCAAGCCCAAGAAGACGATCGCTTCAGATTTTCCATTCATCACGACAATTTGAAGTCCATTGTTTGGATCGAATTCATCAGCAAATATCAGATTGACACCTTCCAAAACCATCGACAAGATTCAACACGTACAAGCGACACTGTTCATGACTCACGTGCTCTTTCCCAAGGTGTTATTGGTGGACGACCTTCGGACCATCAAGGGTAGCCTCGTTCAAATTAACAGCCCTCACGAGCAGATGTGTTTAGCCCGTGCCATCGTTGTGGGATGAACGTATGCCGACAAAAACAACACTGCATAATGGACAAGAGCCTGGAAAGTATTCGACGATCGGACAACAAAGAGAGGCAGAACTCCTGTTTCAGCAAGCGGGGCTAGCTAAAGACACACCCTGTGGAATTCCTGAACTGCAAAGATGTCTTGTCTCCACGTTACACATTGAAAGTGCACCCTCAAGATATGCGTGGATCTCTGTTTTTTCGAGGCGAAGATTTCACACTAAGAATACATTCACGTCTATCATCACGAGAAACATTTTGATGTCATTACCAGTATCACTGCATGCCTGTCATACAGTTATTACTATGAGAAATGTGACCATAGATATAACAATCGAGAGCAACACAATCATTGCAAATAGAAATGTGACGGATGTTTGTTTTCTGAACCATGTCTGGACAAAGGACAAGAATAAGTGCATTGCCCAGCTTGTCAGCGCACGTTTGTCAATCCAACCTGTTGCGAACAATGTCTCAAGACACAAGGTTCACAGCGAGAAAGTGCTTATCAACTCTTAAGATTCTGCCCTACTTGTGAACAAGTCATACGTACCAATAGTGCCAAGTTACACGTCTGTTCAGGAACGAAACGTTGTCACATTTGTCACCAAACCGTGGACTTGGAACACCAATGCTACATTCAATAATTCAATTCTAAACATGAAGAAGAAGAAAATGATGATGATCAGAAGAAGAAAGGCAATTTAATTTAATTTAATTTTATTATTTATTTTTTTTTTTTTTTTGATTTCGAATGCATGGAAGACACTGGAATTCACATTCCTAATTTCTGCATGGCTCACCAAGAACCTATCTTGACTCATTGCCACCACTGTAGCTAGATTCCTGGAGGACGTGAAAGAAATCTTTCGGGGACCCAACACATTGGCTGATTTTGCCCAATATATATTAGGCCCTATAGACGAGACGTGGAACAAACAAGACATCGAACGTTACGGAGATTGTCATCGCTATACCACGGTAATGGCTCAGAATTTCTCTGGATACGATGGATAGTTTCTGTTGAGATACTATACAGAACAAACTACCGAACGTCCTAAAGTGACTTTGAACGGAGCAAAAATCATGCAAGTGGGTCACGTGCAGTTTAAAGATTCGATAAGTTTCTTGGCCATGCCTTTGAGTCGTATGCTTAAAACGTCTGGCGTGACATAAATTGCCAAAGACTATTTTCTGCAGTTCATCTATACCGAAGCCAATGAGTATCAGTTCTACCTTATTTACCTGAGGCTCACTAATACGACCTCGAAGACATGCGTACCGAACGAGAAGCTCTCTACGCATGGTACTAGACTTCCGCCTCGGACCCTTTAGACTTTCAGGAAGAAATGTTAAAATATTATGGTTTCGAAGTAGAAATTTTACGATGTTGCTGTGGAAAATTTCGAGAATTGCTTATGGAACACGATGATTTGAAAGAAGGCTAAACTATTGCCAAAGCGTGTTCCTTAGTATACCGGCAACGATTCAAGCCCATAAAACACGTTAGCTATCATCAGTGCTCAAGCAGCCAATTTGTTAATACTCGGTCAAAGCCCTACGCTGGTTACATTACATGTGTGACAAGGAAGACAGATGAGTCCAAAATGCCTGCAACGGAGGAGGCGAAAAAGTCACCAGAAGGTATTCGGTAGATGGCTGGGACTCAGAAAACCCCTAAATCGTGTACGAGTTTAAAGGGTGCTTATTCACGGATATCCCATCTGTTACCCTTAACATGACACTAAAAACCAGTTTTTACAAAAACGATGGAAGACTTGTACCAGGCCACTTGTCAACGTCGCTTGAAGTTAGAAGAGTAAGGATACCAAGTGGTAGAAAGTACGATCAGTGATTGAAAACCGATCCCGAGTTTAAGCGCATCGTGGAAGGTTACTAGCTGGTGGACCCACTGAACCCACGTGACAGTTTGTACGGAGAACGGACGAATGTCACCCGTTTACTGTACCAAGCCGACGAGTAAAAATGAGAAGAAATCAAATACTTGGACGTGTGTTCTCTGAATCCGTTCGTGTGCAAATAATGTCACTTTCAAGCAGGGCATCCACAATTGCTAACCTAACACATCGACGTGGACAACATTCGACAATACGAAGGATTGATTAAATGTAGTCTTGCCTCTCATGAACTTGTACCATCCCGTTTTACTACATCATTGCCAAGGAAAACTGATATTTCTCTTGTTTCGTACTTGTGCCGAAACATGCAAACAAAATCACCCTGGTCAGCACACTCACAAAGAACAGGCCTTGACGGGAACGTGGGTCAACGTGGAATTGTTTAAAGCTCTGGACTTGGGATACAGAGTGTTTGAAGTGTACGAAATTTACTTTACTACGACAGAAAAATACCACAAGGGCGACGAGACTCAAAAAGGTATTTTTGCAGACTACGTCAATGCTCTTTTGAAACTGGAACATGAAGCCAGTGGATACCCTTCCTGCTGTCATACTCCCGAAGACCAAAAGAAATCCAAAGAGAAATACTAGGAGCTGGAAGGCATCACTTTAAACCTCATCGAGAAAAACGAAGAAAGGAGATCGTTTGCCAAAGTGATGTTGAATTGTTTGTAGGGTAAAATGGCACAACGTCCGTGTTTACCCAAGACGGAGTATTTGTTTGTCCGAACCTTCCCGATACTTATAGATAGTTCACAGATGAAACACGTAGACACCGTTCGTGAGGACTGGCTCTTAGTTAGTTACGAAGAAGAACTAGACTCTGTAGAAGCAAACGAATTTGGAAATGTCGTGTTTACAGCCTACGTGACAGCCCATACTCGCTTAAAACTGTACGAAGCTTTAGAACTGATAGGAGATCGTGTGTTGTATTTTGACAATTACAGTTGCATCTACATCAATCGTTTAAGTCAACAGCGACCTAAAATAAAAGAAGACCGTTTATGGGCCTGGAGAGACGAGCATCTCGAGGATAAGATTCTGAGGCTTGCAAAAGTTACGACAACGAATACCATGACTCTCGAGGAGACGTGTACACGGAGAGTAAAGTGGAAGAATTGACTCAATTATCGCACCAGTCAAGTGGTAAACTTTGGCGTACTAAAAGAAGCTTTGCAGTCTGGACAGGATGGAAACTTTAAAGTGACCACTTACCAACCAAACATGACTGTACGTTGACTCTCACATCCAATCGTCAGTCAACCCTTGGAAAAAGTCTATCAAATTGTGTACCAGAAGCGAGTACGGCTTTCAAACTACTTTACTTTACCGTACGGTCACGTCGATATTAGCCAACATATAAAAAGGGACAACGTTCAAGACTAATAATTCATTGGCACTACCAACACCAAGCGAGAAAGATGCATGCTTTCAGAGAAGCACAAATAAAGTTCAGACAGGCACAATTCAATATCGGTGATCACAAGTGGTGTGCGATGCTGTAGATTGTTATGGCACAGATGCCGTACGCTATGACCTCAGCCATTTAGTGCCACGTCATCATCATGGTAAGTCTGCTATGACTAGCATACCTACCATGGAAAGTGATGATGATGCTGTGCGTGTCAAACCTGACGGATGTAAAAGATATGCCATTCGTCATCGTACACCGTTCCAATTTACTGGTTTTTATGGTAGATGTTATCCTCCACGGGAAACCACGCGACTATCACACTACGGATATCATGCAAAACTGAGCAAACTTCTGATTATTTCAGCGCACCCTTAACGAAATTAACCTGTACAATACGAATATTCGTTCCCTGTTCGTTTGCCAGAATACTGTAACTATGAAAGTCGGATCGAAGCCTTCTAAGGAAAACACCCCACGAAGAATTAGCCAGAGCAAGAGTTTTAAGCTTGGGCGAAGAGGATAAAGTCAAGTGCTTCATTTGCGGTGTGCCACTTTACTTCACAAACCAATGTCGCATAAATTCACTGGCACAAACTCTAGTGCACCTATATAGGGAATGTGACGTCACAGGTAGCTCTCTTTGTGAAGTGACAGAATTTTGTAACGCGTGTTGGGATTGGTGAACAATTTCAATTCGTTTCGATCCGCTCTTCTCATATAAATAAACGCGACTCCCTTCATTTCCTTCACCTGTTCTCGTCATAAAGACGTTGATCGACGTTGAATCCTCTACTTTGGTTCGTCATTGTTTTTCCGTACGGATTTACACATGTATGTGAAAACAAAATGGACTGTCATCCGGATCATAGGTGCAATTGTTTGGAAAAGAATGTTATGTGGAAAGACAAGGCTGTCTGAAGCGGACTTTCATCTTCGGACCAGAATTTTAGGAAGATAAGAAGATCTATGCGTCGTCCTGTATGTTAACGGAATAGTGTTAACATTTCAAATAAAAGTCCTTTTCATGGCCTCTTTCTATACTTATTGTACGTGTCTCTCCCTAGAGTGGTAGCTGCGCGTATTTAGGTCGGCTACTTGCTACATTGTTATAAGCGTCCAGTACAGTGACGTCATCCAGTTTCATTCTTCGTGTCGCTAGACAGGCTCAGGATGTGCTAGTTACTAATATAAAATTCTCATTGTCGCTATACAGGCCCAGGGTGATTTTTGGGGTCTTTAAATCGTTGGGGTGATTTTTAATAACTCCTATTGATACTATATCGCCTTTCTATCACTACTCACATACCCCCCCCCCTCCGTTCAGTTACAATATTCTCAAAGTTTGTATATCTGTTTGGGACACATTTATGCAGGGATTAGGGTCTGCTATATATTTTTGTCAAATAACAATGACTCACTTGTTTTATAAGTGAAACAAATTTATTTATGGACCAGAAACTACATATTATAATTGTTCAAATATAGCATAATTTAATTTGTGCAACAACAAAAAAAAAAATGAAATCGGCATGAATGTACATTTTATTTCAGGAAAATACCATCGTTAATTTTTTTATCACTTTCCTATAGCTGGGTTTATAGAAGGAAATCATTTTATTTGAAATAAAACTTGGCATTATTGTTAAATACATTTATTCCTCCTTAACCATTGTTATAATTATTCGTTGTCCTAATTTGGATCAACTGAAACTCTTGTAAAAGAATAATTTGGTCACAGCCAAAGGTTAGGATTGTGATGCAATGCTCAGTTTACAAAAGTGTTGAATTTATTTATCTCTCCTTCCACACTATACTTCCAAACAAGTCAGGCCAGTAAAAAAATGTATCTATTGTAACAGGATATTTCCCAAACCTGTTTTCTACCTCTCACATCCTCAGCCTTTTCCGTTAAATTGTGATAAAAAGTTTGACATCGTTCTTCGCCATTGAAAATTATAATTGCAACTACATTTGTTCACAAGGCACTATATGTTGCAAGAAGGAGGCAAATTTACAACTAGGATATGATCGACATTTTCTGCGAATGACCATACTATTCAATTTCCTACATCTGCTTGTGAGGTTAGTCTGATGTTATCTCTCCACTTGACAGAAAGAAATAGCTGAACAATGTT
The DNA here is from genome assembly GCA_016746295.1 of Potamilus streckersoni. Taxonomy (NCBI): domain Eukaryota; kingdom Metazoa; phylum Mollusca; class Bivalvia; order Unionida; family Unionidae; genus Potamilus; species Potamilus streckersoni. The sequence goes on along the minus strand of JAEAOA010000640.1, from coordinate 1,324,370 downwards.
CCGATAGTTGCCATGTTCTAGCAGACTTATTTCTCTCAAATTTCTGTGGAGTTCACGGTTCCATCCTCGAGTGATCGTTATAATAGCATGACACGCTTGATGAAATTAACGGAAAACGATGTAACTGGTCTTGGGGAGTAAATAAACTTGTTACTTAATGTTCTTTACATACGGATCAACTGAGGGTTTATTATTTTATTTCCATTTACAATGAGGGGGATTTAAATAAGTTTAATTTGGATGATTTTGCTTTTATTTATAGTATCTACTAATTTTAACAAAATACCAATCGGTAGCATCGTCGCTTTTGAGCCAAGGTCTTTAATTTTTCAACTCTTTGAGCACAAATATCTGCTGACTTTATGGACGAAAATTGAAACTCAGGACTGTGTCTTCAATTAAAAGCTTGTTTCTTCTTTTGATCAAATTATTGTACTGTAAGAGAACATTCGCAATTGCAGAAAAAGTTCATTTGTAAATAAATTAAATACCAAACAAATGCATTCGGATTGACAATGAAAGTTACAAACGAAGATCATTATCAGATAAAACAACAAACAGAAAAAAAACAACAAATTTGGATACGATGATAGCTAAGAATAAAAGACAAAATATAATTTAATGTTTAGGCATTAACATAAAAAATGACTTTCAGGAACTTTTTATTTTCATCAATGAATATTATAACAATTATTTAAAATAAATAACAATGTAAGTGGGTTCATAAAATCCGTTTTTATGTTCATATAAACATAGAATATTAAAATTAAATTTAAAAAATTGGAAAGTTTTTTCTTCGTCATAAAATTGTCCTGACACATGTCAGAAGTAATGAAGTGAAAGAAAGAAAAGAAAGTCAAAAAAAAACCGAACGAATGAAAATGTACAATAATTCTATATAGACTCATAAATATACTGTGAACACTTGATAATTTTTGAAATTATAAAGGGTTCAGTTTCTGGCAGTAATTTATCTTTTTGTAACCAGTCTGGAAGATATTACAAGATAAGTTCAGCACAAGTTAAAATATAGGTTGAATATTCGAACTCCACGATGTATGTTGAATGGCTGATAATCAAAACTCCACGATGAATATTGATTGGCTAATAATCAAAACTCCACTATGCATGTTGATTGGCTAATAGTCGGTAATTGGTTTAGAGGACATTACCAGCGGAGTTCTGACTGGCTGTAGAATTTAAACTAAAGGATATATTCCCATGTCGGCAATCCTGCACTGGTTGCTTTTGTTTCTGGCCATCCTAATATATCCGTTCTCACCCCATCCTGTTCCCCAGCTGAAATAAGGAGAAAAAAATTAAGATGTTTCTTGTTTATATGTACGCAATGTATATGTTTCTGATACTAATAAAACAAATTCATTTATTTGAAAACTTTATCAAAATTTTTGAGTAATTGGTTGTTACCTGTATGATTAGCCACCAACTATTTTACATTTTATACCAACTCAGACATTTACACTTTTGAAATCCTAAAATGGAAAACACATATGTTAACATATTATGCGCAAACTGTTGTGGCTTTTGTGTTTTTCTCTAATTCATAATTAAGAACCAGTTTCTGATCGTACTGAGTGTCACAGTAGTAATAATGATATTATAAATAAATATGAAAATGTGTCATTTATCCTTTGTGGCGATTTTAATTTGGTTCACGATCCTTAATTAGACTCTAATAATTATAGAAATATAAATAATCAGAATGCTAGAAATGTTTAATTGCATATTAAATATATTTTGATATTGTTAACCCATTTAGAAAACAAAATCAATATTAAAAGTCATTGACATAGAAGGAAACAAAACGCATTAAAAATAATCTAGACTAGATTTTATTTTCATTGCAGGGACTTTCATACCAAACTTTTAAATATGTAACAAATGAATCAAACTATAGATCTGATCATCAATTGATAACATTGAAAACGTTTGCACTAACAATTGTATTAATGGTAAGGGCTGCGAAAATTCAATAACCACCTTCTATTATTAAATACTTTTATGGCATTAGAAATTGCATTCAACAGATAAAATTACAATTTATTCCATTAAGACAGAAATAATGAAAATGTATTAAACTCAGTTACTAATCTGGCTATGCATCAAACGTGTTATAAGACAAGCAATGATTTCATAGAGGCTGTGCATAAGACTGGTATCAGACTAGCTATGTATCACATCCTGATGTCAGACTTGTAATGTGTCACACTAGCTATGTAACACATCCTGATGTCAGACTTGTAATGTGTCACACTAACTATGTATCACATCCTGATGTCAGACTTGTAATGTGTCACACTAACTATGTATCACATCCTGATGTCAGACTTGTAATGTGTCACACTAGCTATGTATCACATCCTGATGTCAGACTTGTAATGTGTCACACTAGCTATGTATCACATCCTGATGTCAGACTTGTAATGTGTCACACTAGCTTTGTATCACATCCTGATGTCAGACTTGCTATGTGTCACACTAGCTATGTATCACATCCTGATGTCAGACTTGTAATGTGTCACACTAGCTTTGTATCACATCCTGATGTCAGACTTGCTATGTGTCACACTAGCTATGTATCACATTTTGATATGATACTAGCAATTATCAGATTTCTGACGTGAGACTATGTATCAGATTTCTGATGTCAAGCTAGCTGTGCATCAAATATTTTATGTCAGATTTGCTATGTATCAGATTATGATGTCAGACTAGCTATGTATCAAATTCTATCAGACTAGCTAGGTAACAAATGCTGATGTTAGACTTGCTATGTATCAAATCTTGATGTCAGACTAGCTATGTATCAAATTCTGATATCAGACCAGCTATGTATCAAATTTTGATGTTAAACTAGCTATATAACAAACTCTGACATCAGACTCGTTATTTTCGATATTAATTTTAAGGAAAATAGTTGTAAAACCAATCCATATATTTTACATAAAAAGAAATGCAAATAACACCTCAACGAGAATGTATTTTAAAAATACAATATTTAAAGAATATGAATCCTGTTGAAAAAAAGTGCTTAGAGCTATCATATTCAAAACAGAAAAAAGTTTCGAAGAAACAAGATAAGAAAAGATAAATTTCGTGGAAGTATTATTAGATATAGTACGAAAAGGAGAGTTAGAATATAAAAACGTACTTCTGTCAACGAAAAAGTAGAAATTACGTCACAGAATAATTTTTAAAATTAAGTACAAACAGAAAATTATAACTAAAAAAAATCTGATATCCTAAGAGAAGTTAAAGAATTGTATCGAACCCTTTATAAACAGGCAAACCTTTTGATGAAAGAAATTAAACTTATTTTTGTAACTACAACATACAAAAGATAGACCAAGATTTTGTTTCTCATTACCTATAATCGTTTACAAATTAGCATCAGGGTGTATTCGAAAACGAGTAAAGTTAGCTTTCAATCATGCAATATCTAAAGACTAAATTGGTTTTGTTGATGGATGATACAAGATTATTCATTATCTACTGCATAGTATTGTAGAATTACAGATACTGGATATATCGGGTTCGAGTCTCGGATCCGGCCATTGTTGATCTATAAGAAAACTTGCCAGTAGCTTTCAAAGGGTTGGTGGTTCTTACAGGGGTTTTTCATGGTTTTTTACACTGCTAGTTATACTGGCCACCATGTTTGATCCTATCATGCGCTGAAAATTGCCGTTAAACCCAAAACAACCATCCATATAATAGGAATCTTAATTCAAAAAATGATTTTGAGAAAGCTTTATCTTTTGCTTAATATAAACTTTTTGTATTCTAATTGGCCCATAAAAAGTTGGCGCCAATTGTAAAACTGTGATAAATATAATTTGTTTGATAATCTTATCAAGTTTGTTATAATGCCTTTATATCTGTATTTTTAAGGTTTTTATAGGCTGTATGCTCGTGTGTGTGTGTGTGTGTGTGTGTGTGTGTGTGTGTGTTATTTGGATTTTTAACGTAGCTTTAAAAGTTTTCAGTCATGTCGCTACAATGTCTGAAGTTTATATTGATGTGTAGTAATGGAACATCATGCTGCAGACATGAAGCATCATGTCCCACCCAGTCACATTATCCTCACACCATGCCAACCAGTCCTAACACTAACCTCTAAATGTCGAGCGCCAAGCGAGGAAGCTGTTAGCCCCATTTTTTAAAAAGTCTTTGGCATGACTAGGGCGGGGTTCGAACTTGCGACCTTCCGCATCGGCGGCGGACTCTAAAAGAACTAGTCGAACTGAGCAGTCTAATCTGTAGGCAACGTCACCAAATAACTGTATAACTTGCTTTTTAGTATGTGCAGAAAAATTGGTAATATTATTTGAAAATACCAATGAGAATATAAACATTATCTATTTAAAGCAAGGATTCAATTTCTTCTCTTCATTGTTTTTAATGAAGGATCTTTTGAATTTCTTAAAAGTTATATCGATGTGTTAAAATTCTTTGCAAGGGTTTGGACCCGAAACTAAATATTACTAAAACAGAAGTAGTTTGGATAGCACATAAAATGTGTGGTCCAAAAACCCCTGACATAATGGACTAGCTCTGAGGTCGTTAAATGAATGGACCATAGTGTTTAGTACACAATCAGTCGACTTGAATAAAAATTCAATTTTGACACTAAAACACACATGATAAATAAGCTTTTGAATAATATGAGATAACTGTTCTTAATAATTTTTAAATTTGCAGTATTGAGAATTCTAGTGATTCTAAAGTTAAACCAGTTGTTCATTTCCTTGCCAATTCCTATGTAAAATTTTATTAGCGAATTTAATTTGTTATTTTACATATTCATATGAAAGTGAAAATGTAGATTGAATAGAAAGAGAAATTCTGCTTCAGAACATCAACAAAGAACGATTACGAATTATGGATTAAAACTATTATTAGCTTGAAAAGTAACTCGGCTTCCTCAACCTCTAACAACGCGAATTTGCTTAATTAAATACGAAGTAAACACATAAGAAAAGCATATAAGGAGATAATCATTGTATAGTTAATATATCAAAGTGACGATAAACTGGTTTTGATGTGATGTTTTATTGGCTTGGAAAATTTTAGTGGAAAGAAATATACCTCAAACAGGAGACGATCTATTGAAAATGAGCTGGTGGGTGGGTGAATTCGCTAATAAAGATAATCAAAGTTTGTATCATTCATAAGAAATTGGTATAAAGTAAGAGCATTCATAAGAAATTGGTATAAAGTAAGATTCAAACAGGCTGTTTGACTGGCATTCGACCGTGACGTATCTACAATTCATTAAACTTGTTTTCTTCAAAATTTAACATTAGTCTCCAAATGTCTGGAATGGAACCAGTCTGTCTTCTTTCGACTCTTTGGGTTTTGAAAGGCAAGTAAACTGCTCGTTTTGAAAAATAGGCTGCAAGGACCCAACAAAAGATGCTAAAAGAGTTTCTGATTAGCGTGGACTTCAATATAGGAATGGTGAATATCTTTTTCCGATGTTTCGAAGCTTATATTCAGGTATCAACGTTCGTAAAATCTTTATGGGAGTCGCTGAATCCAGAGCCTAAAAAGCGAGGCTATCGACACATTCGGTGAATTTTAATACTGGAGAAAACTTGTATGATAACAATTTAAGTTCATAAGATGCAATTTAAAGTTTTCTTAATATATACATGGATCCAGCAAGTTGGTTTTGCTCAATAATTTTCGGGTCGTCGCTCGATGGCAATCACCTGACGTTTAAGGGGATAAGCATTTCTCACGACTGCTAACTTGTAAGATATATTTAGATATAAGTAGTTTTGAAAATCGTTCAGCAACATATTTGTCATTTCTGAGAAATACAGCAACTACCAGATGTTTCGCAGGTGATACGTTCTCTGCTATGGGAGAAAATAATAGAACTGTCTGCAATTCCTTCCTGATTTCCAGCAATCGGTTGGTAGCTTCACATCAGCGAAGTGCTTCATAGGTACATAGTATAACATTTCCGTACTATTATCAAAGATGGAGATTGATAGATATCTGGTCTCACTAGTACCAGAAGTGTATTGCAACTGTTCTCATTCACAGCAATATGAGAGAGAACGAGAGGGAGAGTGGTTTTGTTAACCTGTTTTTCACAAGCCAGTAATCTTTTCCTGCGTCTGTTCCATATCCGACAACCAGCACGCCATGGTTCACTCTTGCTATACAGAAAGGGTCGTCATACACACCTAAGTCAATATAATTCACACATTAGAATAACACGCACAGCATGATTAACGTTAGCTGTGCATCAAATGTCATCATGCACACCTGAATTTCACGATAATGCATGTAATCAACTAGCTCTGAAAATTTCTACTGTTGTGCAAACCACATTTGTGAAATGCATTGTACGCAAGGCTTAGAGCCCTAGCATCGGTAGGTAAACAACAAAAACACTAATAATAATAATAATAATAATAATAATAATAATAATAATAATAATAATAATAATAATAATAATAATAATAATAATAATAAGTTACTGCTATAGATGAGTAGTAGTGGGAGATTTTCATGAAATTTGAATGCTGGAGTCCACCAATCAATTCAGCGGTAATATAAATGCACCTTTATACCGCGCTCCACGTGAACACATCATCAATCAAGCCTTAGATATTAAGAGAGATAATTCCCGAAAACCATAACATTTTAGTGAAAGCATAACGTTTAACACAATAAGGAAGCACAAAGCTAACACTGCAAAAAGGTATAACATTTATACGACTGGGCTGCAGACATTTTTTATGTTTGAAATTTCTTCAAGTTACATGACTTCAAACTGAAATTGATCTAGGAAAATAATGAGAAGGAATAAATGAAAAAGAGATTAGATGTGTCGTCGTTTCTATCCCATACCAATATATTGTGAATAATATCTTGTTAATAAAAATGACGAAAGTGAAAATTAATTTTAGGTCCATGAAGAGAGATTAGAGTACGAACAACGAATGCCGAAGAAATTGAATAATTTATGAGACAAAGATTTTTATATTCATCGAATGACATGAGCAGACGAACAAATGCAGACTGGTAAAGACGAATAATGATGTAATTGGAGTTATATGACTTGCATAGAAATACGATGCAACAGCTTGCTCATTCTTGTCTGGAAACTATTCCAACTCATTGTCTACTGGTTGTCAGCTTTAGCAGACGATCGAGATACCGTGTGGATGAAGCAATTATTATTATTATTATTATTATTATTATTATTATTATTATTATTATTATTATTATTATTATTATTATTATTATTATTATTATTATTATTATTATTAATCAGGTACAATTGGGTTAATGACAGAGAGGATGTAACAATCAAATGTAACAGCACGAACTTTACTCTTGTAGATAGATCTAAAAATTTATTCGCAGTGAACCAAATTTGGTGCGTGACGATTCTTCACCCCATGATGTATCTACAGCGTATGTTTGATGTTTTTTTAATTAAGTAATATAGGAGTTATAGGCCGGATGAAATGGATCGATGTCCAGACTGAGAATGCTAATGCAAAACGCTTCTCATGGCAAGTTGATGATGATGACGATGATGACGATGATGGTTGATCATGACCATGTTGATGAAGAAGATAATATGCAATATTTATCATCATCACCATCAGCAGTAAATCAATGGAAGAGACAGCTCCTACCTCCTTGGTAACGTATGAACTTCGGCCCGGCGTATATAGCAACAGATACTGGTCCTACTTCTCCAACCGCTGATTTTAGGGACGACTCAGATCCCTTCTTGACATATGCACATCCAAGACATGTGGCAACGACTTTAGATTTAGAGGCAGTGCATGTTTGTTCCTACCAAGAAATAAAGAATAAAAAATAGTAAATAGATACAAATATATCAAAACTTCAGAAGAAATGGCGGATCTAAGAACGAAAATTGGACCGAGAACTCTTCTCAAATCGGTATCTGTTTCCAGCACCATACTAGCTACTACAGATGGATTGATAACATATTCGTGAACGGTATCATATACAGCATCATCAATCATCTTTGATTTAAGTTTGGGTCTCTAAACCTTTCAATTATTAACAATACAAATAGTAGTAAAAGAGTATTATTTTTGTTGTAGTGTCCGTTCTTAAAGCTTTCAGAATTTAGTTGAGTGATTATAAATTGAAAATAATGACAAAATTTACTCGTACACACACACACACTGTTCTTACCTTCCCGACATAGTGGTAATCTTGTCCAGACTCCAAGCCCCCAAAATACTTTATGTAGGCAAAGGCATTTGACATCATTCCACCATCACATCCGTCGTTTCCAAATTTTCCGGAACAGTCAACAAGCTGCTGTTCGCTTAGGGATACAAGCGTTTTTGTTTTACGAAAATATTGACCCTCTAGAGATCCAGTCTGGAAGAACAAAACGAAACTTAGGATTTTTCAAAATAAAAAAAAAATGAAGCACTAATTTTGCAAGAATAAAATATTCTGTAGCCCTGAATACATCCTTGACGTTTTAATCACAATGCGTTTAGTTTTTTTATATTTAAAGATGTACTGGTGTGACTTGATATGAAGAGCTGTTTTCAAGTGTATCAGCAGCACATAGTCAAGGTGAATATGTAACATCATTTTCTAGAATAATTGGCATGATCGAATAGTATGCCGACTCAAAGTTTGTGGACATTGGGAATGACGCCATGAAACATTTTAAGCAAGTGTGTGTCTTTTGGCCCCATGTTCAAAAATTTCTATATGCTCTGGCATATTTACATGTTACTCTTCTTCCTTCTCAATAGATTGTTTACTTCCCAGAGAAGTGGAGTCGCAACAGTTAAAAGCTTGCTCGGTTAAGCTTATAAATGAAAAAAAGAAAACAAAACAAAACAACCAAAAAAAAAACAAACACCAAACTCCCCTCCCTCCAAAAATAAACAAACCATTGAGAGAATGTGGAGCTCAGATTCTCCAGCGAACATGTGAGTAAATTATATTGATTACACCAATACCATCATTACCATTTAAAACACTTTGTATTTAATTTGGAATTTGTTAACTGAAAATCATAGGGAAAATGCAGAGTACCAAAATCATGGATGTGAAATCAAAGAAAATGCCTTTGTGTCCTATATCGTTTACCTGACATTGGTGTAACAGAAATAAGGTTGACGATCGGTTTACGGCAACATGTACTTGGTTGAGATTCATGGGTGTTTTTGGCGCATTCTTCAGCTGTATTTCTACTTTGAGTAGCTCTTCGTAAGCTAGAACGTGTATGGGCGTATTTTCTTTGAACTTGAAAGGTGTTCGTGTTCTTACCCTACGTATCAAACTAGGTCTAAAATGATCAGGCAATTTTGTGAAGAATTATCAAGGAATCTACCCCAAAATAGATATATAGCATATCGTATCGCAAGGAACACTCATACATACATTTAATAATACGTAGCTGAGACATTCTGAAGAATGAATTGAAATTCTGTTATGTCTGGTTGCTATGGAAATCTACCAATTTTCATTATAAATATCTCAGCCGTTCTGCGGAAGAAACAAAAAATACATTTTTCTTATGGTCTCTAAAGAAAATCAATACCGTTACGTTGGAAGTCTCCTCACCACCCTCAGCCAAATCATTATTCTGGCAGATCATATTCTAACCCTCCTAAATTGGTTAAACTGTCCTGAAAGAATTGAAAATAGGTTTCCAACCTTGTTACTAAGGACGCCACGTCGTTGGTACGGGATTGATTACGCATAAACATCTGCTAGAACAAAACGTAATACAAATTATCGATAAGTTTTGTCAAAATTGTCTCTCTCAGATTTGATAAAAATTAGTTCAGCCTTTCCGGGAAAGAATTTAAAAATAAATATTCGGCATGCTGCTAAGGCTGCAATACTTTTGCTGGTAGGGACATTCTTCATTACATTTTAATACAGGATGTGCTAGACAAAAGATATATCATGTTTGACCAAAAACAGTTTTAAAAGTTTTTCACCTGGTTGCCGAGGAAGCCAAACCTTTAATAGAGAAGCCACCTACGATATAGTTTTGATAGTGTATGTTTTAACTTTGTTGTCATGTTTGACCAACTGAATATGTTTTTTAGAAAAAGGATCTGAGAAAAGAATGCCTGCTTGGTTAGCAAGAAACAATGATATTTGACCGAAATTAGCTCAGCCATTCCGGAAAGGCCTTTCACCAGATTGTTGAGAAAGCCAAAATGTTGCTAGCGGAGCAAAAGATAACACATTTTGATAACGACATGTTTTAAGGAAGATATCATTGAAATCTGATCAAGATTTACTCAGCCATTTAAAAAAAGAAGCTAAAAATACTTTTTCAGCTTGTTTGCTGACAACAAATTGACTCAGTCGTCTTGAAGAAGTCGAAGAAAGATTTTCTACCAGGTTGTTAAAAAGCCAAACCGTTGCTATAGGAACCATCCATGACACAAGTTTTATTGAGCATGTTTCAGGAACCATTTCGGCCAATTTTTACCAAGGTTGGTTCAGAAGAAGGAGCTGAAAATATATATTCTTCTTGGTTGCTAATAAACACAGCCGGCCCCGTGGTTTTAAAGGAGAAGTCGAAAACATGTTATCACACTGTTGCAAGATAGACCACATGAAGCACAATTCTGGCAGTTCATGTCAGTTGGAGTTGGACTTCAAATAGCCCCGCGGTATTCTAAGATGGTTTGAAAAAGAAATTGCTGAAAACTATCATCGACTCACAACTATCGACGCACGAGCTGAAAATATATCATCTGCTTGGTTGCTAATAAACACAGCCGGCTTCGTGGTTTTAAAGGAGAAGTCAAAAACATGTTATCACACTGTTGCAAGATAGACCACATGAAGCACAATTCTGGCAGTTCATGTCAGTTGGAGTTGGACTTCAAATAGCCCCGCGGTATTCTAAGATGGTTTGAAAAAGAAATTGCTGAAAACTATAATCTATCACAACTGTCAACGCACGAGCTGAAAATATATCTTCTGCTTGGTTGCTAATAAACACAGCCGGCCCCGTGGTTTTAAAGGAGAAGTCAAAAACATGTTATCACACTGTTGCAAGATAGACCACATGAAGCACAATTCTGGCAGTTCATGTCAGTTGGAGTTGGAATTCAAATAGCCCTGCAATAACATCAATTCAGGGTCAGTTGATGAATGGAGCAACACAAAATATTTAAATCAATATCCGAGAAGGAAAAAAATAGGAAAGAAAGAAGAGAAGATACGACTAGTACTCGACACTGGATGAATTGTTACAAGGGGGTATTTAGAAAGGGAAGCCGCGAATATACATTATCTATTGACAATGAATGCACACCAGATGATGTACATTAGGATTCATTTCTTTTTCATTAACTCTATTTCGTAGCACACATAGTTGTTCAACATGTAATTTTTGGACTCGTGATTAGGAGTGTCTGAGTTCATTTCCCATAATTAAATCAACACAGATCTACTAAAACGATGTGCCCTTTGGACAGAGCATTTTACTGAATTTCCTCGAGGTGATATAGCCTCGCAAGTGTTGCCTTACCATAAAACAGTAAATCATACCGAAGTGAAATTTGCTTGCCGACTGCCACTGAGACAGCGGAGGCCCGTACTCAAATGTGGGCATATAACATTTTACTGTACTTAATACTGCTTTAAAAGAAAAGCTTAAACAATTTCCGTTTTCGGAATGTTATAATATAGAGGGATTGTCTAGAAGTAAGAAATAGAAAACACAGTAAAGATAATTGTTGTACTTACTGTACTGAATGCCCAACAAGACCCACAGTGTCCCTGCAAAAGAAAAATGCCTGATCTAATAAATACAGTTTTTTTTCTTTCAGTGCAAGTTTCGGGGATTGGGATCGGAGCAGATGGCATTGAAATGAGAAAGAAATCTTATTTTTAGTTTTATAATCTGTTCAAGATTTCAGACTCATAAAAGAAACGAGATATAATAGATTCTTCGTCAGCAACTAAATGATTAACATTACCTTGATTCACGCGATTCTTCATGTATTTTAAGTAAGCTAAAGATGACAAATTGACTTGGTAAGAAAGTTTTAAAAAAACGAATACATCATAATTTCACAATTTTGCAATTAAACCTTCACCGTTTGGAAGTATCATGAAAGACAGAACACTTTTGCTACAGATATTATTCTTTTACCTGATTTTTTACCGGTGTTACGAATCCTTTTTGTCTCCAGTCGATAGCATCAGGCACTACAACATTTTCTGCGGGAAGGTAAGATGAACACTCAGCGTTGACTTCCGTGTCATTTTGGACCGCCAACCCCAACATTTCTGAAAATTCCTTCTCAGTCTAAAAATGATACAAAACTACGGTTCAGATAAACAAGAACCGATCAGTTATACACCGTGCATACCAAACCGCCAAAAATTGTTGAAGCCAGAGGGTGAAACAACGACAGAGACAGCCGTCATATTATTTAGAATAAAAACTAATTAAAACGTACAATCCAACCTAACATTCTGCAAACACTTCATTTTGTTTGATTTTCTCTAAATAATGCTGGCTTTCTCAGATTATAGTGTACGTAGCGTGTGGGTGTATATGATCATTTCTGAGGGTGAAATAAGTTTAGTAAACAAGGATTATTTGTAAAAGGCTGTCATGTGATGGGATTACCGTAAAAGTGCGATTGCATTCTTTCTTTGTAATATTAGTGGCTACTGGACTTATCATTGGTTAATTGACCAGTCGTGTGAACCGAGATTAAGTACCGCTACTCAAAACGAAAGCACTTTCTATAACAGCAGTATATTTCTTCTGAAAACTTTACGACTTAATAAATATTTTAGAGAGAGAGTTTAGGTGGTTTGTATAAATGTCACGCAAATTGAATGAAATACAATTCATTTATTACACGTTGGGTTTTATATGTCTTACAGTGAAAACTCGTGATGTCTAACAAAAATAGTTCCACTCATTCTGTTAGACTAACTGATGACCAAATCTTTGGGGAGGGGGTTGTACTTTAAAAATAATTATGGTAGATATGTGGAGTTGTAAGATTTCTAAATTCCTAGGTATATGGAATAAAGGACATCCATTATTACATCTAATCTTTACAACTGATGAGAAAAAATATTTATCAGAACCTTGGTAAAATTTTAAGTCAGCGAATCTTGGATGCGAAACAGACTTTGCAGATAAATTCAATTTTTTTTTTTTGTTTTAGACAGTAGAGAATAAAGACAATATCGTACAATCTTAATATTAACGAAATAAAACCGGAATAAAGCTTATTGCAATTAGGAAAGAAAAATTTAGATAAGAGCAAATTCTTCACGAATTCTATTTAGGGTACCTTTAAGGAAACGCAAAATACATTTTATAAAAAAAACCACTATGCATTAATTTGGTATGGAGTCGCTTAAATCGGTTACAAATACACATGTTTGTACCTCTTACAGTTTCTGAGAATAGCATCTCTAAGACAAGAACATTTGCAGGTTTTGATAAATTACCGGATCACATATTTCAGCTAATGGAATTGTACGAGGAGAATATGTCAGCGCCCTAGAATTAAATAATTCTAATGGTGTGTTTTTATACAAATTCAAGATCTCGTTTTTACCTTACTAACTGGATATTACATTGTTCAAAGACATATATGGCTAATCCCTATAACCTTCACAGGAATATATCCGTATCTCTTCAGAAAGAGACGAGGATATTCCGAATTTGCCACGTACCATATCTGCAAACTGGTTGATTCCAACGTAATAGCTTTCCTCGCCCATCACATATCTGGCATTGTGTTCCTCGATTAGTTTAAGATTCGATACAAATATTGTGTACCTTAGTTCATCCACCTCTGTTTCTAGATAGGACTTTCCTGAGTACAAAAGAAAATGGCAACTAATGGCAAATAAGACAACAATGTGGAAAGAAAATTACTTATTTTCATTTACAAAACCGTAATAAACATATTTATTTAATAGAAAATATCTCATACTTTAATTTCCGAATAGTATGTGAAAAGCTGTATCGTTCTTTTACAGAATTGGGGGGTCTGTATAAAGAACAATTCTCTATTTTTTTTTCTTTACAAAACCTTAAAAGAAACGAATTTATTCAACACTTACGGATATTTGATTAATACATATATGGAATGTTAATAAGATTATGATATAATCAATTGTTAGAGAAAAACAATTGTTGATTAAAATTATCTTCCTTGAGCAAAGGCATTGTTAAAGAGGATAATACACTGAATAGCGTTATCTGGAATATTTTTCAGCTGGGACTGTTAAAGGAATGTTGTTGTTGTTGTTGTTGTTGTTGTTGTTGTTGTTGTTGTAGGGTTTAACGCCATTTTTCAGCACAAGATCGGCTATACATGGCGGCTAGTATATAAGTGGTAGAGGGAGAACCAGGGAAATCCCGGGAAAGAACCACCGATCCATGAGAAGCTCCTGGCAAGCTTTCTCACATTGGCCGAATCCGAGACTCGAACCCACGCCGACAGAAATGAGCGCATTAGACCACTAGGACAATCGGGGCCCCCGTAAAGGGAAGTTTCATGTGCATAAATGGCGACAATTTTTAATTGTCTCCGTACGCCAAAATTATTTAATTTTAGAAATGTTTTAAATGTTATATGCATGTACAAGGTAGTACACAATAGTAAAAAGCAATTCATCGTTGAACAAGCAAAACAAATGCCGACAGAAAACAAAGAAATGCAGAAAGTAGGGACGGGATAAAAAAAATCACTCTTTTCTGCGCAAGTCTTTAAAAAGCATAATAATAAAGAAAATCAATTTACCGTACTCTTTCTTGTATTGGTCCCATGTGTTTTCATATGGCTTGTACGACAGTCTAATTGTCTCATTCTTCATCTTAACAGTTTCAAACCAAGAGACAAATTCGGATCCCGGGGCGGACAGAACCGAACTCGCCAACATCTGAAGAACAATCAGGCTGAACATCACGGACTGTAAAGAAGAATATTTGATGCGAGTTAAATGACATCATATGTAGGTATACATAACGACTTTTCTGAAAAATAATGACCTAGACGTACGTATTCATCATGACTATTTTCAATGAGATAAATGTAAAACAATCATAGTAGAATAAAAATTAAATAGAATACAAACATATGAGGTGATTTGCTGCCTGCTATATTTGTATATATATATATATATATATATATATATATATATATATATATATATATATATATATATATATATATATATATATATATATATGTCATCACGGAACATAAGTGGCAAATGATTATATCGTGTGTGTGTGTGTGTGTGTGTTCTGCATAATGATTGGTAAATATGCCCATGCTATATGAGAGAGAGAGTGTGAGAGAGAGTATGTGTGTGTGTGTGTGTGTGTGTGTGTGTGTGTGAGAGAGAGAGAGAGAGAGAGAGAGAGAGAGAGAGAGAGAGAGAGAGAGAGAGAGAGAGAGAGAGAGAGAGAGAGAGAGAGAGAGAGAGAGAGAGAGATACTTGTCCTGTTTGGCATGAGAGCAGTGAGAGTACTGCCTGCTACATATGGTGGCATGGTTATATACGGAGACAGTTTCCTTGTCAGAAACTTTACCCCGCATTCGCAAAATTTCATATTCTCTTCCTCAAACACGTAGGGTCATGATATTTCTACCTTACAAATGTCGTGATTGGCTAATTATTTAGAACTCCACCCCTTTCCAAAAAAGGAGCTAGTCAAAACAGTTAGATTTGCCACAATAGCCGACTTCATGCTAACGTGCTCCTTCGTATTAATAAAGTTAAAATGCATTCTGTTTAGATAAAGTTCCAAAAGTGAAATTCGATTTAGATGGGATTTTCCAGGAACGTCAGCATTTATCTTCAGTTCACTTGTTGTATGTGCTAAATCAGGTTATTGTAACAATTTTATTTTACTGAGCTATCCGGCAAACAGCTACAAGCGTATTTACCGTAATACAATTATCGGGGCAGGAAGCTATATTTTTAGACGTTTCGATCAGTGTTTCAGTAAAAGAGTTACGAGTGTAGGCTCGTGTTTTGTTTTAGTTTATTTTGTCATAATGAGCTGATCTGTGTAATGCAAAAGTTTAATTTTGTAGGAATAAGTGGATTATAATGAAGCTAAATATTTTTTATTACGCTTTTATATCGTTCGTGTTGAGAAGAGATCACTGAGGATTCTAGCTAATCAGCTGAATAAATCATCGGTTCAAGGCCTAACTGACCAAAACTATCATGGTTTTCTTTACGCTTGTGATAATATAGGGGTTTATTATATTTGGTGGGTAAACTACAAAAGCTATTAAAATTTATGTCGTAATAAATCGCAGAAATCGGTTAAAATAAATGTTGGTATGAAAACGTTTTCACTTGTGTACGTTTGGACACTTGAGTAAGTTCTGACACTTGGGTACGTTTCAGGAACATTTTGACTTTAGTACGTTTTGATATGGGTGCGTTAATGCCCAGGTACCTTTAGACTTGGGTAAGTTTTAACTGTAAATGTTATAAAGTAATGTATTTAATGACGTAAACAATAATTTGAATTCAGTCTGGTGAAGCTTTAAAGCGAAACCGCCACAGATATTACTTGTTGGTATTGCTTATTTTAATAATAAAAATATATACACTACGATACATATTAGCCACAGAAACGTTCAAACGAGATGTTTGTGACAGAGTATTTATTCAGAATTGTTGATTTGAAGGTCACATGACGACGCCTACTGGAGATTTGCCATTTAAATATCAAGGATGTGATGAAATATTGTGACGAATTAGAGACTGTAGTTAGGTGAAGAATCAGATTAGGATGCACATTGAAGATAAGGCATTAACGTGTGAAGCTTGTGATAACATGTTTGTATATAATGGTAATTCAAACGTCACCTATTTTCATTTGTGAGCTGGTCGCTAGCACCCAAATCTGTTAGCTGGTATCCATTGATGTGCCCCCCCCCGTTGCCAAATGTTTTTAAAGACTTTTATATGTACGTATAGCCCCCATCAATCTATAGTGTTGAATTTCAGTAAAAAAAAATAAATAAAAGTTTGAAGCACAATTATTTAGATTTGTTTTTAAATTAGGGGTTGATACTCCCTTTTAGTATTTGTCGAGGTATCCTGTCTGGTTCATCGATGTTCCCATTTAGTAAGAGATGTAGGTGTCTGTCTGGTTCCTCGATGTTCCCATTTAGTAAGAGTTGCAGATGTCTTTCTTCCTGCCAATGTCCAGGGCCAGTTTCCTTCTCCTTGTTCTTTTTGTGATCTTTGCCAGAGATATCCTACGGTCCCGTGTTAGCTATATGTATCCTGCCACACTGTGTGATTGTTTCTGTTTTCTTGTAAGTACGGCATATATGTCCAATCTGTTCTTTGTAAGTTGTCTGCTGGTAAATTTATTTACATATTCTTTTTGAAAAAAGAGGGGATTTGGTTGTCCTTTTTGTTTCTTTTTCTTTCTCTTTTTTTTTTGTTTCATGGTACATACTGGGGATAAAGCATTCAAATCTGAAGTGTGTAATACAATGTTTAGACGAAACAAAAAAAAAGAAAAAAGAAAACGACAACTAGTGATCAGGTTCTACCAACCTTTTCTGGTGCTCGTACATCATTCATGGCTCCAGTACTCGTCTTTGTAGACTTTCATTGCTATTCGGCATACTCTATCATGTCAGAGGTTGCTTTCAATTTTATGTCCCCACATAACAGGTGTTCCTGGCATCCAAAACATCGGAAATCTACTGTATTGTTTAGCCAAATTAAATTTGAAAAGTTTATAAAATTATAAATAATAATAATATATGAAATTATTCTTTTCATCATCATCAATGAACCCATTCTTCCATACCAAATTAGATTTCAACTTCAAATCACTAGTTTTTGCAACATGCTTATATATATATATATATATATGTGTGTATATATATATATATATATATATATATATATATATATATATATATATATATATATATACACACATATATACATACATATATATATACATATATACATACATATATACATACATATATATATATATATATATATATATATATATATATATATATATATATATATATATATATATATATATATATATATATATATATATATATATATATATATAATTTCTGCCCACTATTATCAAGGTTTTACAACAGAATCCAGAGATAGCACTGTTTGTTCTGTCTGGTATATATTTATAATTCTTCGTAATACAAAAATCCTATATACCTTGATTTTTTTCATAGGAATCTGGAACGACTGTGTATAAGAATTATTTACTAGGTTGTGATGCGAGTGTGTCTGCTACGCACAAGCTTGTATAACACCGACTCAGTCTCATCACTTTTGTGATGCGTGCTTAGTCGTGACGGTATATGGGTTGGTGCGTGCAGGCAAGGCCATGGGTGCCAATTACTCGCGGACCTTGGTTCGAAACTCGGTAGAATATGAACTTTGTCAGGGTCTACACTTTTCATAGAAATTGCGGATATAACAAACAGTAAGGTGCTTGATCTGTGAACACATTATACAAATGGTAGACGGGAACCTTCAACATTCATCTAAAGTTATAGGTGGAATATATAGCAAAGACCCTGATTTGTTGATATATTTTACCGTGGCTGTTCGGAATCTACACTGTTCACTTTAACTCACTAGTCGAACCAAGTATAAGTAGTCGGATCATTGGCCAAATTATGCAATGGCAGATAGGATCTGTGGTGTTTACTTGAAATGGTAAGTAGAACAAACAGTGCGAAGCCTAATCTGTGTTTGGCTTGAAGACACCGATAAAACAAAGCATATTAGTACTTGAGTTTGATCTATAGTCAGGTTACACTGTGACAGATCAAGATCTGTTGTGGTTACTTGAGATGGGGGGTCCCGAGTGGTCTAAAGCTCTCACTGTTTCCGATCACTGCCATCTCACCTCTGTCTGCGTGATTAGAGTCTCGCATTCTGCCAATTTGGATTTGCAAGAAATCTTGACAGCAGCTTCTCGTTCCGGGCTGTGTCATAGCTATATGCTCTGACAAAATGTTAAGCAGCCTTCATTTCCCAAAGATATTTTACGCTTTTATTCCAGCTGATATGAAGAATTACGTATGAGGAATTTTCAATGAAAATGTCATTGTTGAATTTAATTTCCTTATGTATCATTAAGATTTTCATCGTGCAGTTTTTTTTCTGGATATGTAATCATCTCTCAATCAAATGCTCATGGAAAAATACTTTTGTTCAAAATATCTATTAATGTACATTAATTTCATCCCGAAGACCACAGTCATTCCCATCTTTCATGTTTAAAGATCTATTGATCATGTTTTAGTTCCACTTGTCCTGCAAATGTACAGTTCCCTCAAAAATGTCTTATAATCTTCCCACAAACATATCTACAGTACATTGCCTACTAACCCTACTGACACATGCCTCTTTTTGGTATCTTTTATGTCAAATGTTTCCTTGTGCACTTGAGGGTGGAAATTGACACTGGATACGCGCGTGTGCATGCATGTGTGTGTGCTTTTGATTTTGAACGTCAGCTTTAACAATTTTTCAGTCATATTGCTACGATGTCTGCAGTGTCGCAGATATCATGCAGACATGTACCATGATGTCCCACCCAGTCAAAATATCTGATAGCAGGTCGACTAGTCCTACCAATAACCTTTATCTCTTGAAGATAATAATAACTGTCCAAGCCCATCGATCATTCATCATCAACCATTTCTGCTGAACTCTACTGCATTTTGAGGCGATTGACCAAGACTACACATATTAGGCTCTGGTAAGGATTGTATAAACAAAGCGGTAGTAAATAACTTTATCGTAAGTAGAATCTGCAATGAGGTTCTAAAGTCAGACCCTCCTCTCGATGGCTTCGGGTCCTGGCAGTAATCCACATTTCACGTAATAATAGTACGACAATGCGAGGATCAAGCGTCTACAACCTCGATTAGCCAATCGTTAAGACTATCGTGAAGCCAGGCGCGTACAAACTCGTCAAAACCAACGTGAAACCAGGTGGCCCACGTCTTACATAAACCACACCTTATTTTGGGTTTTATCCCCATCTGTACGAGATATAATGGCCTTGTGTCAGACAGTTGAAGCTGAGGGGGCCGTGGAACAGGGCCGAAACGGCATAAAGCGTATTGATGATGGGTGTTTGTTTCGAGAGGAAAACAATACAAGTGGCCTACTCGTGCCTAATCCAAATCATCGGATCACGATTCATCATATGGCTGCCCTGGACATACAAATAAAATATCTTAGATCTTTAGATGCCATAAGAGATGCTGGAGTCCGCCTACATGCCGTCCAATGCCACATATGGTTGGATCCGGATCTTGTACCTGCAGTGTGAACCCACACACATGCACTCTACCTGCGTTAGGTGATTATCTTCTGAGAAGCCAGAGCGGCGATCGGAATACTTGTAGACATTGCAGTCTTGTATATGTTACAGCACGTTTGACCCAAAGAAAGTATAGAGATTCGCCAAAGAAAAAAATGAATGCAGTATGACGCAGCACGGTGTACGATAAGGATCACATATCGTCTGAGCAGTTCTGTAATTTACTTTTATAAATTATAAAAATGTTGTATTTGTCCAAAACCCTGCCAAAAGTAAAAATCGACCTGCTCGCCACCCAATATTGGTTTAACTTTATTAGTTATTAAATAATTTGCTTCTTTCGCTAAAGTGTGAATTATATTTTGTTTCAGTAGATTTAGCCATTAATCTTCCACGAAAGAAATTCATTGCTTATTAAGGCTCTACACCCGATACCTATAGTTTCAGGGGCAACAGATGATAAATTCATCACCACCGTCATGTCTAACCCTATCTCGGTAGCGGTTGTGTCGGCAGTTACAATCGAAAAAACAACAGGTGTCCTCTTATCAGACGCATGGTTATAGTAGTCTGTAGTATCCATAATTAGTATACTTCTTCGGTGACTGATTATTTCTATTTCGTTTCTATACCTTTTTATATTTTAAAATTATCATTTTAGCACTAAACGCAAAATTTGATTCTTCAAATCTTCCTCGCTATTTTGCAAAAACACTATTATATCAGTGTGTTTCATAAAAAAAATTCTTAAAATTGGTATGATGCTTTACCTGTTGATACCTTAGGTGATCAATTATGAACCAAAACGATATTTCCTTGACTAATTTGTATTCATCTCAACCAGAAGAAATTTCAACTAATGAAATCATAAATACTATTTATATCAGACGAAAAATTGAATGCCAACAGTGTCTCGGTTCAAGGTTCATATTATTATTCAACCTCACATTCCCAATTACTGGCTAAATCAGTTTGATACTTGCTGAATACACACTGCATAAATAATATTCAAGTAGTTTAATTTTGTTATTAAAATCATCAGCTTATATAAATTATTCAAAAATATTCTTTATTGTTTTGTTTCTCATACCATATTTTATTACGCAGTTCACAACGCAAAGCCAGTTGATAAAATTTAAAGTAACTTGCTTCGTCTAGCATGTAATATATTTTTCTATTGTTCATATTCCATGAAATAAATAATCAGCTTACTTTGATTCATGAAATTATGTAGGTGATTTAACCGATTAATTAAAAGACGATAACGAGGAATTCTTCTAAAGAGATCACACTTAATTTATTTGGAAATGTGTTTTTGATTATTTTTCTATTGAAAGTCTTCTATTTTCCCCACAAATACCAGTGACATATCTGGATGTACAATCTTCATCTTTGCCTCCAGATTCCCCACACTTTGATTCCAGATTCCCCACACTTTGATTCCAGATCCCCACACTTTAATACCCATAGTATCTTTTAAATGCATTAACGGACTGGTCAGCATCAGTTATACTTTTAAATTTGTTCTTCTCCTGATAATTGTTCAATACACAGACCGACCCGGGCGAATCTCGAAGTGGTAAGCGTGCGTGCGGAAACCATCAGTAGGTATTACACTGTCCAGCTAAATTTTACTGTCTAAAGATTTGGTTAACGTTAAAATCATGGTCACTATTCAAGTTTAGCGATTGTAGTTCCAACGTAGTTATGTTTTATTTCAGAAGCAAAACATCGTATGTGAGAGCAGAATAATGCAACCATCGGATCACCGAAGGTGCGGGTCAAACCGTATAAATCATGGAAATTTGCTTTTATCGATCGTTTCCATGAGGTTTTTTTTATAAATAAGATGAATATTGGATTTCCTTTACCTATTGAAAGAAACTTTAAACAACTAGATGACATCTCTGCCAATAGGGCACGTGAAACTCGTTGCACTTAATTTAACGTCGACAGACGACCTGTTACGACTGTTATGGTCTTAAACTAAGTAACAGAAAAGAGAGAAACCATCAAGTTTAGAAAAATTGAACACATAATTCATCATTTTCCCAGAATGCAGAATACAATTTTAAAATAAGCTTATAGTATTGTGAATTATATCCCAAATAGTCATACATATTTTATGAGAAGATTAAAGCTGTAGAGTGTTTTGAGTGAATTTCAGTGGTGTTCCGAATCAATTCCAATCTAGAATGTTCTGATGTGCCAAATAGCCTAGAGTAGTTAATAGTATGAATGTGGATTTTTAAAATACCTTTTTGTCCCCTTTGGGTCCCTGCCACTCGCCCTAGCCTCTATACCCTATTACTTACGTGGCTTATTTGTGACCCATGCTTGTTTTATCAATTTTAATTTTCAACATATGTGACCCAGTAATGGAGGTGTAGAGTCTACACAGGGTTTCCAAAAAACACCAATTTCATACTACTCATATTTCCTATAGATTTGGTTACATACGGTACCGATCTCTACTGCTAACTCAAAATGGCAGCTGCATTTTTTTTAATCAATAACCGGGCCCCTGCGTGAAGATTGTTTTTATTCAACATTTACGTTTTGTAAATCATTGCTTTTTCTTATTTGTGCTCGTAATTGTCTATAATTTTCTATTTTTCCTCCCTCCTCAGTTTCAAAATGATTATTTTATCCACAGTCTGTATTGAATACTGACCGTATGTGACGAAACAAGAAATTCTGAATAAACACGTACTCGTAATTCTACCATAGGCACTTGCTATCGATATAGTTCCGACAAGAATTAAGATTCGTGCACATACGACGGTTGTTGCTGCCGTGATTCCAGTCACACAAAGACCAATAACCGCTGCTACTGCAAGAGCACAAATAGCATCGTTGGTATTTCGCGATCAGCGAGGTTCTCTTGATGATTTCATCTGGCAGCTGATGAATAACTGTTGTTATTTTTCACGTTGGTAAGATTGAAGGTCCATCGGGGTTCTTCTATTAATGATACAATATTTTAATTTTATGATAGGCAGACCTTGTCGGGTTTCATTATCACGCTCAGGAGAAAAATGTACAAGCAATTTTGGACAATTATCGAGACCTTATTTTGCTGGTACATTGGTCATATTAATATAGAAAACCTCTGCTTCTGAGTTGCTTAAATCTCTCTTGGTTGTGTGTTCTAGTGGTATTGCGCCCCTTTTCAGTCAAAAACATAGATTCCGCCAGTACCTGTTCATTTAATGATTGTGTTTGTCCAATAACTGGTACCCGAGGAAGTGCATCATTGTTGCAGAACAATCGAGATCTTTCTCTTTTTAATTCAGTCAAGGTTGGTGTCAAATATTCATTGGCATACGTAACTGAGGTGGATACAGAGGTGATTGCCACTTCTCCATTGCAGAAAAATTCCCGGAAAATGTTTGCATTTTCTGCTGCTGTCAACGCATCGGCATTTTCACCTGAAAGCGCAATGTTTCCAAGCTAACCTTCAGTTCGTTTTAGTACATCGGGGTTGTTCCAAATAGCAATGTCTCCTTGACCCTTAAAGACTTTACATGACAGTTGATGCGAGGGTTTTTTAACACCACTTTGAAGCAGATATTCCTCTGGAGGTGGAGAAAAATTGTTATCAATGTTAACATCCGCCTCTAGCTGATCTAACACTCTATAATTAAATTATGCAACCACATCACCGTAGTTAAATTCCATTACTGATAAACAGTGATAAAAGTTAATCTTAAACGGAAGCGCTGAAGACGGTTAATCATCCTTCCGGATAAATGTTGAATGCTTGGAACTGAATTTCGTCCCTGATGACTAACGATACTAATCACGCAACGGTGTAAGAATTATAAATATCGCTGTCGGGCCTCGCAATAAATGCTATTAGTGGTACTTGATTAAAACCAAGATATTGTTTATCATTATTAGCATTCATATTCGACCTCACGTGTCTTTGGTGTCAGTTAAGATTAACAAGTATGCTGCAGACTCGCACACCTTTAAAAAAGTGACTTTTAGGTCTATCAAAAGCACATCTAAAAAATGGATGTGAAAATAAGTGGGCCACTTGCTAACGTAAAGATGTTAGTTACTTTTTCTCCTTCTATGATTAATATTCCCATAATTGCGTTCCATGAAGTTAGTGTACGTGGTTATGCGTCTTGTATGTATTGTCTAACTGCAATATTAGCTTTAACAACATAGTTTTGATAAAAAAAAACCGACACGACGCTCTCTCTAATTCCACCATTGCCAGTGAGCTTTACCAGATTTGTTTTCACCACATACATACATACATACATACATACATACATACATACATACATACATACATACATACATACATACATACATACATACATACATACATACATACATACATACATACATACATACATACATACATACATACATACATACATACATACATACATACATACATACATTTTAAGCTTGCCAATGATTTCGTAAATTTCTTTTGGTCGATTTGCTTTCACTCCTTTCCTTCAATGTGCTTTTGATACACCTAAAAGGTGCGCAAGTCAGGATCATACTTGTTTATCATAGCCGGAAATAATGGTAAGTGGAGTCAAACTGGAATGTTGACTGAATGATAAACGGTATCTTGCTCTTGATTTTATAAAATAAATATCACATATTGACATGCCAGTTTAAACTTCCACGGAATGAAGAGTATCTTGTTCCCGGCGATAAAATTCACTTTGAAGCACTCAACGTTTATCCTGACGGGTATGTAACCATCTTTAGCGTTTGTGTTTATTATTAGATGTTATCATTGCACATACACAGACACACATAATTATGTTGAGGCATCAATGTCAGAGGTCTCAGAGGTCTCCTTTATGTTGAAGACATTTTGTCCATAGAAAACTCTACATATATTGTACACTGTGATGTTGATTATCCTCTCTCTTCAAAGTCCATTCTACTATCGACGAATCAGCAACCAATGCAATATAATGGACACCTTAGGGGCAGTGAACATAATATATCCAGCCAGTCAAATCCCAACTAGTATTACTCCCTAACACACATAATGCAGATCCCCACTATATCAAGCCATTCCACAAACTGACAGACAATCCCCAAAATTTCCTTGAGTTGAGTAACCGTAGCTACTGCTTGGGTGTTCAAATTTGTATGCATGCATGGGTGTTAAATTTGTTTGTATATATGGGTGTTCAAATTTGTATGCATGCATGGGTGTTCAAATTTGTATGCTTGAATGGGTGTTCAAATTTGTATGCATACATGAATGTTTAAATTTGTATGCATACATGAATGTTTAAATTTGTATGCTTGTATGGCTGTTCAAATTTTTCTGCATGGCTGGGTGTTCAAATGTGTATGCATGCATGGGTGTTCAAATTTGTCTGCACATTAAGCATGGTATTTTATATAGAAGAGAGAAATCAGACATATTTGTAATGAGTAGGGAAATGGGTGAATTCAGTTACCTTTAATACATGCATAAAGTATGGTAATATACTTTCATTGCTTTGAAAGTTTATAAAATGATAACTTCCTAAACTGAATTCTCTCTCTCTCTCTCTCTCTCTCTCTCTCTCTCTCTCTCTCTCTCTCTCTCTCTCTCTCTCTCTCTCTCTCTCTCTCTCTCTCTCTCTCTCTCTCTCTCTCTCTCTCTCTCCAATTTCTACACATTGTGCAATTCATATCAGAAGGACACACAACTTGCCCCATCGAAAATCAATTTAATTTACGAAGAAAAGAGTTCCATAAGTCGTGCAAATAAATTAGTAATTTGCCAGTTTATAGAGAATTTTCTTTCTCATTTATTACCTTGCACTGAAAACCCGTGACCACTCCTGTGGCCTAGTGGTTAGAACGTCCACCTCGGATGCGGGAGGTCGTAGGTTCGATCCCGGTCGAGTCATACCAAAGACTTCAAAAATGGTACTAACAGCTGCCTCGCTTGACGCTCAGCATTAACAGGTTAGTGTTACGACTGGTCGGCCTGGTGTCAGGATAATGTAACTGGGTGGGACATCATGCTACATGTCTGCGGCATGATGCCCTAGTGCAGGACATCACTATAAACTGCCACACTTCAAGCATCATCGCGATAAGACTGAAAAATTGTTAACGTTACGTTAAAAATTATAAAACACCACCACCACCTGAAAACTAGTGCGATATCCCTTCATACATTTACACACGGCACCGTGACAATGATTAAACAAAACCGAACGTAAGTTTCATTTCTAAAAATGTACCTGTTTCATTTATTAACCATACTCTGCGATACGTTGAAGTACCCTTTACTGATGTTTCTTCTATTTTGCCGACTGATTGTATGTCAAAAATGTACTTGGTCATAGGATTTTACAGAAGTCATAACTATAGTTGAATGCCTCTGTCCATAATATAACTTTATTCAAATGAAGAAATCATAACGGGACAACATTTAAAAAAATATAAGTTTAAAGTTCTAAGATTAGCTTTCAAGTTAAAAAATATATTAATAGTTTCTTCACATTCATCTTTTTACAAAATGTACATGTTATATTGATTAGTTCCTGCTGGATTTTATCTGCCTCATTCTATTTATGCATGCATGCATGCATCCATGTATGTATGTATGTATGTATGTATGTATGTATGTATGTATGTATGTATGTATGTATGTATGTATGTATGTATGTATGTATGTATGTATGTATGTATGTATGTATGTATGTATGTATGTATGTATGTATAATGATGTATGTATGTATAATGTATGTATGTATGTATGTATGTATGTATGTATGTATGTATGTATGTATGTATGTATGTATGTATGTATGTATGTATGTATGTATGTATGTATGTATGTATGTATGTATGTATGTATGTATGTATGTATGTATGTATGTGTGTGTGTATGTGTGTGTGTGTGTATGTATGTATGTATGTATGTATGTATGTATGTATGTATGTATGTATGTATGTATGTATGTATGTATGTATGTATGTATGTATGTATGTATGTATGTATGTATGTATGCGTGCGTGCATGTATGTATGCGTGTATGTATGCGTGTATGGATGGATCGATGGATGGATGAATGGATGATGGATAGATGGATAGATGGATGGATGGATGGATGGATGGATGGATGGATGGATGGATGGATGGATGGATGGATGGATGGATGGATGTGCGTGTGCGTTTGCGTATGTGCGTTTGTCTGTCCGTCGGTCAGTCTCTCTGTATGCATGTATGTCCACAGGTGCATCCTAACTATATATCCTTATTTGTATATTTTATCAACAATGCAAATAAAAATGTCAATAATACGTTTTAGCAATATTATAATGAGTATTCAATCTGAGACTAATTTACCTACCTGATTTCGGGTCAACTGGTATAAATATGTACATGTAAGTCATTAATTTTCCAAAACTAGTGGTTTATAAGACAAAATACCTCTTTATTTCAGTCAAATGGCGGCAATGGCTTCTCGATAAAATTTCAGTCACCAACAAAATTTTATCAACTAATATGGCGAACGATTCATCATCAAATTTCATCTGACGAACATAAACGTTTTTTTTTTTACACTTGCCTCTAGGCCAATATTTTGATGCAGTGTCAAATAAAAAGGTTATTTGATTTGTGTAAGGTCATGTATGCTGTATCTTCAAACTTGTTATTTTCATGCCACACTACTGATGAGAAGGAGGAAGAGAGGGATAATGAGGAAGATTATGGCACTTGCGAAATCAACTACCTTGACGACGAAAATGATGGTGATAGCGACGAAGAAAAACTATGATGATGACGTCGACTTTATGATTAGTAGCAGTTGTAGTGGTGGTAGTGGTAGTATATTATTATTATTATTATTATTATTATTATTATTATTATTATTATTATTATTATTATTATTATTAATGTTGTTGTTGCAATTATTATTATTATTATTATTATTATTATTATTATTATTATTATTATTATTATTATTATTATTATTATTATTATTATTATTATTATTATTATTATTATTATTACAACGAAGGCTGTGGCAACATTGGTATTTTGCAGCCATTGGTGTACAGCATGATTGAATTGAACTTTAGTTGTCGACGATTTCGGTTTTATCCGCCCCAGGACCAGAGTTAAAACTACCTTGATTTTTTTTTTTTTTTTTCATTTTTCCGTCTTTTATTTCTTTGAGTTGTGTCTGTCATTGTATGCATATGTACACGGTTGTTTTTAATGCAATAGTATGCAACAAATTGAGTATGCAAATAGAATCATTTATTTACAGGTAGGTTTACACACACAACACACAACACACATACATACATACACGCACACATTAGTATCTCTAAAGTAATCGCACCCTATGAAACGAAAACAACTCACTTCCTACATTTTGTTTGTCGATCTTGATAAAATCACGATTCTCATATCAGTTATATCACGCTAAATTATGGTGCATTGTTGTACATAACTTCCTTGTACCGACCACATCTAAAATGGAATTGTATTCACAGATGAAAACCCTCTATAAATTTCCTTTCTGACATGTAGGTATTAGGTATATCAAGAATAATGGCATTAGAGACGTCATAGTATCGTATTTGATTTGTATCTGTTTACGTTGACAAAATATCTTCCTCACAAAACATTTGATATTTAATACATTTATTTTACCATTGCAGAAGCTAATTTTGTAAATGTTATTTAAGCATTGTTATATACTATTTAAACTATAGGAAAATTACATCGAAGTACGAAGATTGATGAGCTAAGACCTACGGTATTTGAATCAAAACTGAAACGGATACTGATAGATTGACACAATGCTAGTTGCTATCATGGCTCCAATCCATATACGCTAATTCTAAACGGATACTGATAGATTGACACAATGCTAGTTGCTATCATGGTTCCAATCCATATACGCTAATTCTAAACGGATACTGATAGAATGACACAATGCTAGTTGCTATCATGGTTCCAATCCATATACGCTAATTCTAAACGGATACTGATAGAATGACCCAATGCTAGTTGCTATCATGGTTCCAATCCATATACGCTAATTCTAAACGGATACTGATAGAATGACACAATGCTAGTTGCTATCATGGTTCCAATCCATATACGCTAATTCTAAACGGATACTGATAGAATGACACAATGCTAGTTGCTATCATGGTTCCAATCCATATACGCTAATTCTAAACGGATACTGATAGAATGACCCAATGCTAGTTGTTATCATGGTTCCAATCCATATACGCTAATTCTAAACGGATACTGATAGAATGACCCAATGCTAGTTACTATCATGGTTCCAATCCATATACGCTAATTCTAAACGGATACTGATAGAATGACCCAATGCTAGTTGTTATCATGGTTCCAATCCATATACGCTAATTCTAAACGGATACTGATAGATTGACACAATGCTAGTTGCTATCATGGTACCAATCCATATACGCTAATTCTAACGCTTGATGAAATAAATATAATCTCTTTCCTACTTCATCATGTGCATACTGTCATAGAGAACAATGTTATAAGACTCAGTGTACTAATTCAGCTCCCATAATGAACCTATCCAAACACCATGGTATTAAAAATTCAATAACTTTAAATTTCTGAGTGCTCATGATCAAACCAATATTTATCAATATATCATTTATGACAGCTTCTGTGCAAAATAAACCATATGTGCAGCGGCATTTTCTCGATTTAAGAATGTTTGAAAATTGTGGTTTCAATTTCACACCAAAGAGACAGGTGCTCACTTCAGTAATGAGTGTTAGAAATTCAAGCTTGTTAAAGGACTGAAATTCCGTCAGGCAAACAATGTCTTTATTTTAGTCACTTACAGCTGCGACAAGCTCTCAAAAGATTCTTTTTACTAAATTCTAACTTTCATTATCAACCAATGATGGCCAGCCAACCCCATATATACTCTATGTTTTTAATCTTCACTCATCTCCAGACTGGTTCCCATTTTTTTCATATGATCAGTACCAATGAGACCTATGTTGTGAATTTTACAATAACAAAATCAGGTACTCCATTGCATGTAAGAGAGATAACTCTGCTGGAACAGAGCAGGGGTAAGAATTATCCAGTCGTAAGATATGCGTTTTGTATGATGTGTATCACAGTTTTGAAAAATGCAAAGTATGATCTGGATGTGAATCAACATATTGAACTGTTTCAACTTCTGTTTTCTTATTTGTGCTTTACATCTGTTTTAACCATGAGTTGTGCTTTATTCACATGAGCATTTATTGAATTTCTCATGTGTAATATTGAATAAATCACAGTATATCATACGATGTAGCAACCAGGTCAAATGTTAAAGTACTGATTAGTACGTACGTCTCCTTCAAAGTGGTGAATTCATCTCAACAAAAGGACTTTATATTTGCTAAGTAGAAACGGGTCTTAAAATCGGCGACAGGTGGACATGGATCAATCTTATTATAAAATATAAGTTTTCAACTATTTTCATTGAATTCAAAAGATCCACTATCAGAATATTTACGGACACCATACTTTGTAATAACAGAAATAAAAGACATGTTGCACAGACAAACCACAATTATCTACGAAAAGCTTAAGAAGAAACATGACGAGGTGACGCGACCGACTGGAATACAGGAAATAAGTGACAAAAAGAAGTATGAAAAATTGAAGGGACATACCACAAGACCTATCAAAACTGTCGCGGATCATATTCAGCAACTTGAAAATATGATTACACGAAGTCATCCTTTCGTAAAAACTCTAATATGGGCTGATGGTCATAGTGCACAGTTAATTTCACTATATTGTCTCTACATTTGTTCCTCAGTACTGAACTTTCCACTGTGTGACAATCAATACAAATTATATGTTAATCTAAAATACCTTCAAAGATGACTTTACGCTTTAGTTCTTGTCAAGGGTTGACCTGCATTTTTTTGAGAGGATGAATTGTAAACAAAACACCAGGCAACTGAACACAGATTTCACTTCCGGATCATCACCATGACCTTATTACTCAATGTGCACTTCGCCGAAATACACACAGACAACCACACCATAAGCTCACATTTTAAAGAATAAACAATTGCCTTTAAATCCTTACCAAGAATGCCAAAATCTGACTCTAGTATCACCACCAAACTTTGACAGGAAAAAGTGATCTAAAAATAGACTGGGACTACATTCGTGGGTTCTGAACCGGATTTTATTAATTTTGTACTGATTCCTGATAGAAAAACGCCATGCATTTTACTGTATGACGATGAACAGCTAACTGGCATAAAGACTATGTTTTAGGAGTGGATAAAACATTTAACCTCTTTGATATGCATGTGACTGTGACTTCTTATAAACAACTTTATGTGATTAGACAGCATACAGGACAATCGCCAATTTTTAAAGAACCGGTCTTCGTGCATTTCAACATCGACTTTGAGAGTTACTGCCACTTTTTCTATCATTTGAAGATGAAATTAGTAGACATAGATTCGACTAAACTTGTGATTGGAACTGACGATGAAACGGCGATTGTCAAAGCCATAACGACCGCATTTCCAAATTCTACTGATGCCTTAGGTACCAGACACCTTTGTGAAAACAATACGCGCAGACTTAAAGGCGACGCTGTTGACAAAAAGGACCGAGATCTTATTTTGGAAAAAAATATATGAATTTAGAGGAATTATGGCCGCTCAAGAAATACTTTGTTTTGAAGCGAAATGAGATAACTATCTAGTCATTCTGTCGGGAAGTTCTCACAACATTTATTGACTACTTTCAGTATACAACGAAAAATAAACTGCTGACCAAGGTAAACAGACCTACACGACTCGACTTGATCGACAACAGTTGGATTAACACCAACTGCCAGTCCGTTAACCACCCGTTAGCAGATTCTATAGTGGAAATCGAAGCCTCTGACAGAATTTGTCTCCCATTTAAATGACTTGGAGAATGAACAGTTTAAAGACTTGCGGGATGCATTAATTGGGACTCATTGACAGTCATAGACAATTTAACATTTCGAAGATGGACTAGGTAAAACATACTACCCAACAAAGAGAAATACTCTTCCCAAAATTCAGACGCTTCTTACAAACAATAAACACGTGACATAATCAGAAAGACAGTCAGAAATCGTGGCTCCGAGGACACGGAAAATCAACGAACATACAGTTGCAAAAAAGGACTAAGACAAGCAAATAGCCTGATTTTAGATATGATACATTGCAACGGACGCACTTCTTGTTGAATGATAATTTCTTTGATCCTATATAATAACTTGTATGTACTATGCATGTGCTTTGAATCAGCCCACTATTTTCATACTTAATTTCATAACAAATATTCCAATGTTTGATTTGTATGCAACTAGTATCTTGACATGCACATGCCCGCATTTCTTAGTCATATTTTCTTATAAGGTTTATATTTCATATTAATAGGACTTATATCATAAGTTTATATGTAGTATGGCAACGTGTTAATAACTTGGTATATTTTAGTGATATATATATATATATATATATATATATATATATATATATATATATATATATATATATATATATATATATATATATATATATATATATATATATATATATATATATATATATATATATATATTCATGCTTTGGTCATTCGTATAACTTAGGATGTGTTTATTTTTGTTGTTCATAATATTAAAATTCATTTGCTGTCCGAGCACATGTCTTTTTTGAATAATAATAGACCTATGAAACAAATACGGTTTGATATACGATCCCAAAAATTGTCTTTGTGTATTAACCACATTTCTGCAACTATCGGATATCCCAAACTCCCTCCAATAGCTTAGCTTGAAAGCATACATTAGCCAAGTCAATATGTATTATGTACTATTAACTACTACATTTGTAAAGACACCAGTAACAGAAATCAATATTGAATATGTAGCTATTCTGAATCGTGCTAAAAATAGCAACAGTTAGTTATACTACATGAATATTAAATTCATATCACAAATTCTACACATATACCTTACACTACCTTACACAAAAACAGTATTTCACATCATGGCTGTCAAATAATGTTAACAGTACAATGTAGTATGCTATTGTAGACTAACAGCTGCAAACACCGAATTATACAATTATGCATAAATAAATATTCACTTTGTTTTCCTAGTGTACATCACAAGATATAAAAAGCTGGATAGTAAAGAATGTTGAAACAGTGTTCTAACTCAACTCGTGACTTTAATTATTTTTAAACGTTTGTGTATTTTATGAAGGAAAAAAATTCTGACGTATGTTCTAAAAATTATCTTTGTGTATTAATCTCATTTCTGCCGCTATCCAATATCCCATACACTTCTTCCAATAACAGAATAGGTCTATAAAATGGTCAAAGAAAATAATTTGACACACCATTATCGCATGCTTCTTTGCATTTAAACCATTATCGCGCATAATTCATGATAGTTACACTTAAATAATACAGCCGTTTACCAGTTAGTTTGCGCGAAACTGACACATCCTGAAACTTAAGACATTAAATAATGTATTTATTGATAGCAACGACATAGTAATCAACTTAATAAATTAATATTAATGTTTTTTTTAATAGCTGAAGCATTGAACTAGTGTACAAATTGCAATACACGCTGTTAATATTATTTATTTTACTTTCCAAACTGTCGCCAAAATTCGCAGCTTTTTTAATTTGAGGTTGCATCACTTGCAGAAAAGAAAGTACATATTAATTTATAATATAATAATATTAAATTTAACAGGTATGAATTATACATACACAACCAAGATACACTATGGTATATACGATATAATTGAAGTGCGTTTCGGTGTTTATATTGGGTTCCGGCGTTTCGGTGCGTTTCGGTGTTTCTATGCGCCCAATTTTCTCTGCATACAAATAAATCCGCTTCAAAGGCAAGGACAAATTAATCTCCAGATACAAGTTAAGGCAAACAGGAACTGGACCATTCGCCACCGAAAAAGTGAGTTTGATGTTGATTCAAAATTTTAGTCTTAACCCCAATAAATTTACGTCATTGATTAATGTGTCATATTTCGCGCGGACCTTTCGTCTCTTCGTGAATACTGTTATGTCCACCTGCGGAACCGCTCTTTAATGATTGCATAGATTAAAACGGTAGGTAATTAAATGATCAGTGACAATTCAAAAGACAACGATTACCATTCTCTGCTTAGTGAAAAAGACGACACCGACTGAAACAGTTAATTCAAAGAACACCAACAGAGAGCATGAAAAGCGTGCAATCCTGAATATGTTGATTGTAATATCCCGTTTCGTAAGTTGCATACGTTTAAAATTTGAAAGAAAAATTTTACCAGGTTCTTCTCACGGGTTATCCTGGCTATTTTGAGATGATTTTGTAGATATTAGGTAAAGAATTTCGTGCTTCCATTAAGTTTGCTGCCTAATGTACTGATGTATTATGGTCTATATAGAATACAATTTGACTTTATCACCTGTCGCTCGGTCAGACGTATGCAATATATGCAAAGCGCTACCGTTATTCAAATGGAATCCTACTGAGTTTTCATACGCTCTTAAGGTCTATTTGTAGTTTGAATTATATATCCTTCAATGAGATTGATTATTATTGATATTTATTGTGAAATGAGTTTGTATTATTTTGTGCAACATCATTAGATTGTCTAATAGCTTTAATATTGCTCTACGACTTTCCGGGAAAAGCACATGATTATTTTGCATGATATTCACATTCCCTATGAGAATTGCAAGTTCGTCTGCATATGATTTCCTGTATTAAATGGAGGAAAAGGTATTGCAATATGCAGGAGAGTTGTGGGCTTTTCTCAACTTGCATTCTTTGCCTTTATTTTGGCGTTTTTGATCTGCAACTATCTTTTATCAACACAACGTGCATTGTTCTTCGTGATACAAAGATCAATGAAACAATGTGTGTGAATCTAATAAAACATTCTGCCCAGCTATATATCTCTGCGAAATAATATTAATGTCACTTTTTCTCAAACTGAGCCAGGTACAAATCTGGAGAATGTACGACATTTCATACCGTCAGTACAAGCAATACTCTAAGATGGAGTTATTCAGGATGTCTAGTATATCGAAGTAATTTTCTTATTTCAAGAATTATACCTTTCTTTTATTATATTTAGTGTCATCTTTAATTTGTATACAGCATACCTTATTGATATCCTTCCCCTCTTCCAATACGTTTCACGTGATTTCATCTTCAACATAGGTGACTTACAGGTGGTATTTAAATTTGGCAATCATTAAAACCTCTTTACGATTAAAAATTCTTGTTCAAATATGCCAACTTTATATCAGCTTTTGATAACGAAAATGACAGTAATACCGTCGATAAGAGAAACGATGCGAGGAAAGAAGAAAGTAGAAGGTATTTATTCTTATTTCTCTTACAATTAATGTTTCGTGGGGGATCATCATGTTAAAATAGTGGAGAGGTAGGCGATTGGGACTCTTATTCTAAAGAAGGTAATGGCAATGGCTCTCATATTTAAACTGTAGGTGTACCGGGTATATATTCAGACTTTTTCTCTTGGAGGAATATTCAGTTTTGTATGACACATAAGGGTAAAAGTCATCTGTGCAGTGTGAAATCTTTTTAGAAACAAATATAATGACCTTACAACTGGTGACCCTGATGAAGATATTTGCTTGTTGAACAGTAACATTAAGATATGAAATGTCCAGAACCTGTATAAAGTCGTCTCGAAAAAGAAGACTATCATGTGAGGTCATATCCACAATAAATTCAGAACTGTAATATGTTTCTGTTTACCAAGATCTGGTAAATGAACTCGTGGATTGGCTGAAAATACTAGTGTAGTCGATTTGCGCCAGCAAGAAGACAGTAGGAGTCATCAATGAGGCCTGATCGATTGTTCTGCAATTGCTCACCAACGTTATCATAAATCCGGGTACCTATAGCGTGTTGTTGCACTATCTCGCGTTCACCACCGATGATGATTATAACTGTTTTAAGTTTACCAGTGCTGCAAAGCAATGCAACGAGTTCTTGCAAATATACTACGAGCGATTCCTCAATGATTATGACGTCGTCAACGATGCTAGAATGTTATGCAACTTTTCTACACTAATCACATGCTAGATATTACGCTAACGGCGTTACGCGTCTGTTACATATAACCTAATATCCGATTGCGATCGACTGGTGGTATTCCCGCGATGAACCTTCTGTTTTCTACGGATGATGGAGCAACATTTGATGCTTTTGAATTTGCCACTAGTGCGTCAGCTATTGCATTAATCATTGATTAGATCAGATAGAGTTAATTAGTGGCCGGTAATGATTAACATGCGTATAAGTCTGACTAAGATCAGACCTACTATATCGATATAAACTCTACAGTACGTGGTTATAATTAAAAAGTCGTGGCTAAGAACTGTTGTACGTTGGCAAGAAAGGGATTTTTAAGTACAATGTACAAACGATTGCTACGCATGACATATGATATTGCGCCACACATTGATAATATTCCACCACGGTTAATTTTGTATGCGACGCTATCAGCTGCAGATAGTTCAAGAATCTCGTGTCTCATGGAAATAATTATGATATATTACATTCTCCCCGAAATGCTTTCTGATGTCAATTACACGTCCACAGTCATCAATTGATACACTGTTTTTGCTCGTGTGAATCAGGAGACGCACATGCTGAACTTACACGTGGAGACCATGACAATACATTTGTCGATTTGAGTTCGACTAGATAATACAAATGTCGACCGTCGTACATGGACGCGTGATACCAGTTCGTATTGCTAACTCTAGGATGCCCCTTTCCTCTGTGAATTATGGAATGTATGTATTCGGTGATGTTCATTTTAGATTATACACATGATAGCCAAAATTCCCTGTTGGTGTGGCTTCCCGTGCTGCACGAATCGATATGCAAGTTGCAATGCGAGTCGATGAGAGGATAAAAAATATTCATGCAAATTGGTTGAAAAGTATGTAATTACAAGCTGTCTAATTGATTCGAAATCGACTATTGCGATTAGGGATTCGAGCATAAGGGATGAAACCAAATGTCATCTCCCTTTGGTTAAATCATCAGTGCAGCCGCCTATTAACTTATGTTTGCTTAAATTATTGCAAATGTAGCAATTGGAAACGGATCACGGTTGTTGGTCAGTCTTGAACGTAAGTCGCTGAATTAGATGAAACCGATAGTGTAGTAACAATGATAGAATTGAACAATGCACCCGATCTCAAGATTTGTCTTTGACACGTCTCTTTTATTAGATCAAAAGTTCCAAGTTTTCCATTATTATCCGCACTTGGCTTAATACCCTAATGAACGAAAAATGTAATTGCAAGTAAATGACATCTCGGTATTTTCTTCCGTATAAAGCTGTTTGCAAATCGAGGGAAAACGCGTACCATTACAGTACCAATCACGCCCGCGGTACCATAGTTGGTTTGACAATAATGGTATCATGGAGTTCTCCAACAGCTTACGATGTATCATGGATGTAAAGGAAACTGAAACAATTCTCGACAAAGATTTCACTGCCACGACAATTTGCGGATACAACAGATGCACAGGAATTTACGTGAGATCTGCTGGCCCATCTTTTATGTTCCACAACGAAGGATGCTACCATACAAATCATAACTGGCATATGAAACATCAGCTGGCACAACGCTGTTTGCAGTGCCCCGAAACTCCTTGGCATGCCTGCCTCACCTGGTGCTGACGATTTGTATGTTTGTTTTATCAATGACAATTATTATATTGGTTGCGCTCAGCGTCGTAGACAACTTCATGAACCATCATCATCGTTTCCGTGTACAAGTCTTATCGGTCATATATTCTAATTGTGCAGAGAGTTTTGTCAAGTTTATTTTCGAAGTCAAACACAATAATGTTATTTCGAATGTACAACAACAACGATATAGTTTGGCACAAAGAGGATATTGAGGAACACCATAAAGCTATGTTGTCAAAATTGGCATTACCCTCTTCTATAACTGTAGAAATGTGTTTGTTGGCATTTATGGACTCTCAATACGTGATACCATTATCATTTCACACGGTTACCACAAACTTGAATGAAGCTAATGGCAATTTTAAGAGCAAATAACTAACAAAGGATGCATCAGTATCGCAAGATAGGCTTATGTATATTTTCTTAAATCATGCACTTCCGTATAATCTATGGGTAAGAAATTATATAATCATCCTACTAGATTCCTGGGATTTTCCAACGAAGCCAAGAAGTGGGAAATATAAGCAGATTCTGATTTAGTGATCAATGCGCAACAAATTAAGACCAAATGTTCTGAAGGTCGTATTGTACCATCCAATACACAATAGTAAAGCACTTACATGGGAGCTTTTACCTTGGGTAGTGCTATTTTCGCGCTAGGATGTGCAATGAGAAAATTACCAATATTACGTCTATCGTTATTCCAAACAACAAATAACAACCGAATGAAAAAAAACCCCAAAAACTAAATAAAAAAAGCTACAGTGCAAGAGTGACTTCAGTATGAACCACCCTGTTGAGTTCAATCTAAAAAAAACCCACTCCTTCAGGAGAAACAGTTATTCATTACTTGTGATTTCCTCCTAAATGAAATTAATATATCATACTGACAAACTCCTCCTATATGATGCATGTTGTAATAAGGCATTTCATATAGAGTGCAGACTAGTCCGATAAATCAAACCCCCAAATTTGAGTTTATACTGGTTAACGATGTGTGGCTATGATGTCACCTGTTCATTAAAATGTCAATTTTTTCTGCATGCAGATCTTTTCCGGAACACACATGCGTACACTTTAGACACTCATTGGTTTTTGGTAAGAGTTATATCCGTCACGAAATTCAAAATTGCCATAGAACATAGGGTTATGCTATTCCACGAGGATTTACAAGTCGTTAAACACAGGATTTGATCCGGAAATATTATGTACATATCTCCAAAAGAACTCTTAAACCGACAGCAACACAAGAAAAGCATGAATTACCTATAAGTAACTAAAATGCACACCGATATGGTGCGAACAGATTTGTCTCCAAACGGTTGCGCATTTTAATGAACAGGTGATATCATACCCACAATTAATCCACCAGTATCAACACAGATACGGAAGTTGGATTTGTCGAACTAACTGAAAATAAATTAATATTTCTCTCAACATAAAACCAACATGTTACAAACAAATCTTGTCGGTATCGATTAAAAGTGAATGTTTTTTGTAAACTTACTGTCGGTCACATGCCTAGCAATTTTTACGTTGACAACCTCGTCAATATGTTCATATTTAATATTTGGTATTTGTGTATGGGAAGGAAGGGACAAACCTTATTCTTCCCTTTCGATTTAAGTGAGTGACAAATGTTGATTTTGAAAAGAATGGTGTTGCCATTTTTAAATATTCGCTAACTCTGTCTCAAATATACACGCACCTAAGCATTAGGTTTCACGCACGCACACAGACAGACAGACGCACACATCCACACATCTTAGCTAATAAATTGCACTGAATTTTCTTGATAAAACCCCCCTCTCTCTCTCTCTCTCTCTCTCTCTCTCTCTCTCTCTCTCTCTCTCTCTCTCTCTCTCTCTCTCTCTCTCTCTCTCTCTCTCTCTCTGGGAGCTGAGAGAGAGGAATTCAAATTATATACACCATTTTACAAATAAAAACGAAGAGATAGAGAAATTATACATTTTGTTTTTAGGATTTTATTTTATGAATATTTCTAAATAATTTGCTGAACATACTGCAAAACTGCATATGTATAGAAACTTACGTAGTCTGCACAAACAAACGTTTCTAATTTTTCATATAGCTATGTACAAAAATTGTTAATCTGCGAACTGACTAAAAACAATTAATAGGTGACCTACATAAAATGAAAATTCAGTTCTATATTTTCGAATTCAACGATAATCAAGTGTTTTTTATATGCTACATGCAGAGACAATTCCTGAAGATGGATGTATATTAATGAATAACTGCTATGTGTAGCGAATGTAATGCAGAGGTAAAGTCCCTGCGTAGGACAAACAAAATTTACAGCCCACGTATGCAGACATCATCTTTTCCCAGAATCCCTCAAGAGTAGTATGTAAAATGGGCTTTTCTTTACGATAATCAGATATATAAGCTATCTGATTTAGCCATAAACACAGCATACCAAATATTATCAAATATTCGATCTATTCGAAAACTACAAATGTCTCCCGATAATTGTCCATCTTCAAGAGATTTTAAGAAAATTTAAATTCTATTGAACTTTGACTTCTGTATCACTCTTTAATGTTATTTTGCAATTTCTACAAATTTTCCAATATACTGCATTAATTAATACGAAACAGCTAGTGATTCCCACCCTAATAAATCTCCGTCATATCAATATACTTAAGTACGGTGATGTTAATTTTTGATGTGTTGCTACGTACACAGATTCTGTTCTTAAAACGAGTTTATATAGACTTTACAAATTTACGCATTTCAACTTTCAGTCGTTTACAGAAAATAACGTCTAAATTTCTCCGCGATAATGCTATTAAGATATCATTTTAAGCTATTCATATAAAAACATGTCTGAGTTATAAATTCCGCAGTGTAATGTTGTCATTTAGTCTTCCTATATATATATATATATATATATATATATATATATATATATATATATATATATATAGATATAGATATAGATATAGATATAGATATAGATATATATAGATATATATATATATAGATATAGATATAGATATATAGATATATATATATATATATATATATATATATATATATATATATATATATATATATATATATATATATATATATATATATATATAGATGCAATAAACTGACGACGAACAGTACGAAACTAGTAACTAACTAGCCTAAGCGCTTTCGACTCTTAATGAGTCTTTTTCAAAGGCAAATACATATATATATATATATATATATATATATATATATATATATATATATATATATATATATATATATATATATATATATATATATATATATATATATATATATATATATATATGATGTTTTCATTATTCTTGATTTTTTTTTCTGGTTACAAATAAAATATTAATTAGACAACAAAAATATACCATACCGTTGTTATATTAAGCAAATGTTTCTTCATTTTACATATAATCCATACAAAGAAGGCAAGACTAGAAAATAACTGTAACAAATCAACAGTTCATACCCCATCCATTTGGGGGCAAAATTTAATTTTTAGCGTCTGCGTATCAGTTACATGTTGATTTTGAATAATATTGCATTGAGATTCAACGTCC
Organism: Potamilus streckersoni; assembly: GCA_016746295.1. NCBI lineage: Eukaryota > Metazoa > Mollusca > Bivalvia > Unionida > Unionidae > Potamilus > Potamilus streckersoni. Next base: position 1,282,637 of record JAEAOA010000640.1, on the reverse strand, counting down.
CAGGCGGTTTTTACAAAAACCTTCAGTATATCGTTCAAGTACCTACATTTTTTGTCGTGTATAAAAATGTGACCATGATTCAAATGCGAAAAAGATCTGCACTGATCTTATTTTAAACCTCTCTTAAATAGTGACCACTCCTCTTAAATCACTTCATAAGGTAATTTTTTATTAATAATGCTCAACGATAAGCTCTGAATATTTGACTGGCTCTAAATACTATATAAAATGTGTAGTTTCTATTGGATTTGACTGGTTCTAAATACTATATAAAATTTGTAGTCTCTATTAGATTTGACTGGTTCTAAATACTATATAAAATGTGTAGTCTCTATTAGATTTGACTGGTTCTAAATACTATATAAAATGTGTAGTCTCTTTTGGCTGCAGAATTTAAACAAGAGGATATATACCCATATCAGCAATCCAACATTGATTGCTCTTGTTTCTAGACATCTTGATGTAACCATTCTCACCCCAGCTTGTTCCCCAACTGAAAAATAGAAAAACAAATTAGAGATGTTATTGCCATTGATTTGTCGGCATCTACCTGGTATCAGATGTTTCTAGGTTTTACTCTCGCCTAGTCGTTGATGAAGCGTTAGTGAAGCGTGAGGGTTCTACCGGACTAGGGTAATGTTCTTTAGTGACGCCAATTCTTTGCTAGAGAAAACAGCTTTGATGTCAGTTGCCAACCTCCACCAACCGCCTGCTAAATATAAGAATTGACCCCATTACACTAGAGTGGAGGTGACATAGTAAGAAAATTACAGCTGCCAAAAAGAGCTCCCAAAGAGGCGGTCTCTTCTCCTAACGCCTGCCCCCACCAACCGGCCCTTGCGTCGCCACTGTGAGCCTTTATAAAACCAGTTGACATCGCTTTCTCCAATCGACCATGCTGTCGATAATGCCAGTATCACAAACCATGCAATCGCCCCCGCTTTCCCCATAACTTATCTCCTCAAATTTGGGGCCCCCATTTAACTCAGCGCCTCGATCTGCCTGAGATGGAATAGCACTTTGTACACTTTTTAATCACGTCTATCCACAGACCATAACAATAACTCCAGCTTTACGACCCATTTAATTTTGTAACCAATTGACTCGTTAGTACAACAGCATATAAATAATATCTAGGACCGATATAATTTGATTATGTTTATCCAAGTGACACACCAGTGAAATCCACCCGATCTTGTCTTGGCTTTACTTGAACGCAGAACCCAAACGCTAAAAATTTAAGTAGTATCAATGCGCAGAAGGAAATAGTTCAGCACACTCATTCCCCGATTTCTTAATTGAAAAGGACACATGAAATATTTCTTTGTCTGACAATTTTAGGGGTGTATATTATGTTTTATGAGAGCCTTATATTTGTGGGGGGTTTTAATCTCACCTTAGGTGTTTTTGGATTGACAATAATAAAAACTTCAGTAAATGCAGAAATGTTTCCAACAGCGGTAAAATGTTGACATCAACAATCCCATGTTGTGAGACAACAATAAAATTAAATTACATTCAAGACATTACTTGTACATTATTGCAGTATATTTAAATTTTGTGTCACTCAATTCGTGCAGAAAGTCGACAACACGAAATAGAACAGAATAAAAAGATTGTTACTACCCAGGCGATTTATATCATTTGCGTGAACCCAGTAGACAAGCACTTGAATAAAAAAAATTAAATATATCACCAGCACACTAGCGCAAAAGACAAAATAATATTAGTTTTTACAAAAAGTAAACAATTGAATATATATATATATATATATATATATATATATATATATATATATATATATATATATATATATATATATATATATATATATATATATATATATATAACACAATATGATCTCCACCACAGCATTACTGGGATTTGTTTCAACAGTAAAATTAAAACTTGACTAATTATAGACCAATTTAATTTAATTGCACACCCAAGGATTTTGTTTGCCTCAACCTGGTGTTTTCTAAGATGCTTTCAAATGTATATATTTCTACGGAGCAGGTTCTTTTGAGTACAATAAAAAATTGTCAGCGGATAAGATGAATTCTACGGCCATAAAAAGGTTCAGTGCACAGTTTGGAAGTACTTGTTTCTTAAAGTAAAAAAAAAATACATAGTTTAACAGATGCAGGCATTTTAATAAGAAACTAACCTGTGAAGTCTTATTAAATTTGCATTTTAGATACAAAAGTTCAAAAGTCTATAACAAAGTCTGTATATGAAGTTGTTTACATTGTTATGGAGTTAATGAAACTCGTACATGAAGGAGACAAAGGTCACGACACAGATTAGTCATTGCAGTGTTAGATGTTGCAGAGTCGTCGAATGACCTTGAGATATTTATTCAGGCATAGCTACTGTAGGTAATCCAAAATCTTTGGTTTTGTTTATCAGGCCCATAGTTAATATATTCTTAGAATGGTTTTATCTTGAGATATATATGGCATTTACGAAAAGATATGTATAGGCTTTCGATAGTTAAAGTTTATAACTTTACGACAAGAATATGTACGTATTCGTTTTTATAGATAATAGCTACTTTATACGAATTAATATTTACATGACGCAAAATCATACCCTATTATTTCTGTTATATGAATAAATACAGTTATTTGATATAAACACCAAATATATTAACTATTAGTTTATTTATTACAGACTGGCCTTTCTAGAGAATAAAATATGCGGGGTGTTTTGTCCGGAGACAAATAAATGCATAATAGTAGAAGAATTGTTCAGCATTTTATTATTAAGTAAATTGTGTTAATTTATGAGAATTGTACATATGTGCGTATTTGTCATTATAAAATATATATTGTTTCATAAGAATTAATAACTGATAGAGAATTGTTCTTCTAGAGTAAAATAAATTTCGAGTTCTTCCTCTTGTATAGAGGTATAAGCTGAAGATTCCAATCACATAGTCAATATTAGTCTAGGTTTAAGTCTCACTCACAATATATTTTTTAATAATTGAGCACAGCCGCTCACGTTCGCCTACACGTGCATGAGTGTAAATAATGTGTAATAATGTGAGTGTGAAATTGATTTCAATTATAAGTGATGCGAAACTGGTACAGTTTGATAAGTTTCCGGACTTTCTAGCATTAAACTTTGATTATCCAATGCGGGCTGTAGTCGAACGATAAATAAAATATTTAAAATTAATTTTTATTATTTAATTTCACAACTACCGTGTAAAGAAAGATACTTTAATGTTTTGTGATATGTTCGATCTGTATGTATAGATAATTGCAAACGACGCCAAGCATATGATTTTGCTACACTAGGATTAACCCAGGATCTGGTTCGAAAATAATGCTTACTGCTATATCAAACAGCAAGCATTATAATAAAGCTATAAAGGTTATATGTTATACACCAACACTTCTAATGGCTTGGTCATGTGCCAACTAATGTCTGTTAAAAACTCTAAATGAGCAACGAACTAACAAAACGAATATAGTCAAATAAAAAACGAATATAGTCAAATAAAATGATCAGTTAAGCGGAATTTTAGAGGTCGATCAAGAACTACCATAGAATTTACACTACTGGTGTATAACTATCTTTGGCACCAGAAGAAAAAAATGTATTCCGAATGAGGTTGATGTATTGCAGATATAACTGATAGAAGATTAAACTAGTACAAAAACCTTCAATAGTTAAATTAATATGCATATCAAAAACAAAGAAAAATCTTATTCGCCACCGTAATTTTAAATTGTTCGTTCAGTTTAAACTTAAACGAAAACAACATGCGAAGAACACATATTTGACTAAGAGCCATGACTAAAATGATACAGAACACACACACACACACACACACACACACACACACACACATGAAGATATGGCATTAGGTAGTTTAAAGAATAAGAAAGGAAAGTTATTTCATGCAATTTATGGCCAAATGATAAGAAATGCGTTACTTATATGTTACTCTCACTACAACAAGCTTAAAAACTATCATAGTGACATCTGCAACCTTTAGAGACCGATGCTAATTGTATGTTAAGTAATGTTGAAAAAGAGAATTATTTTTTACAATTATATGAAGAAAAAAAATAGTTTTTCTCCTGAAGTGATTACAAAATGATAATATCTATGTAATATATTTCGCGAACAAAGATTATATATGTATAAATAGAGCTAAACAGTTTTATTAATATTCTTATTATGTTTATTAAAAATTATTGTGTGTATGATATTTATGATCATAATATAAATAAGTATTTATGAATAATTAATCATAAAATATTCAAAATTAATTTTAAAATTCTCTTTCATTTTTAAAGATTTAATCAACTTATTTGTATGATATTAGTTTATACTTTCACTAGTCAAGTTATTCAGTAAATTAGAATAATATAAAATTATTCTGTATTATTGTAGACAGGGGACATAATTCAACTAAAAAATTGATTCATGAATGACGTATAGTGTTTTGGAATTTAGACGTTTTGAATATACCGTATTAAGACGGTCCTTTAGCAGACGTTCCATATCAGAATCAGCTATGAAAATAGGTGGAAAGGACAAAACTTGCAAAGTATGGGAGTTCTTGTTAAAATGTGCGGCAATATGAGATGAAAATGATTGATCAATATAAATTTTTTTAAATTTTATCTTTTATTTCTAATGTAATTTGTTTATGTAATAGATTCGCAATATATTTTTTATCTTTTAAACCTATAAGAATACGAAAGTTTAAGTTGATTCTAGTATAAAGGTCGAACGTTATTAAAGTTTAATATAAAACAAATTTATTGTTATGGTACAGTTTTTTTTAAAACATCTAAGGTGTTTAGCAAAACGCAAAACGTGCTGTATACTGTATGTTGAAGGATATTCATCAACTTGAACATTATTTAATGTTCGTGGTTTAAGTTGGGGATTAAGTGTGATTTAAGAATGCCAAAAATAAATTCCATAATATCTTTACCGATATAACAGTCAGATGGTTCTATATTTTTAACATAAATACATGTTTTAATTGAATAAAAAGTGTAAGAAGATCATTCTGAGTGCTTTAATCAACCTTTTACTATGATTTTTTAAATATTTAATATCATCACCTATCATAGACTTTGTTCCCGTATTTTTATTTAATTCAGTTATTGATGTCTCTATTTCTGATTTAACTTCTTCACCTACTGCTAAGGTGATTTAACTATTACATCGCTATTATCTTTTTAATTTCGTTTATTTTTATGATCTTGTCATATACATTATTAAAAGAATGTATTATTTGTTTCACTTTTTATCTAATCTGCCACTCTTATTTTATCTTCAGCAATTCGTTACCTATTCCATCATCGAGAGTTCTGTTCTTTTACATCTCTAATGTTATGACTTAAATATGAAATACATCAATTGTTTCCTACATTAATAAAATCGTACTTTCAATCACATGAAGCTTTTCAGTATATCCACTATCATTCTGTTGACTTCTTCGAATTGGTTCTTCATCTGTGATTGTTAAAAGAACTTATTGAAATCGATCAACCTATCTCCCATTGTTTTCTTACCATCATTGTTGTCTATTTTAGGATCATCATTCTTCTATGTTGAAGATGTGAGTTTAATGAATTGTTAATTTAATACCATCTTTATTTACTCCACGTCACCCTTTAAGGCCGATATTGCATCATTTATCTAGTGTTCAGCTAGCTGTATGTATTGCTGTATGTTTCTCTACAGGTCTTATGCTTGATTCCGTTCAAACAGTTTGTGACGCTTGAAATGTGATTGACAGAATATTTATTCTTCCGGTAAATGAATCTTAATGATCTCAAATCTTTCCATTTTTATCATCAATTTTTGTTTTTGCAGTTCTGCGAATTTAGTAGAATTTTTTTTCTTTGATTGTCTTATAGATAACTTTTAATATATTATTAACTTGTTGGTTTTTTTACATGTTTCATATCTTTTAAACTTATTGTCCTCTAAAGTCTAACGTAGTTGGGTGTCATCACGCTTTGGTACAAGACCTTTGTTAGCTGCTTCAGATTGGTCATCGGATCTGCTAAATTTGAAACGTGGTTGTTATTCTAATTTACGTCATTGTTAGTGTTTGTCTCAAGTATTCGTTTTTCTTTTATCAATCTGTCTCTATTATTTTAAACTAAATCTCTACGACATGTTACTGTTTAACATATTTTTCTGATTAATTTAGCATTAATCACCATTCTAATGATGTATTTAACTGGCATATCATTGGTCTCGCCTTTATGTTTGATATTAAATCGGTGTAGTACTTCTGGTAACTGTTTGTATGGACTATTAAAAACTTATCTCATAATTCTCTATTCCTGTACTAGCAATTTTGTCAATAGTATTCAACTTACCTATAGCAGATGTTACCATCTCATCATGATTTAAAACGGTCTTGTAAAATATAATGCTTTTAAGGCTTTTGTAACAAAATCTGGTAAAGTTGAGGAATAAAAAGACCCGTAGCTGGTCCTACAAGTCCTAAGTTATCAGCTGCAGCACTTATTCTACATAGAACATTTGCCATGCAAAGCTCTACCCAGTCAAAAAAGCTCATATTATGTTCTTAATTTCATCAAACTAAACTTAATTTCATTCTCGCTATCTAAGTTATTTACAATTTAAAGGTATTAAGTAACTACTTATTATATTTCCTTACTTGTTTTATCTGATATAATCATGTGTGCCATTAGAACGTCAATCATTAACTGACTCAAAGAACACAAAATACCTCTTAGCTCCGAAGGTATTAATGTACGACTGAATTCAGTTACGAAAAGCGTTAGCTTTAATCGCAATTTTAGATCACGTGATGGGTTCACGTGGTCACTTAATTCGAATAGAGCGATAAGACAATAGGAGGATTGACACGTATGCCATAGACGAATTTGATTCTATCTAACGAATCTTACTGTAAAATTCAATAATAAAAAATATAGAAAGGTTGTTTACAACAGAGCTGACACGCAAGCCAAATATGACCTTGATTACGACCAATGATTTTCACTCTGTTTTTACCAATTTTTAATTAAGGTCCAAAACCTGGTCAGCCAAAATGCAATGTAGCGATTTTTTTACGAACTGCGTATTTATCAGGCTAAAAAAAAAAGAACTGAACTATATTTTCTGGAAAAAATGTTAATTCCAGTGAATAACGTTATCATTACAATAACATGTCATGAAACAAAAATAAATTTAAAAAAAGAATTTAAAACAAATACACAAGTAATTATTTTACATATACGTAACAATACCTTAAATCAATAGTGCTAACGCTAGTTCCTGTTATTCAGTCTACGTGAAGCCTCTAGTAATGTTATTGTCATGTTATTACTATAAATTAAACCCTCTGTTTTATCTATTTACGTTGTAATATTAATGTGCTTGAAAGTGATCATATTCTTCCCATTAAGCAACACAAACTCGTGAAATATGTGGGCGGTCTTGCTTCATTGCTAGACGACTTCTTTGGTGTTTGTGTCGTTAAATCTCTTTGCTTTCTAAGAGATTAACGTTATAAACAATTGACAAAAACAAAGCCACGTCATAGCGAGCATCGTTGCCAGAGGTTCTATCATCAATAATGTCTTAAATGCATAATAGCATGTTAAATGACATACTACACGATACATTAAACTGAATCAGTAGGATACGCGTGTCTCTATTGAAAGTATAACAGAATATACATAAAAATGTAGAGAAAACAGTTATATTTTTCTTCAAATATGGATGTCTCAATAAACACTTTGAATTTAAACATTGAAAAAGCTTACAAATTATCATACAATTAGAAGTTTTTCGATAGGAACTGGAATGTTTTAGATATATCTATATTTGTATATACATTCTACTAAGAGTAAGAAATTTCTTTCGATATTATAATGCCTCTCTGACGTCATTTTGCAATTGGATAAAGTATAGTCTAGCCGCATTATGCAAACATGATTTGTACAAATATTATAGCAGTGATAGCTCGCGGTAAACAAGTCAGACAAATATATTTAACTTCCTTTCAACACCAGATATTACTCATTTGCGGACTTCTTTAAATGTTACTTAATAATTTTTATTATTTCTGAGAAATTATGTGGACTTTATGAGAGAGAGAGAGAGAGAGAGAGAGAGAGAGAGAGAGAGAGAGAGAGAGAGAGAGAGAGAGAGAGAGAGAAAGAGAGAGATGTAACCTGTTTTTCACAAGCCAGTAATCTTTGCCCGTGCCCTTGTCTTTTCCATATCCGACAATTAGTACAGCATGATTGATCTGGCCATTGCAGAGTGGGTTGTCATACACACCTAAAACAATTAAATTAGAATTATTTTTAAAAAATCAGATACATAGAAATTTAAAATATGGGACTGTATTGTGATCCACGTTTATCACATCCACTTAAGCTAGTGCAATGCCGTACTTTCGTTGGCTGAGTCTAAATATCGGTTGATATGATTTCTATTCAAAGTTGCATAATAAAATTCTCAACTGCAGAAATTGATAATTTTTTTAAACTAAATAACATAACAGATAGAGTAAATATGATGTCATATTTAAAATAGGAAAACTCTCCGTTTAGTTGATAAAACAATTTTATACGATATAATTCAAAACCCTTATGTAGTCATGATAGATACTGAGTTCGTTACCTTGTCTTAAAGAATATAATTGGTTCACATTGCATAGCAAATCACAGAAAAAGCATTGGATTCATGGTTCCTGCGTTATATTTCAAGTTTGAGATATTTTAACTATATGAGATACCTCATTAGTTTTTATATTTTTTAAGTTGATACATCACTTAGGACGCAGTTTTTACACTTCCTCAGGAGGAAATTAACTGACATATTTTGGTTTTTATGATAGTAAATATCTTCCTACCTCCTTGGTAATTTTGAAAAGACGAGCTGGCGTATATTGCCACAGATACTGGTCCTACTCCCGCAACGGCTAATTGTAGGGACGACTCGCTTCCAGACTGAGTATGTATACATCCGCTGCACGTGGCAGCCACCTTAGACTTAATGGCCATGCAATTCTGAACCTGATGACAAACGAACAACAGTATTCTAAAGCTTGAAACGGAAAGCTAATTCAATAGATGAAAACTCAACATAGCATTGAAGGTCATGTAAATACAAAGCGCAGTATTTAGCGACTGTTGATGGATAATGAAGAATGTTTTGCTCATCTTCTCATAGTACAATCTGCCGTTGATTTCAGTTTTGATCTAGGTAGTTCAAGGACAATTTTGTGTCAACAATAACGACAAGAATTAAAACATTATTGCCACTACCACTACTACCGTTTTTTGTCATCATTACAATAGTAATAGTAGTAGCAGCAGCAGCAGAAATGTTACTGATGGCTTGAGAATGAAAATTTACAATAATCAATGAACACAAAATAGTACTCTCTCTCTCTCTCTCTCTCTCTCTCTCTCTCTCTCTCTCTCTCTCTCTCTCTCTCTCTCTCTCTCTCTCTCTCTCTCTCTCTCTCTACCGTCTCGATGTAGGGATAATCTTGCTCGGACTCCACTCCTCCAAATGACTGTATATAAGCGAAAGCCTCGGACACGTATCCACTATCGCATCCCATATTCCCAAATCCAGATGAGCAGTCAACAAGCTGTTGTTCACTCAGAGCTACCAGTTGTCCAGTTTTACGGAAATTTTGACCTTCCAAAGACCCGGTCTGGAATAATAAAAGGATTAGTAAAATGTGTTGCTTCTTTTTTTAAATCCTCGTGCTTACCAAAAGGGCGGTGATAGTCTTATCCTCCTCGTCTGTGTAATGCTTGCACTTATGAGTGCGTTTGATATGTTGCGTAACTCCTCCTAATGTCGTTTAAATAAGGACTTTGAACATTAGGATATGTTTGGGGTGAGCTGTAGATGAGCACAACTGTTTTAAAATTTTCATACAGCTACTGGCGGATTGGTCAGTGGGGTTGTGTTTTTGCATAAATTTAATCTGACTCCCAAATTACTAGACCAACAAGTCTTTGAAATGGCATGTGTCAAGAGTCAATAAATGTAAAAAAAAAAAAAGGAGGATGGGTCGAATAAAACCTTTGGGACATGCCTCGGAAGTACAAGTTTGTGAACCCTGGGTTATAACTTCCAAACGGTTGAGGTTCAAATCCTATAACCATTCCTGCTAATTAAGCATGAAAGAACACATTTATCCATGCATTTGGCATTGACCCAGGAGTCCTAATTGACCGATGAGTATATTCCAATTCCCTAGAACTTTACCTCAGAAGCACTAATTTAATTTAATTTTATTAATTTAAATTTAAAAAGCATTTATTAGTGTAGTGGATATCTTACAAGGTTTGCATGCTTTTAAAAATAGTTGGTAAAAAAATCCAATACTTAAATGAACCACAAGACCTCAAAGAATACATTGTAATAGGGACAACGCTTAAATCATAAGGCATCTTTAACTGGTGAAGCACACTTGTTCTTCGTTGTTCGTTGAGAGCAGGATATGCACGGTTGTAGCTTGAGTTGTAATTATTGCCATAGGACATGAGTCTAGAACTCGTATGCTCTCTAGCCTAAATATTTCAATAGAGATCAACGTAGACCTTACAACGGAATCAATCGAAGTAGTATACCTTCTAATTTGAAGTAAAAGCCGAGTAAATCTATAATCCTCTCAACTATCCTTAAGAAGACAACGGCCCCAGTTTAGGTCAGGTGTACCATAACCTCATATTATGCTGCCATTAAACTGCTCTGACATATTCAAAGAATAGATGGGTTTTGCAAATATATAGCATATACTCTAATAACAATTATATTGTTCACTTTTCTACATTCTATAAATTTTCTACTTTCTTTTATACAGAAAAATCTTCGATTTAAAATATGCCATCAAACTTATCTCCCTTTTAGCCATTCAATTTTTTTTTTTTGTCTTTAGTATAATAATATAGTCAATTAAAACAGAACGCTCATAATTATCAATACTGGTTTTGTATATGACTAATATCGTTCAGGTATATTAATAATTTGAAATTGAAGTCAATTTATCAATGATTAGTTATGAGGGAGTATACGGGCATAGCAAGCGATGGGATGAGATAATTATAAAACTCTTTTAAAATTGACGTGTCTATATTTAGACGGTATTTAATATAAAAAATAGGCGTGAGTTACTGATTCATCAAAGTTGATATCGTCTCATAAAAATAAAAGCGAAGCTAGAATGTGTTTAAATGATAGTTATGATGAAAGAATATTGAGTTAACAAAAGAACTTATATAAACAGGTAACCAGGATCATATGTAACCAGGTAACCTGAACCTTACGGAACCAGGTAACCAGAATCTTATGTAACCAGGGTCTTATGTAACTATGTAAACTAAGCAATGGACAATGCACGGAAAAGGACAGGTTGTATTTTTCTTAGATTACCAACATAAAGGCAAAGTTCCTTTATCTAACTGAGTACGATTTTGACTGTGTCCAAAAAAAAACCTATTTGATGATCAAGAACATAATGATTATTAGAAGACTATAGCAGCAGCTGAACACATTCTAAAAGTATATTACGTCAATACATGATGAATCGGAACCAATATTTTACAAAAGGAAAGAATTGCATTTAAGAGTATGTACACAAATAGCAGGGATAGTTAATTAAAAAAATTTAGACCACGAATGTTCTTGAAATAATATTTTACTTAAGGAGATAAAAGTATATTTTTTAACTCAAGTATTCATATTTCTGGGGTAAAAAAAAAGATGTTAATAGAGAAGACAAATTAACAAATTATGATCGGTCATGTGGACTTTTTGGAGACCGCGCACAATAATAAAAGTAATTATAAAGCAAATGCATGCCACGCATATTCACAATGTATCAGGTTGTAATATTCATCTAAATATCACAGCATGCTCCTTGGCATCTACAGAAAAGGATACTGAATTAAACAATAAGTAATACTAAACAATTCCCTAAACAAATGGCGTTTGGTTTTGAAACAATAAAAAAAAAAACAATTAGAAATGCAGATAGTTAAACATCAGATAGTCTTAAACGAATAACTGTTGTTCGATACACAAAAAATCTTTTTAAGAGATGGTAGCCAAGATTTAATGAAGGACATTTTTCAGCCAGAGCCCTAGACAATAAGATGAAGTTAATATGCTCTAAAGTTTAAATTACCAGCAGAAGAAAAGGATGATTTCACTCTCAAAGGTGAAGAAATTAAATAGAATCATTTTGAATATTTAATTATGTCGTGGAACATTTACAATTAAAATATCTTGCTACCACATACAGTTTGGTGACCTTTGCTATTATTATGCATCAAATTATCTTAATGTGGATGTGATATTCTCACTGACTATGAAATTTTGTGAATGCACAATTATAAACTAGATTCGCCTCATTGCTACAGTGCATATGGATTCACTCAAGATGGATCTTTAAAGTCAACAGGAGTAGAACTAGATTTCTAATTCATTACTGATTGTTTTAAATGAGTGCTTCTCGTAGAAGAAGAGGAATTTATAAGTACAGTTATCTAATTAAATTTTCATAGACTGTAATGTTATTGCTTAGCCAAGTTACCAACTTCTTGACAAAACCGGTAAAACACGCTTACATCCTATTACCGATTCATATAAGACAAAACTTTAAACGTCATTTAATTATATGCCAAGCTACTCGTTTTTGAGAATCAAATTGTCTAGTTGGTGTCCAGTATAAAATCGCAACCCACTGAGATTACCCAGATTACGTTTAGCAATACATGTATGCCGGTGTAGTATTAAATTTTGACCCTCGTTGAATTCTGACCCGGTCGGGTCATTTTTCAACGGCAGTGATCATAAGTTCACGTTGAAATCTGACCCTTTTTGAAATGTCCTGTTAAATTACGACCTAGGAGTAGTATTAAATTTTGACCCTCGTTAAATTCTGACCTGTCGGGTCATTTTTCAAAGGCTGTGATAGCATCAAAATCGGTTCTGAGGAAGAATGTGAATGCGAAATTCAGTCCTTCAAAAGAACCTTTGAAGTTATCTTGCATTCTCAAACTCAATCTCAGTCTCGTTTGATATAACACAGACTAGGTAGATGGATGTTTATTGTTTCGAAACGCCCAATGGATAGTTCCACATCAAATGATAAGCTCCGCCCACTTAGTTACTGTTGCTGCTATTCATAAGCTATCGTGAATATGGCGGAATCGGTAACATCAGCTGCAGATTCAGCGGACAATATTCTCGACACTGTTTCTGACGCTTTCCATCCTGATTGCAAGACTCTTTTAGATCGTGCGTTAAAGAAAGGTTTGAACTACTACATGCATGTATATATTCATGAAATTAGGATTTTTGATAGCGAAAATCAGGTTAAAGTTGCAGCACCTTGCTTGCGATCTCTGAAGAACGAACAGCATGACAAACTTGAAGACATTTTGCTAGAAGAGGACAAAATAACAAAATCTTTCTATTTTTGCAAAGTTTTGCATACTTATTAATTATCAGAATTTCTAGTTTGGTTACATTTAAAAAAAATAAAATAAAACTTTCGTTATGTATTTGCACCTGTTAAAACCATTTTGTAAGGGTATCATTGATACGCCAGTAAATTTAAATAGTATCATATTCTTTAAAACTATCCTTTTTCTGTCTTATCTCTGATCTCTTAGCTGCGGATTCAGCAGTGGAATATGGAGTGAATTCTTTCCTGTCTTGAAGAATGAAGAATTTCTAGTAATCTGATGGTCTTCTCTCTGATACCATACATTATGTTTTGTTGATGATTTCATACCCTTTGGGTTGAATGGAGTTAACAACTTGTCTCGCATTTCTTGCTTTACTAGAAAACTGTCTCCAAATTCAAAATCTGACTTCGCTTTTCGAGTTTGATCTGCATCGCTCTTTATCTTTTCCTTTTTCTCAGTATCGGTTTTCATGGCTTTGTTGTCGTCTGATTTGATTTGTATACTTAGAAATTTAGTTCTCTCTTTTCGTCCAAGTAGCTTCTAGGCGAGAGATTTGTTGGTTGTTGCATGAGGTTTGGCTCCGTAATTACATAAAAATTTGTACATTTCTTGTTTCCAACTTTTATGTTCTGCATTAGCAGTTTAATTTGCTTTTCCAGTTGTTCTCATAAACCTGTCTGCTTCGTCGTTAGCTTGCGGCCATAAAGGTGAGATGTTCCTATGCTAAAATCCAATGTATTCTGCAAACTTTGTAAACTCTTGTCCATTGAATGGAGGTCCAGCATCCGTTTTTACAACTTCTAGTATTCCGAACATTGAAAATATCTTGTCAAGTTGCGGGATGACAACTTTTGCCGATGTTGAGTTAATAATTTCAACAACTGTATACCTTGAGAAGTTATCAACAAGTACCATTAGGTAGACTCCTGATGAAAGAGGGCCACTGAAATCCATGCTAATCTGACACCAGGCTTGACTGGTATAAGTGTAATATTTAGCGGCTCCGTCATTTCCTTTGGAGTTGCTGTAAGGCATGGTATACAAGTTTGACTTTAATCCTCTATTTATTTGTCAATACCAGGAACCATACTTTCTCACGAAGAAGTTGTTTTGTCTTGACTATGCCTTGATGGCCTTCATGTGCTAGTTCTATCACTCTGTGTTGTAACCCTTTCTGTGTTAGTAATTTTCTGTCACACAGTAAGACAACACCATTTGTAACTGGAATGATTGTGAGATCATGTCTGAGTCTTGAAAATGTTTCCAAGGTTTTGTGCTGTTTGTATGAATGTTTCCAATCTACAGAATGTATCGATTTGATAACATACTGAAGGTCCTGGTCGACTAAAGTAGCCATCTTAATCTCTTCAACAGTCATAGATTTGGGTACACGTATAACGGTACCAATTATACAAATCCCAAGTGAGTAGTATGGAAGATTGGGATTCTGGACTACTTTTTCATGAGGGATCACTCCAGTGCATAAAATGGGGTGGTTATGGACCACGTTTTAAGAAGTGGTCACTTTTATGCACATAAAGGTGTTTTATATAGATGTAGCCATACGCAGCTAAAATGGGATGGTTCTGGACCACTTTTTCAGTAGTATGTTTAATTGGATGAATGGTTCTGGGCCATGGGATTAAATGCATAATAAAGAAGAGCTTTGGCTCAGTATGAGTGTAACGGGGAGATTTATAACATTACATTGAAACCCTCCTTAATTAATTTTGGCGTCGTTAGCTAGGGAATGGTCTCCACGGTGTTATTTCCCAGTGTGGACAGATAGATGGAACGTTACAGTTAGCTGAGCAAATTATCGAAAGAAAAGAAATAAATAACAACGAGCCCTCTTTCAATAAATAAAACACAAAATTTTAATCATTTAATATATAATCAAAAGAAAATCACATTCATTCAACAGATTTACTAAATTAAATGTACTCAATTAATGCATAACCAAAATTCACTTTACTAGCCAACTGATTTACAGTGACAGAATTTAGTCACAGTCCAATTTTCATCATATCACGAGTGTTGAATTTTGAGTGCAATTCCCACGCTCAGAGAGCATCACCTGGCCTGTCTCCTTCTCGTCTTGTCTCCACGTCTAGCATGTGTGCTTTGGTCCTCTTCGACCCTTGATTATTCCGACCGCTCGTGATCTTTCCCCTTGACTCATCGGGTTCCTTGACCTCCTCTCCTGCTGGTCTTTCCCCTTGACTCATAGGGTTCCTTGACTTTTCCCTGCTTCTTTCTATCTCTATCTGAGTTTGAAGCTGCTTCCTTAATACAGTTTCGTTCCAGATCATTTCTGTACGAAATGATGCTTCATCGCTTCATCGGTGATTGCAAAAAGTCAAATGACTCCATTTTCACTGGGAGGGTCAATAACGATGCTTGTTTCAGCCTCAACATGAAGAATATCGTTAACCTAATATTCATTCCCAACACCTCTAGAATGTTTCCTTTTCTTTGGAGGTAAGAATGTTTCATCGTCTGAATTATTCTGGCCACCTTATTTTCGACCTTAGTTTCGAGTCCTCTTGAGAACTTTTGATGGTTACTTCAGGTTCTTTCTCTCGTTTGCCTGCGCTACACGTTGCGTTTACTTTTTCACTCCAATGCCGATAATTTTGATCTTTATCTTTCTTGGGAGATGATGTTTCTTGGGAGATGATGTTTCATTTGGCAATATGGGTAAATCAGTTACAGTACTTGTGTCATTACTTACGTGGGTTCCAAAATTTCAAACGGTCACTGACTTTCCTTGAAGGGGTACCAAAGCAAAAGTCTATGTGTCCATTTAATCAAAGTGTGCTTAATACCTAATAAGAATAAAACAATGGTCGATTTTTTAAGTGACTCTGTGTGTGTGTGTGTGTGTGTGTGTGTGTGTGTGTGTGTGTCACATCTTGTGGCATTTCTGAAATGCAAAAATTGCAAGACGTCTTTACTCTAACGCTACACATTGAAAGTGCACCTCAGGACGTGTGTGGACCTCTGTTGTTTCGAGGAAAAGATTTAAAAGACGGAAAATACATTCAAGCTATCATCACCTTGAACATTTCGATGCCATTACCAGTATCGCTCCATTCCTGGGTTGATTTCTGTGAGAAATGTGACTATGGCTATAACAATATAGAGCAATACAAGCATTGTGGATGGAAATGTGAGGGCTGCTTAGCCTCTCAACCCTGTCCTGACGAAGGACAACAACGGGTGCAATGCTCAGCTTGTAAACTTGGATATTGGTTGGTTAAGGCTCGAATAGGCTCATTGATTGTTGAACAATTTGGGTTAAATCGTCAAACATAGTTGGTCATGCCTAGATATCTGGGTTCTTCTGATATGTTTGATGGAATGCAGCAGACGAAATACAAACAAAATTACATTATATCCATTTCAAAAAAGGAAGATAACTATATCTATAATTTCATTACTCCATGTACTGCCTTAAATTCCTTTGTTGATTTTATACATATTTATACATACTATGCGTTTCCTTTTTGACGATTGATAAACCCACGTATGCGGAACTTAAAACAATATCCGTTAAAAAATGACCCTGAAATCTGATCAAAATTCAACGCTGAGATCAGTTTTCAACGATTGTGAAATCAAAATTCAACGTCATGAACTGACCCTGGGTCAACTTTCAACGTTGAAAGCAGACCAGGTGGGGTCAGAATTCAACGGGGTCAAAATTTAATACTACACCGGCAGCAATAAAATGAAAATGGTTTTAGGTTCAATCCGCTGTTGCTGTTTGTACATAATACGCATGTTTTTTTAGGAAAAAATATTCTTACCGGTAATTATTTTCAACTAATCAGGAATTTTCATTCTTTTAAATACGGTATTTAATATGCCAACACATAAAGGTTGTTCCTTAGCTCATGGAATAAATGGCTGCCTGTGATCTAAAATCAAATGTCATACTGAGTATTCATTGTTAACAAACACCTTGTCTTGAAAACTCAAGCAAAAGCGTAGTACTCTGGCGATTATCGTTTTGAAGATAATATAACATTATTTAAATCTGCGAGCGCGTTGTAAAGGTGAAGTGATGACAGTTTCTTCCAAAGTACAGAAGTTTTCTCTCTGAATCTTGCTGTGATATACAACATATGTATTATGGTTCCTGAATGGATATTTAGTGTCTATTGAAAGCACAATGAATTACGACTGATATTAGAACATTACTCTGACAAACGGAGGTAATATGTCATAAACATTTGCATGTGTGTACGTAAAATCGGTACTGTTTGTCATTATTCCTTTAAAGGGTCATGTTTGGCAACTGTTGATGTAAAAGGTATGCGTGTACAGTAATTGCATTATAAAGAGGAAATTACTCTTGGAAGCCACTTTAATTTGACACAACACATGACTTATCAAGTCTGAAACTGTATAGGTTTATACTGGTTTGACTCTGGAAGGCCCGGACCTAGGATGTGCGGGGCCCAACGCTGCAATCGATGATCGCGGTGCCCCAAGCAAACAAACTGCATTACGGAGAATCGCGGGGCTCAAGGCGGTTGTCTCGTTCGCCTTGCCTTAGGGCCAGGCCTGGTCTGACTATGGTATCAGATCTGTTGGCTATGGAATTTACTGCGGTTTCCGCTGTAGCAGCAAGGAAATTATGGGAGCCGACGCTTGTCGCTGTCGTTGACTTGGCATGTGAGTAGGTTTGCCAAGGTCATCTGTTGTCGCCACATACGTTTCATGACTAAGGCGTCCTCTCTGAAACAAGTTGCTAAGGCGTTGCAATGCCTCGTTGTGAGAAGACTTGTGTCCAGGAAAAGACATTTTGTCGTTGTTGTTTGACATTGCTCAATAGTTTTCTGATGATGCAAGAATAGCGACATATACGGTGTGCTGTATGCACACTTTTGCTTGAACAATCGGGAATGAATTTGAATTCTTTGGTTCAATGTTCAAATGAGTGCACCAGAAAAGGTTTGTATACAGCAATTCCAATATAACTAGAAGGAATATCCAGCACAGAATGAGTGCAAAAACAAAATTACAAACAATGAAAATGTACTAAAGGACGTTTATCAGAACTTAGAACTTATTTACTTTTCTACAGATATTAACAGATAACAAATTCGAAGGGTATCCCCAGTTGCAGGATAGCAACTGGCATACCTAACTTTTTGAGTTCTGCCAAAATGAAGGACTGAACTGTACACACTACATAATATTGAGCTAAGAATGGAGACACGTCTATAAAGACATATAGCACATCCAGTCTATGAATGACACTAAGTGAACTAAACATTAATTCTTTAATGGATAGATGCCCTTTATGTAACTGTAACATATGCTGACTAACTTTAGGAATGTTTTAAAAAAGTTGTCATTTATAAGTACTCAGGTATCCTTCATTTAGAGACATTCTTCACTATATAACAGTATAGTTCATACAATTTAAAATTTGCATAGAACACAATCGAACCTGCGCCCTTGATTTACAAGGCAATCGTATTAACTACTGGCGCACTGCAAATTGCTGGTCACATTAAAAACTTAATACTGGGCCATTTTATTACAGAAACTAGCTTGGTAATAGCAAACGATTCAGCAACAGTGACCTCGGTAAGTGCAAATTGATACCTTAGATGGCAAGAGCTTTTATCTGACCTAATTATTCATCATCAGAGTTAAAGACAAGGCAAAAACCTTGTACCTATTTCGATACGGAGATACTTCATTGATAACAAACAGCTGTTACGTATTGGTAACCAAATCATTCAGCTGGCATTTATATGAACTCACGTAAAACGTCTCTGCTTGATAAATAATAGAACTATTTCTTTCAGCGCATTGATACTACTTATAGTCTTGCCGCTTGATGATTTGACTATGATAATGAACATACTGAATAAGTAAAAAGGTCGAAATCGAGAACACAATTAAACATATTTAGGTACTTACAGCACTAAATGCCCAACAAGATTCGCACTGTCCCTATAAAAGAAAATAAACATTTGGGGCCTAAGAACCTTGAGTTCGCTGCTTATTATAATGAGGAGTAGTTGAAATGAGAATCAAAGAACATTCCTATTTAAAATTTTTAGAGCAAATGGATATTATTTCTTTCAGTGGCACTAAGTGGTTATATTGTAGAGCAGATAATGATACGGCGTTCTTCAATGAATTTGAAGACAGTGATTAGACTTTTACTTATATGAAAGTTGAACAGACAAAAGGTATCATTTTAACATTTGGTAATAAACTGTTATCTTTTTGTTGTATCACTGACTTGCCTGATTTTTGACCGGTGTTACATATCCTTGCTCAGTCCAATCGACGTAATCTGGTACGACAGTATTTTCCGCCGGAAGGTAAAGTGAACAAATACTGTTGATTTCCGTTTCATTTGGGGCCACGAATCGCAACATTTCTAAGAACTCCAACTCTGTCTAATTGAAGAAAAAAAAACATGTTGTTTTATTGTCCAATTCTAACCATCACTCATAAAGAGATAATTAAGAGGCCACCATAAGATGGAATGGTAAGCACACATTCTTAGAATCAAAAGTATTCTTACAAAACACAAAACAACGAGGGCCACTCACATCTAACAATGCAAACGAACGCATTTAAAGGGGACAAAGTTTAAATAATTACTATCACATATACTTACATTTAAAGGCGGATTTTTTACAATCCAACACCGCACACTATTTACTATCCAACACTCATACATACAAACTCATTTGAGATCTACTGTGTCATATTTTAATAGATATGATCATCTTTTTCCATCCAGCATTTACCCTTCCAAAAAAGACAAATTAAACAATAAAAAACACATGAGGGTAGATAATATGTTTAAGTGATAGTTACTGGACCTCATTCCTACATTCATCACAACCTATATGATCTTCAAGAAATGAGAACGTTATACAAAACGTCTTTGTTAAAGATTGGGAAAAATAAACTACTTTCATCCCAAAAAATCAAACCATCATCGTCGTCGTCGTCATCATCGAAATTAGCTGCATCAGTTACTACAAGGACAACTTAGACGGCAGTTGTCGGACGAGAAAAAGGTCTTAGATGGATGTAGCTGATGATGGTGGATGGTGGAATATCCATTTTTACCGTTTTTAGAGCAACAGCCCTTATCTAGCTCTGCCATATCTTTTAGAAAATTAGTACTACTCAATCGTTTTCAAACATATAAACAATGTTGAATCTTTTCCCCAAATCTTTTAATTTACATTTTAGTTGAATACTTTATTAAATTTAGAATTATTTGTTTTTAAACTTTTTAATCGTGTTTGTAATTTTGGAACATTTCTAGTTTCTTTAATTTCGATGGTATATTTCTCAAATATTTGGCCACAACTCCGTACTAAACTCCTCTACGAACCACATGTTGTCTTACAATAACTCAATATACGAAATTCTTAAAAATCGCAGACCAATCTCATACCATACTTTTTGAAAACTATTATCTAATAACACCTGGAGTTGTGTGCTTATCCAACTCTCTTGCACTGTGGAGTATAATGGTCTTACACAAGGTGATATTTTAATATATGGTCGTAGACAACTAATTATTTCATGAGATATGAAACCAGTCTATGTACGATGGTACCGTACTTAAATGAATAAATTTTGCTGATTGGTCTGAATTAATGATGAAAAAAATAAAGTAATTTTTCAGAAGAATCATGAACCGATTTGTAGGTGTGAACCTAAAGCGATTTTTATTTTACCGCTGTCGTCACACTGGTTCTACTTGAATGCAGACTGCGAGGTGGGGGGATCTGAATGTTTTGAATTCATATAGTTGGCTCATGCAATGGAATGTTTGTCCGAAACGATGCGCACTTCGTGTTTTATTGATTTTAAATGTTTCTTCTTTAAAGGATCATTCATAAAATGTAAGAGTGATTTACCAATCTTACCAAAGAAGTATAATAAATTTGGCCATATATTAACGTTACAATCTAATGGGAACTGAAATAGTTGCCAGTACCCATTTAACACGTAAGAATTTGCTTTTGTCGATAATTTCATTTCTCATGTAGTAACTTGGTAAAACTGTGAACGAGAAATACTTTCAAAGAAACTGCTATGCCAATGCGTTGGCTCGGTGATCTCTTCTATACCGTTTAGTTTTTACGTTGTTCACTCTTGAAGGACATATATATTATAATACATTAAACGATAACCATCAGTAACTAGGATCTACGAATTAATAATACAAGTACTGAAATGTCCATGTATGAATTAACCAGTCATCAGCCATTGCTGAAAATTGGAAGATGGAAGGTGAAAAAATTAAAAGCCGGTTCTCTTTGGAAGATTTTTAGACGTTTCCCGAATATTATTGGGCTAGGGTTACGAGAAGGCTTCAGATTATATCAGGCATGATGCTCCTTGATTGAAGTGATTCCTTGAATTTAATTGAATGACGTTAACGGAATATTACCACATCAATTTAGTAATCAGGGGCAATGCAAGTAAAGTGCCTGGTCCTGAGACAATTCAGCGGACACGGACAACTTTGGGCAAAGCAAACAACAGCAAATATATATATATATATATATATATATATATATATATATATATATATATATATATATATATATATATATATATATATATATATATATATATATATATATATATATATGTGTATGTATATGTATATATATATATATATATATATATATATATGTATATGTGTATATATATATATATATATATATATATATATATATATATATATATATATATATATATATATATATATATATAAGGACGTTACATAATACACTGGTATATTCAAGCAACCCTCATTTGAATACATTCGTATCTCTTCAGATAGGGACAAGAATATTCCGAATATCAACACCTACCATATCTGAAAACTGGTTGAATCCAAGGTAGAAACTTTCTTTGCCCATCACGTATCTAGCATTGTGTTCCTCTATAAGTTTCAGTTTCGACTCAAAGATTGTATACCTTAGATCTTCAATCTCTGTACTTCGATAGGATTTTCCTGGAGTTGAAAGAATTGGTGCTTAAGTAAATACTTAAAGGACAGTTACGATTTTCACTCTAGAGTGGTAAAATAAATGCTTTAAACAAAAAATGTCGCTACAAAAAATATTTTTTTTTGTCTTGAGAGAGAGGCGGAGAGATAGAGAGACCGAGAATGGCTCTCTCAATGTCATCAGATGTTAATCAATTACTATAATACGACGTCTCACATCCAAGTCAACACCACTATTCTTGATGACCTAATCCATACACATCTGGAAGGAAAAAAACTAAAACTGTTTTAGCTGGGACTAGTTTCATTTTAGCTAAGATTAGTACAAGGAAGTTATTCAGAAGGATGTAACTAATCGACCAGCATGGTATAAATGATACAGACATCGTGACATCAGCATGGTATAATGATACAGACATCGTCACATCATCATGGTATAAATGATACAGACATTGTGACATCAGCATGGTATAACTGATACAGATATCGTCACATCATCATGGTATAAATGATACAGACATCGTGACATCAGCATGGTATAAATGATACAGACATCGTGACATCATCATGGCATAAATGACACAGACATCGTGACATCATCATGGTATAAATGACACAGACATCGTGACATCAGCATGATATAAATGAAACAGACATCGTGACATCATCATGGCATAAATGACACAGACATCGTGACATCATCATGATATAAATGATACAGACATCGTGACATCATCATGGTATAAATGATACAGACATCGTGACATCATCTTGGTATAAATGATACAGACATTGTGACATCATCATGGTATAAATGATACAGACATCGTGACATCATCATGGTATAAATGATACAAACATCGTGACATCATCATGATATAAATGATGCAGACATCGTGACATCATCATGATATAAATGATACAAACATCGTGACATCATCATGATATAGACATCGTGACATTAGCATGGCATAAATGATACAGACATCGTGACATCATCATGTTATAAATGATACAGACATCGTGACATCATCATGAGCTACTCAGAATGTAGGAAGTGAGCTGTTTTCTCTGTATATGGGGTGTGTTACCTGAGAAATACGAGTGTGCGTGAGTGCGTACGTGCATACATGTATGTATATATATATATATATATATATATATATATATATATATATATATATATATATATATATATATATATATATACGTGAACATACGTGTATATGTATATTCAATCAATCGTGCACGGATTAGAGGAAAAATTTAGCTGCAAATGCGACCGCTTCGGTGGACTAAGTGTATAGAACGTCCGCCTCAGATGCGGGAACTCGCGGTTTCGAACCCCGACTGAGCCATACCAAAGACATTAAAATGTTACTAGCAGCTGCCACGCTTGGCGCTCAGCATTAATAGATTTGTGTTAGGAATGGTCGGCCTGTTGTCAGGATATTGTAACTGGGAGGGACATGATGTTAGATGTCCTTAGCATGATGCCTTAGTGCTAAACATCACAATAGACTGCCACACTGCAGGCATAGTAACGATATGTGTAAAATTATTAATGCTAAGTATACAATAACTCAAACACAAACACACATACACACCTGAAAATACATTGCTATATATGCGTACTGAAGTAGATGTTCCATGTCTGGTTAACAGGAGAGTGTACACATGCATAGAAAAAAAAAAAGAACGAAAAAAAAAACCAAGCTATTTCTAAAACTATTTTCTATTATCTATAGTCGGTTAAAGAGGCTTACATTTAGTACTAAACTATTATCATTAAATGTACTGTGGCTATAAATATATTACTGTAGTGTACAGAGTGTTTATTTGTCATATTCTGTGATGGAAAAAAAGAACAAGCTATTTACCGTAATCTTTCTTGTATTGTACCCAGGTGTCTCGATATGGCTTGTACGACAGTCTAATTGTTTCATTTCTTATCTTAACGGTTTGGAATAAAGAGACGAACTCGGGTCCAGGGGCAGACAGAACCGAACTCGCCAACAACGAGAGTACAATCAGGCGGAACATCATTCTCTGTAAAGAAGTATCTAGAATGATCAAATGAAAAAGATGATGATGATGATGATGATGATGATGATGATAATAATAATAATAATAATAATAATAATAATAATAATAATAATAATAATAATAATAATAATAATAATACAATGAAACTCCACATGTTCAAAACCACATTGTAACGGAATTTTATTTGGAGTGCTGAGAATAATAAATAAACCGATGACCTTTAACTCCGAACATCAAAACAAATTTCGAGCCCAAATTCATTGTACGCTAAACTAGGACCCAAAACCGAAACTCACTTCAAATTTGGAACGTATTTTGGCTGCTAAAATCTTGAAACGTGTTGTAATAGGGTAAGTATGGTTAGAAAGCACGGTAGTAAGCTTATATGTGCGACAATAACTCGTGTGATATCCTAAGGACA
Organism: Potamilus streckersoni; assembly: GCA_016746295.1. Lineage (NCBI taxonomy): Eukaryota > Metazoa > Mollusca > Bivalvia > Unionida > Unionidae > Potamilus > Potamilus streckersoni. The sequence continues at coordinate 1,257,682 of JAEAOA010000640.1, read as the reverse complement.
CGTGAAACCTTTTTAAAAAATTGACACACGCATTAATACCTATTAGCACTGACAGTAGACTAACCTGAAGTCTTTGCACTATAAAAGTAACCAGCTTTTATACGTTTAATACATAATTTTGATTATGATCCTCTTTTATGTATACGATAAGCGGTCGTTGGTATTGTTTACTTAACGATATGTGATCGAGTTATTAACCAGGCACGAAACATGCTATTCAAGCTTCGCCGACGGAGACCGACAAAAGAGTATTCTAATAGCCAGATGCCCTCAACTGAATGTCAATAGATAAAGGTCCTTACATTACCTACATATATTTAAGTAGCCATGACTCTCATTTGCCTTCACATGTCCAGATATCTGAGAGACCAACTAAGCTTCGTATAATTGAACTATCGTTGCCATAAAAAAATAATATGATCAATGAGTGTCAAAATCTACACTGAAGAAACATGGGCAAACATTCAGCATAGGAAAATTTTATTCTACAAGAATGAATTTGAAAGTAACAATGATGCAACGATTATGCAATACAAGCATCCTTTTAACAATGTCTGCAATCTGAATTATTCTCTCTCTCTCTCTCTCTCTCTCTCTCTCTCTCTCTCTCTCTCTCTCTCTCTCTCTCTCTCTCTCTCTCTCTCTCTCTCTCTCTCTCTCTCTCTCTCTCTCTCTCTCTCTCGTCATAAAAGCGCTTAAGAAAAGACATTTTCTTCACATCTGCGAAAACCTGAGCTAACAAGTAACATCTCAAAACTTAAAATGCTTTTATGCCCCAAGGGTTTTGGTTTTGAGCATTGTTAATATGACAATCACCAACCTCTTCTTGTGCTCCACCTTCTCCTCAATATTATTTTCACGTGAAAATGACCTACCCGAAAATCGCACAGCTTTATACAGCTGTGTAATGCTAATATTCAACATCAACCAATGGAGCAACATTTTCTCTATACTGTCAGTAATGTTGAGGATATTGCATATATATATATATATATATATATATATATATATATATATATATATATATATATATATATATATATATATATATATATATATATATATATATATATATATCCTTACATACATCAAATTGTCTTCATCTTTCATATAAATATTCATATTATTTGCCATAGAAACACGGGCAAAAACAATGTTAACTTTGTGCTTATTATTAGACATCACTACAAACTGTCAAAATGCAGACATGATAGCGATATGACAGAATCAAATAACCTGAAATAAATAATTCTTTCTTTGACGAGATTCTAGAGAAAAATAATGTTGTATGTACGCTTGACCATGGTCTTTCACTGCGGCTGGTTTCGAACTATAAATGGACATAGTGATTGGGAGGAGATGGGTACAAAGACTAACATAATAACAACTGGACCCATAGTCCTACAGTGTAAGACGCCAACCCTGATAGTTATGATATGGGTGGTGGTGGGTCGCATATGGATCCCGCCCTACTCTGCTAAACAAGCGACTCTGCTGTCTGGTGATTTACTATCCAGTTTTTGAGATAATCCCGACACCGAGGTCACGTCAGCATGTCATGAGTAACAAATGAGTTGTAAACACTTGACCCCATTAATTTGTTAACTTTTACGACTTACTGAAGTCGGCCTAATATATCACTTGAAGTAATTTTAAACTAAGCACAATTCTTTCAAAGAAGTGTCTATGTGTTTTTGCAAAACGTAAAATTGCCGGTGCTTATCGGAGGATTTCAGTTGTGACATCTTCATTTTCAATTTGATACAATTTAAAACTCTTCAGTTTGTTTCGCAGGTAAGTAAATCTTACTTGTAGTCTACAATTTGATAATGCATAAAAAGAAGTAATCAGTTTTAAATAGAGAGATAAATAAATAAATGAATATAAATAAATAAATAAATAAATAAATATCGTAACTGTCAATGTTAATGTCTTGCTTCTTTTGACTCTTGGACACCACCACCGTCCATTACCATAACCATTTGCAGATAGTCTTAGAGTCTCTTTTTAGAAGTACCTGTATGTAGCCAAACATGTTAATGAACATGAAAGCAGATTGAAAGAAATGAAAACTGGTAACTACGATGAGTCGGTTCAGTCACATTGAACTTTGCCATACCAACATCAAATCCAAGAATCATTTGCATAACCAAAAAAACAACACATTCCTTGCTTTGAACATTGAGTTTCTACTCGGAACACGCGCAAAGTTCGATAAAATATTAGGACTATGTTGTGGAATGTTGAAAACCTTATGTTGTCTTCATTGGTAGAATTGTTTGTTTAATGTTGACGTGGCTATTACTTCTAATGATAGAGAATCCTGTTCTAAAATAGCTACGTAGCAAAAATCCTCAACAAGAATTCATACGCTAAAACTTAGGTCTGAAACTAATGTAAAATAACTTTAAAGAATCTAGCTAAAAATAAAAGATTTAATAAATTTATATATTATGCATTTATAAGCGTACTCACATACCTAATACATTGTGCACACAACAAGACAATATAAGCGTTATTTTCTGTGTAATTGGACAATTAAAAAAAATTAACATTAAACTCTAATTTACGAGAAAAGGGAATGCAATATAAACGCACCAACATTTTTATTTCATTTTAAGCGCATGCAATGTGTATAAACTAATTGCTTACATTAGTTACTTATTTATAGAAGTTACTCTTAAATAGTTCTCCGTACATTTTATTTGGTTGTGTTCTGACTAATGGAAATCTTCGTTAATTTTCCAACTTATTAAAACATAGTATTAGATTTTGCAGAGGCACATTATATTTCGATTGCTATGAAATACACGATTTGTAGAAATGTGCATGGGGGAGGGGTAGCCTGCGTTTCAATTTAGGAGGTTATCATTGCTACCAATGAACTGCAAATAAAGGATACTGGTACATATTATACGTGTATTAAACATAGCACGGTTCACCCACTTCCCAACACAATAGAATAATGTCTGTTTTTCTTCCTTTATGTGAAAAAAGACCATTATTTTATGTTCATACAATTTTGAGCATGTTTACGGTAACTACAGCTACCCCGATCAAGATAAGCGGTTTCAGACCTTGGGATTTATTGGGGATCAACCCTTTGGATATTCGGGGATAGTCTGTCATTTTGTGGACTGGCTTTATACGTTCCTTAGTTCTAGAATGGGAGAGGGTATCAAGTGGAGGGGTGTTATTCAATAACCGAGTAAAATGGAATAATGATGTCCGTCCTGTAAAACGCATGTTTTATTACGATGAGATCAGTGACGTAGCAGGAATTTTAGCCCCACATCTCTCCCCACGACCACTACCATCACCACCTACAAAACTTAATTCTGTGACACCCTCATAATACAAAAACTTGTTTAATGGGAATTTTGAGACCCACCTCAACCCCTTCCAGCAGTTGCGATAGTTGCTAGGGCAGTTGCGACGTGCCAGATTTGTGAATATATCAGCCATCAAATCATCAATAGCTTCCCCCATAAAAAAATAAAAAAGCAAATAAATGTGACAACTGAACATTAGCTTGGAAATTACTGAGATGCTTACCCCCCCCAACAAAAATACATAAAATAACCCATTATAAAGATTCCAGTACATATTAAAACTTGGATTGCTCCTAAGTTCAAAACTTCAATCTGTTTAATGTACGCAGTGTTCCTGTTGAATATAAGTATTGAATTACAATAGTATTTTGATAGAACGATATATTCAGTAATATTTTGCTGTTACAGAACTGTAGTTTTACCTGAAATTGAAAGACAGGTGTAGGCAAATGCTGCTTTGTTGCAAAACTCTAGCATTACATATCTTATGTGGCATTGTATAATTTAGTTAATTGGCCCCTGTTCAATTTTTAAGCCTAAAGTTATGATATGACTTTCTCAGCTATTTTTGTTTAATAATTAGAGTTATAAATATATTTGTGAAATATGTGATTCGGGCTTGTGTCATTATTGAAACTGATTTGAGGCATATATACACCTTCCATAGTTACTTGATGGTACAAGAAACAGTTTTATGCACAAATTTAATGTTGTACACCTGGCTAATATAAAAATTCATTAAAAATTTAAATACATGAGGTCAAAAAGGTCCATATTTTTTTGGATAGGTATAATAAAGCAAAACATAAGAATATCATTTACTTGACCTGACAAGTCAGCAGAAATTCGTACAAAAAGTTGATGCACCCCACACCCAAATTTATATATTTATTGTTCATGATCGAAGGTCTTTTTTTTAGAACACGTGTGTCTATTGCTGTAATTGGCTAGCTCTGCTTCCCCACCGATTATTAGTATTTTACTGGCTACATATTAGGCAGTAACTACATAAAGCATAATTGCTTAACATCATTTTCATGAACAGGACAAGCGGTAAAGACCTAATTCACAAATATATCCGTATAATTAATTATTGCACAATAGTGACACAAAACATAACGCCATAGTCTTAAGAAATTTGCCTGGGGCCAATTTAAGAAACTGTCTCCTGCCACCTGGCAGTATATAAACAGTGAAATAGTCGGCTAGGAAGCAGAGTTAGCTACCTTTAGTACATTAGCACAGAAAGAGCCTGGATAGTAACTATTTTGAATTGCATCAAGCTGTTTCGTACACATTATCTTTTACATTTATACGCAGGGAAAGGATTTGCATTTGCAATAAGACCCACACTTTCTGTCAATAATGACATTTGAAAGTGAAAACTATGTGATTGCATTTGGGGCTGGAATGTATAAACGTCTTTTCCATGACCTTCCATTGACTTACCAGATCACATGAATGATATTCTTATAATTTGTTTTATTTTATCTGTTAAAAAATATTAACATTTTTATTCTTGCGTATTTTCTATCTTCATGAATTCGTGAATATAAACTTTACTTGCACCCTGAATTTAATTTGCAAATATTGTAAAAGGAAAATATATAATGTCGGGTTAATTTATCTATTAATATGGCGTTAATATAATGAGAATTTTGGCAGACACATCTGCAGCCCGTCTAGATCTATACATTGTCACTATAATCCAGGAGCAGTGGGAATATAAACAGTCGGTTCTTTAGCACTGGAGTTAGACTTATACCAAATTCTTCTTTTGTGTTTTATTTCATAGTTTTATCTATATATTTTAATTTAATATTATCCTGCATTTTTCTTCGGTCCTAGGCTTTGCTGTCTTTTCAACACAAATTTGCGTCCGCAACTAATTCATGTATCGGTTCTCATATACCCTACACCTCATGGACTATTTCAGCATTTTAATTCTCATATAATGGAAACGCAACCATTAGCTTATTTTATTAGCTTATTTTACTCTTCAATGCCGTCTTCTCTGTAAATACTCTCGTAACAAGCAACTGTCTTGATGTGTGCGCTATGTATTAGATACGTGAGAAAGCATATGTAACAGAAAGTATCTAAAGCTAAAGACTATATATATATATATATATATATATATATATATATATATATATATATATATATATATATATATATATATATATATAAGATCAGACTGAGACTGTGCTCTCCCTTTTCACTTTTACAAGTTTTATTTGTTCCAGTGGAAGGTATACTATCACTTGGTAGCCCATTGTGAAGGCTGTTATATCCCACTGCGGTGTATATTTTCTCCGAAGTCGATCACAACAATGACGTAGATGTTGACCATATATATACTGTGAAAACAAACATATAAAAGCACAATATAAAGAAGTACCGAGAAAGAGTACTAAAAAGTATAAGTGATAGAGAGTGGATGAAGTAATTCGTTATTCTAAATCTCATCCATAAATAATGTCGAGATACATGAATGTAGGTAACAGATTTTCACCATTCATAAGTGATCAGAATATTTGTCCATTACAAATTATGAGACAGACGGACAGAAGGACAGATAGAGACAGACCTGTTCTGCTACTGTTTGGAAGCGATGACACCTGGTCTGCTTCTGCGTGGAAAAGATGAGACCTGTCCTTTTAATCTGTGGAAGCGACGAGAACAATTTGTGACACGACAGCCGGGAGCTATTATACTCCGACAAAACTTCCTGAGCGTGATTTTAAAGTCTCTAAAATTTGTTAAGATACGCCCAAATTATTAAGAGTTGTCAACTCCCTTTGGGATGCACTTCCTTTCATTGTGTACGCAATGCATTTCAAATTCCATTAAAAAAATTTATCATGTATATCTTCATTTCTTACACAAAACAGTACTAAAATACAGACATATCGATTGCCTAATTAATTAATGTTATTGTTCATATATTATTTTAATAAAATATGCCAATACTTGTGTAAAATTAAATCATCTTTAGAAATAATAATAATATAATCATCATTATAATGTTTATTAATCAACAACAACAACAAAAATAATAATAGTAATGATAATAATAATAATAATAATAATAATAATAATAATAATAATAATAATAATAATAATAATAATAATAATAATAATAACAATAATAATAATAATAATAATAATAACAACAATAATAATAATAATAATAATAATAATAATAATAATAATAATAATAATAATAATAATAATAATAATAATAATGCAAGATAACCTCACAAAATGCAGGGGTTTTTTTCTTTTATTTGGGTCAAAACTGGATATCTGCATAAATATAATGATATTTTAAGGATCTGTTAAGGCTTTTTTTAAAACTCAAGCATATTAAATAGTGTAACAGTTACTAATGAACAAAAATCTTTCATTCGTCCATTCCTAACAGGTTCTGTGACCACAATTATTTTTTGCAACAAAAGAGCTCGACCAGCGTAGACGTTCAGATCAACGTTAACAAACGTAAAGAAAAAAATATTCCTTTTTGGGGTAACATGCTCGAAACCGAAATTTTTAAACTAATAATTTGTGAAAAATGACTGCAATAAGTTTCGTCAAACTTATGTTCATATTTCAAACAGACAAATACATGTTTTATTTTTCTTCATTGGTGACTACGAGATTCTGTCACAAATTTAAGATCCATTGTTTATTTTAAACCTACTTGGGAAACGATACGATCATATACGCCTTTCAAACCTGAAAGCAAATGTCAAATAATAAAAAATATAAATGACTTCCAAGACCGTTATATTTTCTGTCTCACAATGCATTGTTTTGTACAGATGATTGCTCATTTTCTATCATTTTGGAGATGGTCGGAAAATGACGTTTTCTTATTAAAAAATATCTTTTTATGGATTTTGTTTTAGGTGGTGCTCTAAAGTTTCTTTTTTTGTATGTTAGATTTTGAAAGAAAACGAATTTACCACGAATTCCTCACTGGTTTTACTGGTAATTTTAATTAAGAAAAGACCTTGTATATATTCGGTATTGTAAAAGTACTTTTCTCTTTATTTTCATTCATGACTGATGGTTGTAATTTGGGTTATAGAGCATACAGCTTGTTTATGTTTTAGATGTGCCCCTATCAAACAACTGATAGCTCCACATGATCATTTTCTCTTCTTGGATTTCTGAGACAAATTGTTAAAAACAAAAAGACCCGATAACATAGGTACTATTTTTGTTTGATTTATTGTGGTTGTATGCCTGAAATAGTTAAGTCGCAAAAACGGACCTTTTGAATACTTCTCGTGATATCTTGTCTCCACAGAACATTATTGATTAGTAGCGAAGTCCCACAAGGGGCCAGCTAGCTCCACCCCTTGGAATGTAGATAGTGAGTCATCTTAAAAAAATTATATTACATTTTCTTAACAAAGCAATCAATATTATGCTGAAAGGAAGGAAATGAACCTTGCCACAATTATTCCTGAGAGGTCACTAAAAAGTTTAGTTTGAAACGAGACAGAACATGTAGGTTCATAGATGTCAAAGATAAATTATTTACTTATTCCTCTGACGCTACTACTTTGTTCTTCTTTGTCATGTTTTATTTCTTAATTTCATTACAAATGAATAAGATGAAATATTTTCATTTGATATTTCTTTGCAACAGTTTTAAACTTAAACTGATTTCGCATTTAAAATGTTTAAAAGAATCTTTAATTCTCTTTATTTTGGTGTATGGTTGATAGGCGTAAAATGGGTTATAGAGTATGCAGCTTGGCTTTAGTTCAGATTTGTACCTATCAAAAACCTGTGATATCAGCGTACTTATTTGAACCTCCTCAAAGGTAAACTCTTAAAAAAGAGCCCATAGCTTCTTTATATTTTGTATATTTTATAAACTGATTCTTTGCATTTTCAGAAGCTGGTACCATGAGTCTAGCAAAATTCGTTTTCCTACTTTATAAACTGCTTAAAATTGTGTACTTTATGACTAATTAAGGCTGGTTTTTGGAGCACTTGGGAGAAGTCATTTTGGTAAGTCGCGTGCTTATATCACATGCAATTTCCGCATGTACAATAGTCAAAGATATTACAGCCACAGTACATGAATGCAACATAGACGTATGCCAACATTATCTCCGGTGTACATGTTGCACCTTAAATCAGTTACTTTCTCCTAAGTTCGTAATATTGTAGAGCACTCCCAAACTCATGGTATATTTGTCCAACAAAATAAACATCACGTCAAGCGAAGGTGCTGCAGGGTCCAAAGACAAGAACAAACATTTTATATAAGTTATCAACAAAAACTATAATGCAATACTAGATACTAAAACAATTTCGAAACCGTGAGTCTGTCAAAGAGTGATGTATACAAAGGTTGTATTTGTCTTCTTCGTTACCTGTACTTTTAGGAATGTCATGCATACATCTGGCAACCCCATGCAATGTATAAAGCAAAGGCAGTTCAATCAATAAAAATATTCTTGCAATGTATAAACATCAATTATCAAATGTACTCAAATGTATGAACATGCAGTTTTACAGTTTATAATTTTACCAAGCTCCAATAAAACTGACCCAAGACCCATATTTTATTTCAACAAATTTGAATAAAACAAGACCTTGTGTACAGTATATGGAGTTTCAGAGTGCGAGTGAAAGATTGCTCATTAAAATAATTATTCGCATGCTGATATTATTGTTTTAATTTAAACATTTGTTGTTTTGCTTGTGATGGGTGCATATTAAAGCATTTAAGTTACGTACTATATAACATTCATTCTCTGAAATTCTCCGATCGTATTTGTTGGCACGATAACAGGTAAATACAAATTGCTGCACTCGGCTGTTGCCAATAACATTAGTGATGTCAATAACAGTAGTGATGATTTTTGCATATTCAGGCGTCGGATCATGGTCCAGTTTTTGGTAAAACCTAGCGTCACTTAGTTGTCTACTTGCTTCACTAATGTTGTCTTCCTTATTCAAGGACATCCTAGTCAGAGCAAAGCTAACGCCAATCGCTAGTCAAGACCAACCTAGTCAATCTGGACCATGTGGCGATAAAAGACTAGAGAAAAACTAAACGTACATGGTCCAAACAAAACGTGCAAAATAGATAATGTAATTTATCTCATCACGTGTAAGATCTGTAGTCTTCTGTACGTCGGAGAAACTGAAAAGCTACAAAAAAGGATAAACCTTCATGGATATGATTGGATGACAAAGAAGCTGTACATAAAACCGGTCACAGAACACTTCTACTCCCCTGGCAACACTTTCAGTGATATAACACTTATCGCAATTTCTAACAACCACTGCTGAAGTTCCGAAATCAGGAAGGAAAATGATTCTTACTGGATACGCCGCCTTAAAACACTGAAACCAAGCTTTCTAAACCAAGAAGACTAGAAAAAGAACACTATGCAGAAATAGAAGTATTCTTTGTAGCTAACACAGTTTCTTTTCAAACTTTTCTAAATTCTCTTAGTATCCTCTAATTATTACTATAAGAATAAAATATCTGGTATAGAATCAAATATCCAGGATATATTCTGAGTTACATAAATGTGCACAAAGTAATAGATGTCGCTTTGGCTAATACACTTTTAGGGAACTATAAGCATTTTTTAGTATTCGCAACAAGTCTATACAGGCTGGTTGAGATAATGTATCTATAGTTTTAACTCATGTAGAAACAACCATCTAGAGTTTTGCAAACACAACGTTTTTGTGTTTATTTGCTTGTTTTGTATATGTTTTGTATTTGCCTTTGAAAAAAAAAAACTCATTAAGAGTTGAAAGCGCTCATGCTAGTTAGTTACTAGTTTTGCACTGTTCGTCGTCAGTTACATCTATCTTAATCAATCCCTGACGCACGTGATTCCTTGCTGGATCCAGTGCGCTTGAAAGGGTTGTTTTTCGTCATATGATTTGTATTCTTTATATATATATATATATATATATATATATATATATATATATATATATATATATATATATATATATATATATATATATATATATATATATATATATATATATATATATATATAATGAAATTAATATATAAAGGATTAGTGAATTTACGAGATTTTTTTCCGTTTACCAGTTCTGATTTGCACATTTACTGAATATATAAATTTTAGGATATGTTACCAGGAATACATTCTGTATAAGATAAAGAACCCTAACACTCGGATGGATTTAATAACAATTATTTAATTTCTTTATCTTAACGAATCTGAAAGAAGCCAACACTATCACAAGTAAATTAATAGTGTATAAAAATTCTCGGTAATCTAGTCAAAAATTGATTTGTTGCTCCCACCCAGTAACAGAACATTAATGTTGGTTATTTTACAGGAAAGTAAGTTCATACTCTCTCTCTCTCTCTCTCTCTCTCTCTCTCTCTCTCTCTCTCTCTCTCTCTCTCTCTCTCTCTCTCTCTCTCTCTCTCTCTCTCTCTCTCTCTCTCTCTCTCTCTCTCTCTCTCTCTCTGTATTGCCGCATTTTGCATTTCACAGAAAAATGAAATGCATTGTGCCTCGTCACAAACCAATATGTGCAATAATTCACGAGTCAAAGAGTTTTATAAATCCTACAAATAAAAACGTATTAAAGAGACTAATAGATTTTATGACATTTTCAGCACTTTCATTATTGAACTACAATGCATGTAATATCCTCTCATGCATTTGTATACAGGTCTGTTGCATTCATTGACAAATTTGACAGCCTAATTTTCATTTATAATAATATGTTTCTTCCATTATCCCTACCCCGTTAGCTTTATAACCACCCTTTTCTGATATTATTTTTGTTATGACGACTGATAAATGCATATAGTCTTTAGAAAATGTACTTGGTCGCACATCAAGGTTTTCAGGAGACGCAACCGCAGCTGTATACTCCTGTTTAACTTTAGAAATTTGAATGGCAACACTTGTGACATTCGATTAGCAAAACCTCTGCAACAGGAAGTTCAAAGGTTTTATTATTAACTTCCAGGTTAGGGATTTTCCTGGTTTCTCCCCCCCCCATCAGTTATAGACCTCTCCGGTGGACTAGTGGTTAGAGCGTCCGCCTTAGATGCAGGAGGCCGTGGGTTCGATGCCCGGTCGAGTCATACCAAAGATTTACAAAAGTGGTACTAACAGTTGCCTCGCTTGATGTTCAGCACTACTGTTTATGATTCCAATTACGGACGTAGTGTTCTTTCATGGTACATCGAAAAACAATGATGAAAACGGAAGAAGTATTGCATCAACTAATATGGCAAACGATTCAAAAGAAAAAATTTGGCTAAAGCAGGCAAATACTATTTTACAAGTGTTTCCACAGCGAAAATTATAAGACCTTTTTAGTTTAAGACGTGTTATATTGAAACTTGCTGACAATATGCAGAAAAAGTTCATCCATTGATAAATGTAGGATCATCTTATTACCATGTTACGACTCTTTGGTCTTAATCTAAGTAAGAGAAAAAAAGGCAAAGCCAACAAGTTTAGTAGAATTAAAGTAGATTTCCCAAGTATGCCAAATGAAAATGTAAAAGGAATTTACAGTATTGTAAGTTACATCCAATATAATCCTAAAAAGTCTACCACAAGCCCAAAACTATAACGTGTTCCGAATAAATGCCAATAGTTTTCCGAATTAATTTCAATCTTGAAAGTGCTGATATGCCAACAGTACTGATATATCACAATGGTATGATCCAGAATGTCTTTGAATGAGTCCTCAATAATCCCACAGTAATGTTTTGTAAAATAAAATATCACCGAGCACTTTGTTATTCCAATGAGATAATTTTAAATAAAAGAATCATCTCAACTTATATCTGAATTCAACAGTAAATACTTCTAAAGCATCATATTAAAGGAGGAATAGATGTTTATGATTCCAATTACGGACGTAGTGTCATCCTTGTTGACCTCAAACTTATATACATCTCCTCTTGACTTTTGTCGCAATAACGTTTTCTGAAGAAACCAAACCTTATTCATCTTAATGGAAAATTACCCCAAACTGTAAAGAAGTTAGTATCTAGAATATTTTAAAAGGCATAATCAAAGCTGGGCTTCGAACTCAGACCCATATAAACAACATAAAAGACAAAAAATATATATGGACCACAACTTTATTCTCAGTCATGGAAAAAGGTCAAGGACACAAAATAATTTACATATGCATACAAAGGTTAGGGAAACTAATATTATCTACACATCTGTACGAAGCTGTGCAAATGCTGACCCTTTATTTTCGTATCAAGCTAATGTTGAGAAGGATGAACAGGAAAAGGATGGTAACTACGGTAGTGACGAAGCTGACAACGAAGAACGACGATAATTATGACGACGATAATCAGCATTATTAGTATTAGTTATTATTATTACAACGATGACAATAACAAATTTTATATTTTTTAATTTGATCATTTATTATGCTTTTTTGTAGCGAATGATGTTAATGCTTACTGTACTTCTGCTGTTGGCGAGTTTAGTTCTGTCCGTCCCGGGTCCCGATTTTGTCTCTTATTTCGAAACCGTTAACAATAGAAATGAGACAATTAGACTGTCGTAAAGCCATATCGAGACACCTGGGTTCAGTACAAGGACGACTACGGTAAATAATTATTTCATTTATTTAATTATACAATATAATAAATGAAGCCTAATGTCGTGCAATACACTACAATAATGTATTTACAGTCATTACATATAATATAATTCTTCAAAAACATTTAGCCAGTTACAGAAAATAGAAACTACCTTTAAAAAAATAGCTTGATTATTTCTTTCTTCTTTCGACAATTAAGGTGGCTTAGTGGCTAGAGCGATCAAATCGAATGTGTGAGGTCGCGGGTTTGAACCCTGGCCGAATAATACCAAAGACTTTAAAAATGGTACTAACAGATGCTTCACTTGGCGCTCAGCCTTAAGAGGTTAGTGTTAGGACTGGTCGGCCTGGTGTCAGGATAATTTGACTGGGTGGGACATCATGCCATTTGTTTGCCGCATGATTCCCCCAGTGCAAGACATCACTAAAGACTACCACACTGCAGACATCGTAGCTATATGACTGAAAAATTGTTAAATCAACGTTAAAAATCATAATCACATACACACACAATCTTATTCCCTCCTTTATGTCGTTTTCTTACATCAGTCATTGTTGCACATATGCAGACAATCGTATTTACAACAATATTATGCAATCACTTCTATATGGATGTCAAATCATGTAACCATTTGCATGTAACATTTTCCATATACTCATGCATTATATGTTCACTATTTACGTATACATACATACATACATACATACATACATACATACATACATACATACATACATACATACATACATACATACATACATACATACATACATACATACATACATACATACATACATACATACATACATACATACATACATACATACATACATACATACATACATACATACATACATACATACATACATACATACATACATATTTACACTGGCACACGTCTCTCTAAGGTAATCCATTACTAATATGAGAAAACAGCTACTTCCTACATTCTGTTTGGTCGCTCATGATAAAGTCACGATTCCCGAATCAGCGATACCTTGCTAGACAATTAGTTGCATTTTTTTGCATAATTTCAATGTACGGATCTCTATTAAATGAAACTGTAGTTTCAGGTGAAGCACTGTATTATTTTCCTTCCTCACGTACTTGGATTAGGTCATCAAGAATCATGCTATTGATTTAACGTGTGAGACGTCCGAGTATAGTATTTCATTCGAGTCGGATCACATTGAGGGAGTACCCTCCCTACACACACACACACACACACACACACACACACACACACACACAATAGGAAAAGATGTGAATATTATGTTTTTTGTAACGACATCACTATTTAATACTTTATTTTACCATTGCATAAGTGATATTCGTAATTATTCTCTTAGAAGTTCCTTGTGCATCATTTCTTTAAACTCCAGGAAAATCCTATCGAAGTACAGAGATTGAAGATCTAAGGTATACAATCTTTGAGTCGAAACTGAAACTGATAGAAGAACACAATGCTAGATACGTGATGGGCAAAGAAAGTTTCTACCTTGGAATCAACCAGTTTTCAGACATGGTAGGCGTTGATATTCGGAATAGTTTCGTCCCTTTTTGAAGAGAGGCGAACATAAGCCACTGAGGGTTGCATGAATATGCAGGAGATGTGTGGAATAATATGTAAAGTTCAAATCAGATCTCGGATTTTGTTACGTAAAATGATATGTGTCCCATTAGAGTTAATCAGTTCTATGTGTTGTAATATTCTGAATAAACAATTACAATAGTAAAAAAAAGAATCGATATTTTTTCTGCCATTGGCATCATTATTGTTTCTGGCATGGAATTATTCCAGTGCTCGAAATTATTCGAAGTGAATTCCCTTATGTATGCTAAAGGGATTTAGGACCATAACATGCCAGCTTTTTATTACGACCTTCATATACACTAAATTTAACCCGTGTATACACGTATTTTGCGCATGTCTGAGTTGTATGTCACTCGAATTAAACTAGATTATATCGCACGTGACGAAACTTACCCGGAAAGAGACAATGAAATAGTTTATCTGCCTAAGTATTGTGTTAACTCATCTATGTTCCCAAAGATTATTTTCAATTTTGTACAAAGTCCAAGTCCTCTGCACTGTCATAGGACAAGGCACTTTACCCGAATTGTCCTTCGTCGTTAAATAGTTTCACTTACGTTGACATAGCTTTAAAAGTCATCAATCAACATCAATCAATCACGTACATCTCTTGCTTCAAACTGCCGCATGATCCAATGTGATGTATTCTTGATATCCTAACTTAAGAATATTCTCATATCGAAGCTGATGCATTAATAACTACACCGTCCCCTTCAGTACATTTGGGATTTTGATGTTTTCCTTCTTTTCTTTTTTTTTTTTTAATTTTTTTTTTTTGCATCTCCTAGTAATAGATGGTTATCCCTTTACTGCATTATTATACGCAGGTACTTCGAGAATAACATTGCACCAATAATCCCATCGATGCCCCTTGGATCGGTGTAAGCATAAACGTGCAGATGGGGTCCGACGTCATGGGCATAACTTGATTGATATAGTATAATTTAAAATGTGTAACCTATACGCTACGCATTAAATAGGTCGCACTCCAAAATAAGTTTTAGCTTTATTGTAAACAATGATTTGACAAAATGACAGAGAAGAGATTGCCATACCAATGCATTGGCATAGCGGTTTCAGTGAAAGTATTTCTCCGTTTCGCCATTTTACATGAGAATAATGCAATTGTAACATAACTCAAACTGGAGTATGGCATACGGGCACATGCAACTAAGTAGATTCTTATGTACTTTAAGGTTAATATCTGGCCAAATTTATTATTCATGTATGGCATGATTGGCAAATTTCGCTTGCATCTTATGAATGATCTGTCGAAGCGGAAACGTTTAAGTCTATGAAAAATATATGCTGCGTCTCTCTATTTCGATATTCCTTTGTAGTTGCCCGCCATAAGAATATAACCCTGTGAAATATCTGTTTGCATTAAGTAGTACCGGTGTTAGGACAGTGTCCTAATGTATACAATTTAACCCTACCCATGTTTTCTTCTGCATCATAACGTTATGTTTCTGTAATTATTTTCAGCCTAACAAGGATAGTGATTAATATAAATACGGTATTTAAAATACTACCACATATATGCTTGGGCCATGTCTCTTAACATAATTTGTTGCCTGTAACCATATCCGTTGTTTTCACAGAAGTCAATATTGTATAAGCAATTACCACAATGCAATGCACGCGCACCTTGCGCCGCCATTTGGCTTTTCCTAAAAAGCCATAAACTTTGTCAACATCTCGTACATTCAAGATAAAAATCTTACTGAATCGTCCATAAGGATATTTACTTATCGAAATGTTACATAGATTATACTTGAATTTAAGAGCCGCAATAGCACGAAAGACAAAATAAAGCTGGAAGTTCCCTGGCTTATTTCGGATAACGGAAAATGAGTTGAACCGCAATTATGCATATTACTATCAAAGGGAAACGCATTTACTTCTAACAAACAGACAATATTTTGATTTTAAGAAGAAATAAAATTATTTTCTATGCTATAATCTTCAGCGCTTCCGGACAACGAACCTGTGGATACAATATCAATTGTGGAATTAAAATTTCATAAAATGGGTAGTATGCCAGAATGTTTACGCACAAATTTCTTTTCGCGAAAGCAAGTACTTGTGCCAGAAACAGCTGACAAACCAATTTTAATTAGTACGGTCAAATATAGTATTTGTGGTGGAGATGATAACGGAACGAGGATGATATCTTAAAGAAAGTGAAAACTGTTCAAAGATGAAGTTTCATCTTCAGTGTATTAAAATGAAACGTGCGCCTAACAGAACAATGACTTTGTGTCGAATGTCAAAACCAAGAATTCTTGAAATGGTTTAACAAATATGAAATTATTTATTAGCGCTTTGCTTTTTAACTTGAAAGATAACCAAATGATTGATTTGAGCCCATGTAAAATGAAAGTCATTTGATGTTTCTACTGATTTGTGGATCCATTTATTTGTGCATCTATTGATTGACGATCTATTTGTTTATGAAAAATTAGAAACGGTGTTTGAATATTTCAATGTTGTTTTATTTGAAGAAAAAAGGGGAAAAGTCACGGATTCGGTCTCACTCGGTCTCGTGCAGTTGACATGCCTTACATAATGTAATGTATCAAGATAGGATATCCCTACACAAAAAAAATAGACGTACCGTCATAATTATCTGGAGAGAACATTGTTATTAAATGCCGGTTTGCGTGGATCTGGAATCAAAATGGTAATTATTGAAGTGCACACTTGATGATGTCACATGAAAACAAAAGATAGTAAAATATACCATTGTGTAACACCATCAGTACACCACAGTGCGGCAGAGATGGACAAGCGTAGCTTTCCATACTTCCTTAAGTATTTGATTACACAAAGTAGTTCATAAGGTTGGTCAGCCATCTTTTAGAATTACATGTAAATAGTCATTGGCAGACAACAAGTGGTTAATAGGTGGAAATGCGCTATTTGATTTGTAGCCAAACACATGAGCAATATATTCTATATGTTTACTGACTCCGGAAGAATATTATTCTCATTTGCGGTATAATGGAGTATCGAGATGAATTGCGTGAAGCAGATGCATTATTGGAATATGCGTAATTTCAAAATTATATCTTTTCTAACTTTCACACATGTGATCTTCCAAAAAAAATGTAACGTTTTTAAGCAATTTTAAAAGTGCTTCTCTTTCAAAGAATGCCTTAGCTATGTGATCAAAGAAATGCTGCATATTTCATTCACACAGCTTTGAATACAAACCGCAATAAACGACTAGCATTCAGCCCGTTGCCAGTATTTTAGTTGTAATGTCTTTATATGTATTGAGAAATAGCAGGCGATCGCTTCATATTGATGATTTCATTAGGAAATTTGGCAGTTAACAGTTTACTTGTATGTCTCCTACATGGCAACTACAAGTAGCACTTCGGCTATAAAAAAAAAATTGATATTGCTGCCTCCACTTTCTAAAACAGCACTCTTGTGACAGAAGAAAGATTCCCTGACGAAATAACCCTTTATCGACAGGAGGATTTCAACAATATAATAATAATGGATCTATGGATACAAAAGGATTTAACGTGGATATGATTGATCAATAACCATCCAAACTTACCACCACGTCGTGTGACTGACTAAAACCTCTGCCTATTAACCCATATTCACAGTTACTATCAAACAAATAATCTTACTAACCAGCTCCCATATCTGCTAAGCAACACCCACTATTGCTATCGCATACATGGTGTTACTAACCAGTATCCATATATGCTGAAAATCTCACCGTCTTACTAACTAACACTCACAGGGCATTACCAGCACAAAATCTTACACCTACTGACCGGCACACACACCTTATCACCAGTGCTCACGCCTATTTACCAATACACAGTGTTATTAACCAGCACCTGCTACTACTGAATACAGACAACATCTACCGACTAACAAGCAGTTCTAGCTTTCTGACCAACACATAGTCGTACTAACGAGCACCCACGTTTACTAACAATAACGCCTCTTAACCAATACAGTCTTTCTGATCTAGCAATCACACCTCAAGTCGTAAATAATGAGTTCATCATTTGCAATGACTGCTTTAGGAAATGTTGGTCTTTGTATCGTAGCAAACATTTTACAACACTAACTCACATACACCCTTAAGGGGGTTCTTAAATATATTTATATTTTACTGTTGTAAAGATGACAGCAAATTATCATTTCTTGGCATCTTCTACTTGAATCGAAATTTCCTAACTTCCACGTATCCTATCTTCCACAATCTGTTAGACCACTGATGCTTATTCCGAATTCCAATGCAATTACAGACCA
Source organism: Potamilus streckersoni (assembly GCA_016746295.1). Classification (NCBI taxonomy): domain Eukaryota; kingdom Metazoa; phylum Mollusca; class Bivalvia; order Unionida; family Unionidae; genus Potamilus; species Potamilus streckersoni. The sequence continues at coordinate 1,238,853 of JAEAOA010000640.1, read as the reverse complement.
TCTTGAGAAGGGGTGATGTATCAACATATCGTAATGACATTTCTTGGGTGTAGTTTGTGTCATCATCATCGTTATACATCTAGAAAGATTCCATTAGGCAACATACATAAAGTGTACCTGTGATGACTTTTCTCCTCTATTAAAGTTTTCTTAGAATTGTCAATATCAATCAAAAATACATCTCTATTAAAGTGACAGTATTCTAAAGAAACACATCCTTTACAGACAGTATTACTCTTAAAAGCAGATGTGCTTTTCTCATATCAGACAAAAGGCCAAATGGTCACTTCAAGTTCAATTGAATCAACTATTCGAAGCTGTTAATGCAATCTCCTCACACATCTTTTTGTAGCACTTTAGCTGGCTAAGCCTTTCTTACCAGCTGAAATATTCTATCATATTTTTGTGGCAGTCCCCCCCCACTGAACTCTATTATTGCTGGTTCACGTCACATGCTGCTTTTTCTCTTTTGTAGACAGAGATGGAGTTCTTAAAAATGTTGGGATTTGTGGCCCTAAATGAAACCGAAATCAACAGTCTCTGTTCAGATTACCTTCCCGCAGAGAATGTTGTCATGCCGGATGAAATCGACTGGAGAGGGAAAGGATATGTAACACCAGTCAAAATTCAGGCAAAGTTGATCACAAAATGGCGAAAATATGACCTTTTCTCAATTCATCTTCTTTGCATGCAAATCATCCGTTCGCAGTCTTCAAAAAAGGGATGAAAATCATATCATTTACCTACACTGTATTATATAACCACTTAGGAGAACTTAAGAACATAAAGTGATTATTATCTAATTCTAATAAACTCAAAAGATCTTCAAACGGGAATGTATGTTGATCATCATTTCAACGACTCCATATTATAATGATTAGCGAATACAAATTTCTTAGGCCCAAAATGTTTACTTTCTTTTACAGGGACAGTGCGGATCTTGTTGGGCATTTAGTGCTTAAGTACCGAAATATTTTACTGTGTTTTTGTTCTTTACCTTTTAGTTGTTCGGTGTGTTCAATATTATAGTCAAACCCGAAAGCGCCAATTATCTGACACTTTTAAAGAGAGGACAGAAAGAGTTCATTTATTTAGCAAGCAGAAAACGTGTGTGTGAGTGTCAACTGAATGAGCGTGAATTAGATCTACAATCATGAGAAGAGGTATTGAGATTTGGGGAAGAGGTGTTTTTGTAGCTTTTGTTTTTGGTTTTGTCTTGGCATTAACTTTGACGATAAATAGGTTAGAGAAGAGTTAATGCCATGAAAGATTTTGATTTGCACTTCTCCAAGTCGGATACTCTGCCGAATCGGTATCAAAAATGGTGTTGATTGGTTTTATAAACATACGAGTTAATGGTGTCCAATTACTTTGATAATTGGTCCAACTCCATTTCTTAATTCTATTATAAATAGCTCAGCACTATCACATCTGGTCCATTTCTGTGATCCGTTGTTGGCAATGCGCCAGTAGCTAATGTTTGCCTTATAAATCAAGCAAAGCGTTCCACCGTGTTCTATGTAAATTTTAAATTGTTAAACATATAGTACTGTATAGTGAAGCATGCCTCTATATGAAGGATACATTAGTGCTTATAAAAGACAGCCATTTCCTCATGTCTAACAGCATATGTCTATTAACATAAAAGACATCTCTCGGTGAAAAAAAAGGATTTTGAGTCCATTTTTTGTGATCTATAAACTGATTTTATTGCTTCTCTTCTGAAAGGTGTTTCCAAAATTATTTTTAACGCAGTATTATTCATTGTAGACAGTTCACTTTTTCATATTGGTAGTACTTTAAGGTATTTCTATTCCTGTCTAGTCGTTGATATTTTTGAGAAAGTAAATATGCATATTCCAATTCCTGAGATACATACCAACCTTCTTTATCTTCTAAGCGCCGGACAGCACACTCTGGGAGTCTAAACGTTGCCCCAACCAATGGCTGATGAGCACAAGGATCTTAAAGACTTAGCACTGCGTCAACAAGCCCCGTTGGCCAACAAAAACTAAATGACTCGTCACAGCAACGCCAAAGGGACGATTGTTGCTGTCGACTCTACCAATGTAGATGAGAGTTTAAAGGTAGCATGTGTTATCAGATGAAAGCCGAAGAATCTTATCCAGAAACTGTATTTTGCCCATAATATCGACCGAGGCTGTTTGTTGTATAGCATCAGTCTGGTTGACGGCTATTCATTTCAGGTAGGCTAAAAGCTTATCCGAGCTTTGTACACAATGACCAGCGAAATTGTGGATGACCAGTCAAGCAATTATAACCAACAAGAAATATTATTAAATTATGGGGTATATCAAAAAGCGCTAAAACGAAGTGACCCCGCAGTCTGCGTCTTACAATACGGCCCAGGTATAATTGCGCTCTTTGATCACTACTTAACAAGGTATGACGTGGTCGGTTCTACTGAGACAATCGCCATTCCTTAACATAGAGCAACGGCCGTCTAACCACATAGCTTATTCAAGATCTTCACTTAGGTATTGACTCAGGACAGCGAGGGGTCACAGAAGCTAGCTACCTTCAGATATTGAACATTATTCTGAACGGCATGGCAACGTACTCTACATACTTCTTAAGGCTCAAGTCAAACATGATGTTGCACTGCGTACAGATTGCGTATACACGACTTTGGCTGAGCAGATGTCCGCCATCGTTTACAAGCGACAGGCTTTTAGCTTACAGAAACATACTTCCTGTTACTAAGTCGATTTCTGAAAGGGGTAGAATCAGCTTTGTACTTCGTGGGACCATGGTATCAGGCAAGCAACTGCTCGCAGTTGCCCACTGGGGTGGTTGTTTGTTTTGCGGTTACGATGCACATGTTATTGTGTCAGCGTCTAGCGGATATGAAAGATTATTGTAATCTTCAGGCAATATCATGTATGTTTCTACGACACCATTTTCTTTGACGGAATCTCCCTCTACAATGTGCTCCAATACGAGTGGCAGTTTGAATTTCTTCAAAAGCATGGGAACACCCATGTCATATTTATCAATGTTGTCACAATAAAACAATTTTTAAAAAACCGTCAAAGAAGAACTTAATGTTAAAGTTCACAAAAAATGTAGATGTTTCCATGTGAATTCCTCCTTCGGGTACCTAAGCGCTACGCCGAAGAAGACCTTTACAAATAGTGCTCTCTACACCAGCATCATCACATGCTGTGACTACCAGGTCTTTTCAGTATGTACGATGCACTGGAATTCAACAGGTGAAGTGGAACGATTGGTAGTAGCAAAAGTAATGCTGCCTTTGTCCCTTACATACCATTAGCAAAGAACCACGTGTACTTCATAAACGATTGGTCTCAATTTTGTCATTCCGACAGGTGATCAACGTTCCCTCTAATATTTGTACTGTGTGCGCGGAATTTTGAAACTACTATGTTTAATTTTCTAATGAGCTGCGTGGCCGCCCAGCTACGCACCTTTGCAGACGACAGTCACAACAGACAGAAAATGACAAATACTAAACCAATGTGATACCTATGCACGATGACAGGGAAGTGGAAGATCAACTCGAATACACAGTATACCATACAGTACAGGATACATCAACATCCAAGCGTAAAACAACCGCTTATGCGTAGACCGTGGTGTCGTACAGTATAGGACAGACAGTCGGCAACCATCTTTACACCCACGAAGCTAACAGCCTCCTAGTTTCAGCACGATATGTGCGCACCGCAGTTGTTCTGTTCCGTACTACAGATGTTATCCTAGGCACCCACAAAATTACATGAGCCCCCACACCGCCAGATTATTGAGAATCCAATGACGCACCAGCGAGGGAGCTGTTCAATTGTATCACAGTGCTTTCTCGGCATGATAATTTTCAACCGCGAGAACGCAGTACCTCAACGAACGTTGAGTATACCCACTTAAAGGTGACTGTCCGTGGCTACACATAAGTACCTGTCAGACATTGACTGGAGCAATGATAACTTTAGGGGGGAAAACAAAGATAATCTCAAGAACGTCAGTGTACTCCGTCGGAATAACATGCACACCTGGTTGTTGAAGAGGTCATTGGCTTCTAAATAGATGACTGGAATGCACAGTTGTCAGCAGCTAACGTGTAGGACCTTAAATCCTACAGACCTCGCGCCCATTGGGAGCCCTCTTGGTATATACCATGCCAAAACACTGCGTTTCAAAGAGTTGACCTAGTTCAACCAAGCCATCGACAGCATTCTTACAGCAATTGTCTCCAAAAACAAAAATGTCAACCCCCAATCTCTTAAAGTAATACTATACAACTGCAGCAATGACTCGGATTCTAGCTCAAATATCTCAAAGTATATTGAGTCGTTGATTTCACAATTAAGCGCGACGGTCGTCTACACAAATGTGATCTTGTTAGAACGACAGCAAAGACTCTTTACACTTTACAATGCCTCTTATGGCCCAGTCATTGAAACGTTTCTCCGATATTCATTTACAGCATGACTTAACACATCGTGAATCTTAACTCTTCACAAAACAGCTGAACGCGATGAATAGTGTGCTAGGTGACACCGTCACACCTTCGCTAAGCTTATTCCTTAATTAATCAATATTGTATCTTTACAAAGCAAGAGAACATCATCCACAGTCTCTATCGCTGACTTACTACACTTCCGATTGCGAACACATGTCTATAGCGGTGTTAATTGTTAAGGACACTATAACAAAACCCATCACCAGAAAAATTTGTTCGATGAGGAGTTCTCAATCGATCTACGGTAAGTAAAGGCAGGTCCTACATTTTTTTTCTATCACTATCATACTGCATTTTGGACGGAAACAATATTTGTGTTCAACCTCACCAACTACGTGACCAAGTCCGACCTTGCTGATTTTTGCAACTGTGATCAAGTTGTTGAAATTGCCAGTCTTCTGTTCATAAATTAGTTTATCCCACCCAGCATCGAAAGGCAGCTTCGGAAAGATATGCAGACGGCTACCACGCTGTTATTTTTCTCAAAGCCCGTTACCGCATGAAATGCATCATAAACATGATCCTTAACGAGGGCAAACCACTTCGAGATGCCAGACGGGGTCAGACTGTAAATTCAATAATAGCAATACTAGCTTTATAGTTAAACAAGGTTCTAAGTATTATGCCAAAAAGAAATTTAATTAAATGCCTCCATAAACTGATGAAAACAAAATGTAATGCATGGATGCAAGAGTATTTTTTAGCAATGTAAAGATATGGAAAACTGACTTGACCGCATCACACATTTTGGACTCAAAGAACCATTGTAGATGACGTACTTGATGATAAGCTGTGGATAAGTCATGATGAATCCAACGCTCACAATTAACTCATTCATCTGTATGTAATTTAACGACCCTTTGCCAACTGTAGATTTTTTTATTGTGAGATCGGAAACGTTTTTCCTGGCCTTTTTTACACTGGCATCTCTACGCCTTATACGATATTGTCTAATTTTAACTCGTCATTTTCTACTTGCCCTAGCTTGCGATGGCAAACAACGTCTTTATAATTAGACATATCATACCTTTTAAACGCAGTAAATTAGATCCATGCCGGTAGACTTGTGAGGAGCGCTATAACCCCCACATGGTGATCCTTAGCAGTACTCCGCCAAGGACGACATCACGGATTTTATCAACCGTGCTATTAAAGAACACCCAAACGACCTGATTATGTGTTTTGATATCACGAGCAATGTTAAAAACTCAGGCGAAAACGTAGCTGCACCACTCCCCAAGCACGTTGCAGATTTCAACAACGATAATATACTAAGCTACAGCGGCATAGCCGTGGAAAATATATCATTGTATGCTGGGGCTGGTGATGCCTTGAGGGTGGTAAAACAACAGCTAAATCAAAGAGATCCTCAGGATGCCGCCACATTAAGGTATGTTACTAACGAGTTACCAGACACACCAACCGATGTCACAAATAGGTCGTGCTTACTAGTATCGTCTCTCTGACGCCTACATTATCGACTTCAAAACTGGATTTTCAGTAGCTGACACTTTTGGTTGAGTCCGTAACCACCGTTAAGTTTATCTGTGGGTACCACATGTCGTGATCTTGTCCTTTACAGCCAGCGTTGCCATCTCAGTCAGCGGGACTATTGCACCCACTGCGTCTGGTTCAATACCTGGAATTCAGGAAAAAACATTCAAAAACTCTCAGTATTAGGGCAAATGACAAACTTGTCTGATACACTAAAAGGCCCGGTACTTCTGGTCCTAAAGATAAGAATAACCTGGAAACTGGTGATTCCAACGCAGCTATCAGCTTCTTTAACTTTGTCATTGTATTGCCTGCAGGCACAGACAATAAATTAAGGAGTTAGTTCGCAAATTAGCCAGATCCACGGACGAATTAAAGTTTCATATCACGCTGCTTAAAGAGAACTATAATGTCGATATATCAAGATTCCAAAACTCGCAAGAATTTCGCCTGAAAAGGACCAGCGAACCTGAAACCTTTTTACGGGCAGAGCTCACATATTGGCCCGCTTCGTATAAAAACTATAGGCGCTGTTACTTTTTATGTTGCTAAAATGGGAATAACTGAAGTAATCAGGTAGACGCGTTGGTACTTGTAAATCAATTAATACGACACAATCTGTTTTAGAAACATCTTTCCACTTCATCAAATTGTCACTGGCAATTTTAATTTTTGCCTTATTAGCCCATCTGATACTTCTAACAGGCATACATTAGACGTCAACTAGCAATCAGGTTATATGTTTAAACGTTCGTAATAAACGACTTTCAATTTAACCGATAAAAGGATACGCTAAATTTTTTTTCGGTAATTATTTTCAACTCATCAGCCTTCTTTACGATATTTAAAAATCAATACACACTGTTCCTTAGTTCGTAATATAATTATGCATATATGTGTCCTCAATTAATACGATGACAAATAAATACTCTACATCAAATCATGAACAATCCATTATTGGGGCTATTCCTGATAAAAGTGACCTTAAGATGATTGAAAATAAGGTAGGTCAAGTTCAAAGTCGGGTGTTTAAGAATATGGTTGGTCAAGTTCAAAGTCGAGTGATTGAGAATATTATAGGTCAAGTTCAAAGTCGGATACAGTGACGTATATGATCAGAGAAACATTTTCCTTTGATAACTGATAAAATGTTTTACTTGAGATTTCATCAATACCGAAAGTTCCCGCTTGGTCTCTCAAAGTTGCAGATAACGAAATAGTGTAACAAGTATAACAGGGTTCCAAGAGTTACTTCCCCTTCAATAGTTCAATTGCTCTACACTTTTCATCTACACATTTGGCAGACATGACCCTCTAAAGCAAGAATGACAAATACTACTGATTTTATGTAAACACGTTTTGTGAAGCTGGTGATTGTTTGGAAAAATTTCAGAATCTTGACTACTTTCATTCACTAGTAGTATATGCAACGATCACGGGTAACCATCTTTTCTCATGAGTACTGTTACAATGTCCGTCTTCAAAAAATAATTTTGTTTAGTATATACACATACTATAATATTTATTTTGTATCTGACAGCAAGATTCAGACGGGGAGCTTCTGTTTTACTGATGAAAATAATTTTATTTCGTCGTTACTGTGTGCTCGCAAATTTAAACAGTTCTTCTATATCTTCAAAACCGTACGTGGGATACAGCTATGCTTCTGCAGGAGGATTCCAAAAAATAATGTTCACAATAATACCTATTTTAAAAGTAAACTTTGATTTTAGATCACATGCAATTAATTATGTTATGAGCTACGGAACAACCTATGTGTGGTGGTAAATCAAATGCCGCATTTAAAAGAATGAAGATCATTGATTGGCTGAAATTAATTACTGGATTTTGTTTCCAGAAGAAACTTTGTGTATGGGTAAAATGCACGCACTAGCAGACTGAATCTAAAACCATTTTCATATCATCACTGTCTGAGCACAGGTACTACTAAAATGTATATGTGTAATTTCAGTGCATTAGATTTTATACTGGCACCTAATTAACATTTTTTTTTGTCAAAAGCGAGCAGCACGGCATTTAATTTAATCTCTTTAAAGATTGCACTTAGATGGGTTGTAATTAGTATGAAAGCGTATATATATATATATATATATATATATATATATATATATATATATATATATATATATATAGAGAGAGAGAGAGAGAGAGAGAGAGAGAGAGAGAGAGAGAGAGAGAGAGAAAGACAGACAGACAGACAGAGACAGACAGACAGACAGACAACAGACAGACAGACAGACAGACAGAGACAGAGTGACAGACTTTGGAATTTAATAGAGAGCATGACTTTGGAAGTTAATGTCATTGTCAAATTAATATGTAAAAAAAGAGATATAAATATATAATGTAACGTTGTAGCGACAATATACTAGTCAGAGTATTAAATGCTACTTGTATAAAAGTTTTGTAAATATTATAAAATATGCACCTGGTATTTTGATGGAAAAACCTATGAAATGGTATATATGAATGTTGAAAGAATATAAACAATATATTTATATAAATCTTTAATGAAGTTTAACTCTGCGTAAAAGATAATTAGAAGAAAAATGAGATTTTCTATTTCAGTGAATATTCTGTTAGATATTTGTATGACAAGTTTAAATACTTTCCGCTAAAGGCAAGAAAACCTCAAACGATTCCTAAACACTGTTATCACGGAACAATATTTTAAATATCACAAACAATTATGAGATTAAAAAAAATACTTAATAGATTTTTGTTTTGAGTTTAATACATTTGCAATAGAAATAACTATAAGTACTAGCTAGATTGTTTTATAAAATAGATTATTTAGCATTGCATGAATGTAAAAGACTTAATTGTTAGAGGTAGATCATATATTTAACTCTAGAGTGTGTAACAATAAACATCACGTACGTTCAAAACAATAACAACAAATGCTTATATATGATATTTACAAATTGGTTCTATACATATGTGCAAAAAATTCAAACTAATACTATATCATTAATTTAAATTAATTTAGAAAAGTAATTAAAATATTAAAACGAATGTTTTTGCTTCTTCTGAGTGTAACGAATATCAAAAACAGTATTAGTGCTTTTAAAAAGTACTTAAGATGGCCAGGTGCACTACAATTTTCAATTTTGACCATTCTACTGTATTGACAAACGAAAGACTAAATGTGTTTTTTTTTTAAAATTGTAAATAAGAAATAATGCCAAATTGAATCATAAATTTTTAATTTTTCGAAACCTTTTGTACTTAATGATTTCTCGTTTAGAGACAACTCTTCCTTGAAAAATATTCCATCATTATTATCTCCCTGTAAGTCTTCTGTTTTGTACATAATATAAATACCTAGTATGATCTCCTCTGTAATATTAGACACCATTTAGTTCTGGAGCAAACAAAACAATTTAATCCAAACTTTAGATACTTTTCCTTCTTCGCTTGCTTCTGTGGTAGTCATATCTACAGATGTCCTAGGCGTTTTTATCTGTGTACGAAGAATACATAGTACATAATTTAATAATAAGTACCTCATAAACGTTCCTTCATTAAGCTGTAACTTTGTTCCATTTAATTAATATACCTTTAGTATAAAATATCTTCATCAGCTCTTTTCGTCTTAATTTTTTCGGTCTACAAATATTTGGAGGGAAAAATCATTTCAATCAAAATGCATTTATATCCGTTGTGATCTTTTTCGATCCTTTGCAAATAACCAATACAAACATGAGGCTGAAGAAAAATGTCATTTACATAAAACAGTTTCGCATGAAAATCTTTTTCCTAACATGCCTGTGTCGTTTGTATTTATTGTTCTGATAGTCATTCGTTCATTTCACTATTTTTAATCTTATATTTTTTTTCTGCGTTCAGCGAACACATATTAAAATATTATCTTTCTTAAGCAACCCATTAACTTTTCTTCATAAAACTTTATCTTTATTAGTTTTATTTAAATATAAATAAAATAGCAAACCGTCTATTAGACTTCGCTATTCAGCGACCGAATATTTCGAGATAAAATCTATTTCAATCAAAATGTGTTTATATTAATTTTCGTCAGCCTGCCACTAAGAAATAATGTTATTTACATAAATGTTTTTGCCCGAAATTCTGTTACTAACGTGCGTGTGCAAGATGTATTTAGATTCAGTTTGGCGTTCTTTAATTTCCCCTGTTTAATTCCAACCACCTCGAAAACACATGCCTTTGGGATAAAGATCTGAATAGACGTGGAGGTTTTCAGAGCCAATGCAAGTTACAGTTGTCTTTTCCTGATTAGTTATAATGAATATGATTATTTGGCGCAGATGTCAATAGTTTGCAAAATATAACACAGGGTTAAAAACTTCATGCCTCTTGGGAATGGCCCATTGGTTTCATTCAACCCATCCTCTTTTATACCATGTATTGACACTTGATGATCACGTGCACCACTTTTCAGGCATGTAATCTAATAATTTGGGAGTTATTTCAAATGTATGCATGAACACACCTCCATATTAGCCCCGCTATAAGGGGCTGCATCAAACTTTGAAAACAGCTATGCACATCTACAGACTACCCAAAGCATAAACCAACGTTTACAGTCTTTTTCTTGAATCGTATAAGAGGACTTGCAACACAATACAAACAAGCATGCATGCAAACTTTATAAGAACGGATATGATACCTTAATCACCGTCTTCTCAGAGAAGTGCAAGGAATTAAAACAAAATTGTTTTCTTATTCCAGACTGGAACTCTGGAGGGGCAACATTTTCGAAAAATCCAGTAACTGATATCCCTGAGCGAACAACAGCCTGTTGACTGCTCATTTGCATTTGGAAACAAGGGTTGCAACGGGGGGTGGGGGTGTGAAAGGCTGAGGCCCTAGCTTACATTAAGTCTTTTGGAGGCGTGGAGTCGGAGCTAAATTATCCCTACATCAAGAAGGTAGCTGAGAGAGAGAGAGAGAGAGAGAGAGAGAGAGAGAGAGAGAGAGAGAGAGAGAGAGAGAGAGAGAGAGACAGACAGACAGACAGACAGACAGACAGACAGACAGACAGAGACAGACAGACTACGATTTTGAACTCACAGATTGCTGTAAGTTTTCATTCTCATAACCGCAATAACATTGCTGCTGCTGCTATTAATACTACTGATGCAATAAAGACAACAGCAGCAGCAGTAGTAGTAGTAGATGTATTGTTTTATTTTTATTTTTATAGTTGTTACAATAAAATTTGCGTGAACTATCTGCTTGAAAATTGAAATCCACAACAGATCGTGTTGGGAGAACTTTACACCATTACTCCAGTGGCCTAGTGGTTTGAGCGTCAGCTTCAGATGCGGGATGTGGCAGGTTCCAACCTCGGCTGAGTCACACAAAAGACATAAAAATAGTCGCAACTGCTGCTTCGCTATGCTCTCAGTATCCATATGTTAGTGTTAGGACTTCTCGGCCTGGTGTTAGGATAATGTAACTGGTATGGCACGATGCCCTAGTGCTAGACATCACGATAAATTGTCACACTGCATACATCGTAGCGATATGACTGAAGAAAAAAATATGATTAAAGCTGCGTTAAAAATCCAAATCGGACAGGCACAGAAAACTTGACTCGCACGAATATCTGTCTTTGGTATCCTCAGCAGTCACTACATACAGTACTCTTTATTTTAGACTTAAGTATATCATCTGATTTTTCATCTATTGAATTAGCTTTCCTTTTCAAGCTTTAGAATGCTGTTGTTCGTTTGTCTTCAGGTTCAGAATTGCATGGCCATTAAGTCTAAAGTAGCTGCCACGTGCAACGGATGTATACATACTCAGTCTGGAAGCGAGTCGTCCCTACAATCAGCGGTTGCGGAAGTAGGACCAGTATCTGTTTCAATATACGTCGGCTACTCTTTCCTGAATTCCCAAGGAGGTAGGAAAGATATTCACATGGTTCTTATTGACTATGTTAACAATCAAAATATATCAACCGATTTCCAAATTGTTAAAAGTTAAAACTAATCCTTTTATAGTAAAATATATGCCATTATGCACAATTGATTTATCAGTTTAAAACCCAATATGAAACAAAATCTATCAGTATCTCATATAGTTAAACTTTATAATCCTTGAAATGGTACAGAGGAACAATCAATACGACAATTTTCTTGCTAATGCCATGCCATATCAACCGACTAAAAGTCATTATTTTTTTTTAAATGTTAAAGGACACAATAATTATCTGCATAATTGATTAAATTGGGTAGGCGAATTAAATCGCGAAAATAGTCATTTTCTATTCAAAGAGAGTTTTCATATTTTAAAAATCGTTATTTGTATTTAATGTTTCATATCAGTTGAGATTATCAGCGGTTCAACTCGGATAGGGACATTGTTAACCAATATTTTAACGCATTTACAGATAACACGGCTTCACACGTGCGTAAATCACACAAACGTGAATCACAATACAGTCCAGAAGTGTCATCTTCTATTATCTGATTTGTTGGAACACTTCCAATTTAATCCTTTTAGGTATATATGACGACCCTCTCTGCAAAGGTCAAACGAACCATGCTGTGCTGGTTGTTGGATACGGAACAGACGCAGACACAGGCAAAGATTACTGGCTTGTGAAAAACAGGTTACATCTCTCTCTCTCTCTCTCTCTCTCTCTCTCTCTCTCTCTCTCTCTCTCTCTCTCTCTCTCTCTCTCTCTCTCTCTCTCTCTCTCTCTCTCTCTCTCTCACACACACACACACACACACATACAGACACTCAGCAACATGACACTTACAGAGTCCACATAGTTTCACATATGTAATAAAAAGGATAACGCAACTTTTGAAATGTGTGCAAATGAGTAATAGCAAATCTGGGAAATTAAAGACATTTGTTGGACTCGTACCATCATTATCTGCCAATATTACTCCTTGAAACTATTCGTTCCAATTATGTGTGCAGAATGTGTCTATATTACGTGAAATCCCTAAGTGTGACATCATGAATATTATACAATATCGAAAGGCAATTTCCTACTCATAATTGAACATCGAGCAAAAAATATAGATTTTTCTAAACATTCTAATTCTTAGCTCTTTATAAACTTTATTAAATGATAAATTTGCAATATTCAAAAAATTATTCAAATTATAGGAAAATAAAACTGTCTCTATTTCTTTATATATGTTCTACCGTTTATAGTTTTCTATAGAGACTTTATTATGCAATTTTCGCATGATATTTATGCATCTAGCACATTATTGTGTATTTTTCTCATGACATTTTTTTCCATTTATTTTATACACTGAAGACTTTATATAAATCTGTACATAGAATGTTTAGGAAGGAATAGCCGCGATTCTGTCATTTTTTCTTATTTAGTTTATAACGTTAACCACTTAGAGATTTAATAATGTTAGCAATGATTTGAATTCAGTTTGGAGAAGCAATAAAGCTAAACCGGTCACAGATTTTAGACACACACACATACACACATATATATCATATATATATATATATATATATATATATATATATATATATATATATATATATATATATATATATATATATATATATATAAATACATAAATATATATACATATACATAAATATATATATATATATATATATATATATATATATATATATATATATATATATATATATATATATATATATATATATATATATATATATATATATAGATATATCTATATATATGGTTTCGGAATATCTCTTGGTTTTTGGCATCGTCTGTTATAGCTGTGCAGACCAATGCCCGAGTGACAAACCCTATTGCAGTTGGAACAGGCGTACAGGATAAAGTCTGAATTGCTTGGTTTGCTGCTGCGCGCTTCTTTCTCTTGCGTTTCTCTGCGGCCTGCTGGACTCTCCTCCCATCAGCCACCGTTATGATCTTGCTAAGGTCTCACCGGACAGTTGTTTTGGCAAATTTTCATCCGACAATGACCTATTGCAGAAAAAATATCATAATTTTACAATAAAGATACAAATAAAACTAACTAATGGTTTTTGTTGAAAGGATGCTTGTAATATTCTGACTAAGGTATTAAGGTTAATTCCTTATGCAACTGGTGGTTTTGATACTGAACCTATACTACCACCAACCCCTCTTTTTTACATTCATTTTTGACAGAAAAGAGCTGTTTTCAACCTGTTGCTGTGAGAAGCAGGCTAACAGGCTCAGTACGTACCTTATTGATCTTGAAAGTTCACTAGTACTATAACAAATTAACATACTTTTCATCACCCCTCAACCATATAGATTTTTAGATATTTACCTCTGAAGCAGACACATGTAAATACGTAAGCCAAGTCGGACGCACATTTGCAGCCCAAGTTACGCATTTGATCTCCAGTGCTAGTCTAGCTGTGACAGGCAGTCACCAACAAGGCAACCCATTTACAAGCCTAACTCAAAGTAAATGTAAACCACATTACAGATTTAGCTTACGTGTGAATATATCAAATGCTGGGGTTGTGATAATCAGGTTCATGCCTTCTACCTTAAAAATTGGGGGGGGGTCAAAATACGAAACTATACAGTGAGACCTAACTGTCAGTTTCCTGGTGCCACGATCCTCAGCCTGTACGTCCCAGCTGTCAGGTGAAATACCACATGTATTGCTCGATAGGTGATATAGTTGGGTGTTTAATATTCAAAGGTATTTTGTTAAAACAAACACATCTAAAAAAATAGACAGGTATGATGTAGTTTACAAAACAGAAAATGCGAATAAATAAAGTCCTTTTCCGAAATGTATTATCCAAGTAATTCCATTTCCAGAAATGGTGTAGCCTAGCAAGCGGATGAAATGATTAACGATAAAAGTTTCAAACAATAACATTAATAAATGGCAAGCGAAACTAGTCATATAATTAACACTTTTTACCTTGCAACATTATAGTCAATCCTCACAGTAAGTTACTGTTTGTTTTTAAATAGGATATTAAGTTTTAAAATAGATTTGCCAACAAACATGGTTCTAGAAATTGTATTAATAAAGGCTATTCCTAGTTCTTTGAGTCAGTTTACTACTGACCATCTAATTAGCACAAGATATAATATCAGACGAACAATCTCATTAAATAGATTAACTAGTTAACTCGATAAATTTAGATTATAAAAGAACTGCATTAAAGATGACGATGGAAATGCAATCTATTTTAATTGCATGTCGTTACATATATCTTTAGAATGCCGTTTCTTTTAAATAAATGTAAAGAATTTAAAATTTGAAAACTTAAAGATCAGGACGATGAATCACTAAGGCCATTATTAAGCAATGACTTTAATTAGAACCAAAACCGTATTTCCAATTTAGCAGATTTTATGGAAATAAATGTGATGCAGTTAATAATGATTTTGCATAAAACCTGTTGACGTCCAAATACGTTAGGCTTCTAATATTAATTTTTTGAAGAGAGAAAAAAAAATGGAGAGAATAAGTTAATTAAAACAATTGGCAGATGTTGCTCAAAGCATAACAAACAAAAACTATTAAATTCTCATTACTACAAAACAAGAAAGAATCATAACAAGAAGCCGATTTTATATGCAAAAGATTTATTTATTTATTTATTTACTAAAAATTCTACCAAGGATTTGCAAGCTTTACAAACTGTTGCCGCAAAATCAATATAAGACCTGTTGTAAAACATACAGAAATATTTACAGCTAATAGAACTAAAGACAAATGATGAAAAATCAGTCTTTATGTGTCAGATTGATCCGATTTAAAACATCCTTAGAAAATAACAATATTTTGAATCTCAACTTCAACAGAGAATGACAAAGATAATGAAAAGTAGGTAACGATTTTAAAGATGGTTTGAAAAAGTTTGGAGATTGGTTCACAGCTGTCAGTAATAGTTTTTCGTTATTACAGATAGAGAATGACTTCTACGAAGACGATAGAAAGACAGTGGGGTTACAGAATAAAGTTAATATGAGTGTATGAATGAAACTATGACAAGATCTATGAAAACGACCCACGAGTGGCTATTTCTTCTTCGAGTGATAAAATAAAAGATTTGGAAGAACATGATCATGTCACGCTAGAAGAAGGAGTAGAACTAGAAACTAGATAAAGAATTGCTGAGGCTGAAAAAAGATACTGATGGATTAGATATTAAAAAAGTGAAACAATTTATGCACGTTTATTTAATCAAGTATAATGAAAAAAAAATCAAAATTTAACAAAAAGGAGATAAAAAATGACGTATAAAAAAGGTCTTAAAAACTATTGTCCTAAAATTAATTAATAAATCTGATTTGTATCTGGTAGAAACACAATCACAAAAAGTTGAAAATTATAAAATTATATATATATATATATATATATATATATATACATACATACATACATACATACATACATACATACATACATACATACATACATACATACATACATACATACATACATACATACATACATACATACATACATACATACATACATACATACATACTCACACACACACACTCAACACACACTTTCACGATAAATAAGGAAGCATGTTTACCATTAGATGATAGAAGTAGACAGAAGGCAAAATACAGATGTTATCCACCTATGTCTGTCATTTGATGGTGAACATGCAACCTTATTTATCGTGAAAGTTTAGGTCTTATATAGGTTGGATCTAATTAAATTTGTCTATTCGTGTTTTACAGTTGGTCACTGGTCACCACATGACTTACACCGACTCATAAGGTCGGAAAATGGAAATCAGTTTCTTTTCTGAAACAATTGACTCTTTTTTAATTTTGTAATACAAATCGAATTGAGCACACATCAATCCTGTGGAAACTTGTAAGCCAGTAGGCATTATTTCTAGATACTGTCATTACTTTCATGTCAAACTCATGAAATATTTGTATTACTTCTATGAAAACTCAGTACCGTGCAGCTTTTCCTTTATGTGTCTTTTCTGAAACAAATAATATTATCGCTTGTACACCGCGAAAGTGCTCCCAAAATTTTGTAGTTTTTCAATTTTAGTGTTTGTCGTGTCCGACCGAAGTGTATTGATATAAACATCATGCTAGCGTGCATGTAATTTTTGAATTTGTTATTTTACTGTTGTATTTCTGCACGAATTAGCTGCCACAAGATGAAATTTACTTCTATAGTGTGCTAAGAATTTATTGTATTTTTATTTACTGTCGTTGTATAAAAATTGTACGGCTCCAGGAAACACATATCTACACTAATAAAGAAATTTGTTCCACTATCACATCCTCCTTGGCTGTATTGGTATGTCTCTTGGCAAAACCAATTGAATCCAATTATATTGGCATTATATCTTCTTTCATCTGCTGATGTATCAATCAATCAATCAATCAATCAATCAATCGTCAAAAAAAATGAAATGGATTGTAGGGTTGGAGCTTTCATTGAAGTTCGTAGAGAGGAACAACTGAGTGTGCATAGGAACCGCTCCGGTGGCCTAGTGGTTAGAGCGTCCGCCTCGGATGCTGTAGGTCGTGAGTTCGATCCCTGGTCGAGTTATACCACAGACTTACAAAAATGATACTAATAGCTACCTCGCTTGGCGCTCAGCATAAAGAAGTTAGTGTTAGGACTGGTTGGACTGGTGTCAGGATAATGTGACTTGGTGGGGCATCGTGCTACATGTCTACGGCATGATGTCCCAGTGCTAGACAGCACTATAAACTGCCATACTGCAGACATCGTAGCGATATGACTGAAAAATTGCTAAAGCTACGTTAAAAATCGTAATTACATCACATCAATGTACATGGGGTGCAATTGGATCTCACCCGGGTTAATTTACTTCAGTCACACATGTACACACAAACACACGAGTATACTGGGACCCATCGACGGCTTGGTCGACTGAAGAAAGCGAGGCTAACTGATTTTATCACAAGCTCACCAGCTACGACTTGGACTAGAGTTAAAATTAGAAAAATTTGATCCCAACAAATCCTTAGCAAGAGCATCTCTAAATGTTCTTTTTTTTATTATCTTTCAGCTGGGGAACAAGCTGGGGTGAGAATGGCTACATTAAGATGTCCAGAAACAAGAACAACCAATGTAACGTTACAGATAAGGGGATATATCCACTTGTTTAAATTCTGCAGCCAAAAGTGACTACATATTTTATTTAGTATTCAAAACCAGTACAAATAGCCATTTAGAGTTAAACCTTCAGCGCTATTTACCAATCATTGTCGCATGATGAGATTTAAAACAAGTGGTCGATATTTTTCAGACGGGATTACGATTTATTTTCAGACGGGATTACGATTTATTTTCAGACGGGATTACGATTTATTTAATATTAATGCATGATTTTATTCATTCGAATCGTGGGCAAAGTTTGATACACCATAAAATTTAGGTAAAACTGTATTTTAAGGAAATGTTTACATTGATAAGAGAATTGAATTTCTGTGCAACATTATTATTGGAAAAAAACCCAGGCATGCTTTCTAATAATAAAAACTGCTACCAAAACATGGAATTGGGAATGTTGGAGATGCTGATTCGTAAAACATTGTTTTCTTCCAATTTTCATGGCCTGGAAAATCAGTAAAAATAATAAATCTACTATGCTCATCAACATTTGTTTAATATAACCATCTGATGGAATATTTGTGTCGTCTAATTAACATTGTACTTATAATCAGAAAAAGTAATATATATGACAGAACCTGTGTACCTTGCAGGGCAAGTATTAAGGATGGATATAGCCGTATTCCGACATATTACGAAACAAGACAGTGCACTGCTACACATTTGGATATTTGTAGAAAATGCAAAATATTATTAAAAAGTGAGCAAGAAATCAAACTATAACTCTATCAAAAATTTCGTTTCTTTAAAATCTCGATTCGCAAACAAAGATTAGGAAATATATGTAAATGCATTGTGCGAATCCGAGCAAAGCTAAATTAAATGAGCTAATACTTGCCTGAAAGGGGGGAGGGGTGTCTGACCAGGAATACGTTATAGCGTGTCCTAATAGTTGTAATTTTGGAATCACCCGCGGTGGCCTTGGAATAACCCCTTGAACTTCCGGTTATCCACGGCCCACAGGTTGGGAACTAATGATCTATAACCTAGATAAACATGGCGTAGTTCTTTCTAACCTAGTTTTTCAAATTCATTAATTTGATAATCGATTGAACACTAGGTGCTATGCAGAATGTTGTAGGTATTTCCAAAAATATACCTATATACCTAATTATCTCCGAAAAGCTCTATATTATCTATTTTTGATAACACTAAGATCAGATAATGTCGTCATGCGTAGGCTGTAAATTTTGTCGTACTACGCGCAAACTTTTCCTTTGCATTACATTCCTTACAAATAGCAAGGTTATCGGTTAATTTTACATCTTTTAAGGATAATCGTCTCTGCGTGTTGCATATAAAAAAATAACACGTGGTTGTCATAGTATTTGAAAGTATAGATCTGCATTCTTACTTGATTATTGGTCACCTAGTAATTGTTATATTCTATTTAGTCATACCTTGTGTTATTTTCTTGATGGATGGTCGATTGGCTAACTGCAAATAGACACCCATGTCCATTGTGAGACGAGTTTCTTTAAATAAATGAATATTCTATTTGTGAACAGATTGCAAATCACCACTTCTTGTAAATAACTCCATTAAGCATGAAAAAATGTAAAAGACTGCAGATTATTTAAGTTTTTTTAAACAAAATACATTTTGCATTATGTAAATGTTCAATAAATTATTTGGAAACATTAAGAAAATAAATCCATGTAAACCCAAATTCATAATCTGTTTGTGAAACGGAACAAACAGCAAAGAAGTTTAATTTAAATTCGCCTACTTCATCATTATCTTTCTTCTTCTTCTTCTTCTTCTTCTTCTTCTTCTTCTTCTTCTTCTTCTTCTTCTTCTTCTTCTTCTTCTTCTTCTTCTTCTTCTTCTTCTATCTTTCTTCATCTCTCTCAGTTTGTCTGCACTCTGAATCATCTTAGAATTCTGCTAATTTCGAGTTTGGTTTACAATTTGACTTGTGAAAAATCTAATTCTTAAACATGTTACATTATTCTGTTATAATCATATTTGGATTGTGCTACTAGAGTCACTTTCAGATTTTATTTCTTAACTTTTTAATTATGTTACAAATCATGTTCTATATCAGCATAGTGTTTTGACCGACATTTTCATATATAACGACCATTGTGCTCGTTATAAAACACGGAGTGACACTTTCATATATAACGACCATTGTGCTCGTTATAAAACACGGAGTGACATTTTCATATATAACGACCATTGTGCTCGTTATATAACACGGAGTGACACTTTCATAGAATAGATTGCCTGTTTGTTCTTTAGGTGGAAAAATGCAAAGCGAAAACTCATGTCATATTTTTGCTTAATAAATGTAGGGACATAAACTTGTCCTCGTGATCTTTGATAAATACAGTTTTCCGTTTTTCTTATTGTTTAGTTTTTAGGGGTTGGGGGTGGGAATGTTGTTTTGTTTTGTTTTTGTTTTTGTTTGGCTTTTTTTTTAAATTAATATTAGGGTACCTTTTAATGAGTTTCAGAAGCCAATATCACAAAAGTTAACTTTATCGTCGATAAATTAAAGGATCGACTCGGCTCTGACAACTATTTCCTCTTTGAAAAGATTAGACTTCGAGATTATTTTCACCGCAAACAATTCAGCATGATGTTCGCAAACGAGTGTACTCATTCGTTCCTTTTTGCATGTTCCACTGTTATGCCTTCTAAGGAGGGATATGGTTCCTTCACTTATTACTTATATATTCTGGAGGTAAATACAAGGAAGAATTTCTATTGGCTTACTGCGTCCATTTTAGAAATTCGTTGACGCAACCGGAAAACAAACTTCTTCACTAGAACCGGCTTGTTGTTACTGCACTGTGGTAGGAAAACGCCCAAAAAGTGTGTGTGTGTGTGTGTGTGTATATATATATATATATATATATATATATATATATATATATATATATATATATATATATATATATATATATATACACACAAAAATCAAATGGCGAATAACAGTACTTTGGAGTGCACTGTATCCAACAAGAAATCGTGTATGTCAGCGATTCCTTAAGATAAATACAATGAACTGACAACAAACAGTGCAAAACTAGTTTCTAACTTGCCTACGCGCTTTCGACTATAAATGTTGTGGGGGGGGTTACACAGGCAAATACAAAACATAGGCAAGCAAAAGAAAAAAAAAGGAAAAAGCGTTGAGGCAACTATATTTTACATGACTGTTTCTACAGGTATAATAGCCTGAAATTTTATGTTTCAACTAGTTGGCTTCAACTTGATGCTGATGCTGAAAAATATGTTTCTAGTGACCTAGTAATCGATAGCCATATCACAATCTGTTTTCTTGTGTACATTTGCGTAACAGCAAAAGTTCTATCTCGGATATGTCATTGTTTTAATAGTAATTGTTGGTTACTCGGTGACTAATAAGCAAATTGCAAAAAAAAAAAAAATATTTAAATGAAAATGTGCCGGCTACAAAAAGATGATGTTTGTATTTGTGCGTGGTTGTCTTTTTCTAGTCTTCTTCATTTAAACCGATTGGTTTCAGTGTTCTAAGGTGGCGAATCTATTAAGATTTCTTTTCTTTCCTGGTTTTTAGACTCCAGTTGTGGTTTTGAGCAATTGCAATAAGTGTTACATAACTTAAATTGGGGTCACGGAAAGAGAAGAATTCTGCAACTGGACTGCCGTACAACTTCTTTTACATTCAAAAAGATCTATGAAAATTGATCCTTTCGTACAATGGCATATTTTGTGTAACTTTTCAGTTTATCCGACATACTGAAAGCTACAGATCTTGCATCTATTAGATCAATTACATTCTTTTCACGTTTCGCAATTCCCTGTGCTAGAAAATTTGCTGGTCTATGTCATATGTTGACAGGTTTTACACATCATATCGCCACCGGGGTCAGATTTTCAAGAATGGTCTTGGTTAGTGATAATGTGCATCCTGTGCATCGACGTAAGGGAAAATTTGACTTCCCTGCGTAATAGAAAAGACAGTTTAAATTTTGAAACATTATTAAAGCTATGTTAAAAATCCCAATCACACACACACACACACACACACACACACAGCGCAAGAACTCGCCTAATACTTGCTCTATTTTAGAAAACAAAGCAAACCAAAACAACATAAGAAACAAAATTCGACGAGATTCATTACTCCGCCAAATTCATTTGTCTCCATGTTGGGGTTCTTACCCTTCTACTTTTGAAAAGCTGTTCCAAACAGCTCTTTGTTGGTAACAAAATTAGTAACATCATTCAACTTTACGATTCATCTCATTTGGCAAATTCTGAGATTTAATTAACTTTAAAACCAGGACAGTATGATTTGTGTCAAATTTTGGAAGTAATAGCTATAATTTACTTAGTTCTTAAATTACGTTTAAACTCGATATAAATTGCTGTCAATTAATTGCATATCTCTCTCTCTCTCTCTCTCTCTCTCTCTCTCTCTCTCTCTCTCTCTCTCTCTCTCTCTCTCTCTCTCTCTCTCTCTCTCTCTCTCTCTCTCTCTCTCTCTCTCTCTCTCTCTCTCAACCAAATGTTTGTTTCAGATATTTGAATATAAACTGCGGGGTGCAATTAATCTACGTGTTGGCCAAATAACGAGTGAACATTTTCTGATTCCTTCCAAAACCACGAAAGCTGGCGTTTAAGTGAATCTTATATATACTTCGAACAGAAAGAGATTGTCAATAAGGGTTCGGATAACAAGCATATACGTATGAAACTTAATTTATTACTTTTCTCGCAGGCACACCCCACACCGTCCCTAAAACGAAGCTTTAAAAACCGTAACATATCGAAACAAGTGTACCGTTTTCATGCATGTATTGGACGCACCTGAGTATGCCCACATTAACTATCTCACATTGCACAAGCTGTAGTTGAAAGGACATGTTCGTTATAACTATATATCCAGGAGAAGTGGTGATGACAAGATCCAAGATGGCCATTGTGGCAGCCATATTAGAAGTCAGATCGGCACCATTTTCATTAAGGACCAGCTGGATATAGTCTTTCAATGCAAACCACAAGCAAATATGACCGTTCGTTCAGATGGAGTATGGATAACAAGATCTGCAACAGGATATATGTGGCAGGCATATTGAATAGCTGAATGGCACCAATGTTGTTTGTGATCAACCAGTGATCATAAAATAGCGTTTAATAATATCCCCAAGTTGATAGAACCGTCCCCTTAGGTGAATTACGACAACAATATTTTCAAAATGGTCGCTGTGAGGCTATATCGGAAAACAGAGTGGCCCATTTTCATACGGAACCAAGCAGATATCATACGTAGTCTTTTCATGAAAGTCCGATGTCAGTATTAATTTCCGTTCAAGATGAGTAGCGATAATAAAAAAATTTAAATGACTAATGTGAAAACCGTATTGAACAAGCTATCCGCACCATTTTCATTTAGGACCAACCAGACCTAATAAAAAGTCTTTTCGTGAAAAGTCACTATTATGTGACCATTCATTCAAAAGGACCAACAATAACAAAATTTTTAAGATGAACGCTATGGTACCTGTATTGGATGCCACATCAGGACCATTTTTCTTTAGAACTAACTAGACGTCACAAAGCGTTTTCTGGTGGAAATTCCATGTCAATATGACTAAGAAAACTAACGGTAACAAGAGTTTCACAATGGTCATTGCCTCGCCATATTAGACATTATATCTGCATCATTTTCATTTAGGTTAACTAGAGCTGACAAAAAGTCTTTTAAAATGTCGTAAACTGTATTGATACGTGTAGTAAAACTGACAATATATGCAGTAAACTGTAACTTGATATGTGTAGTAAAGCTGTGACTTGATGTGTTTAGTTGTTGTTGTTGTTGTTGTTGTTGTTGTTGTTGTTGTTGTTGGGCTTAATGCCATTTTTCAGCACACGATAGGCTACCCATGGCGGCCAGTATTAATGGTGGAGGAAGAAACCGGGAAATCACCGGAAAGAACCACCGACCCACGAGAAGCTACTGGCAAGCTTTCTCACATGTCCACAATCGCCGAATCCTAGATGTGTTTAGTAAAACTGGTTTTATATGTATAGTATAACTGGTTTTATATGTGTAGTACAACTGACTTGATATGTGCAGTAAAACTGGTTTGTTTTAAGGGTTTTTTTCTGTATAATAAATCCATATTTTTGTTGGCTATTTTCAATGATGATATGTTATGTATATATGTATTTTGTGATTGACCTTAGTCCAAAATCAAGTCAATAGTCTATCTGACCAGTAACATTTTGATTGTAAACGACATAATAAATAGGTAATATTTCTCTTTAATTATATATCAAATATTCAAATCATTATTAATTGCAACATGTTTATTTTAGTTTGAATTAAATATGTAGTCTTGAGTCTGACCTAAGATACCTGAAAAGAAATTAAAATTTTCTATTAAGCTGACAAAGCATTACCAGAAAATGGTAATTAAGATCTAGGTCAAGTGAAGGGGTACGTAAAGTTCTCTACTTAAGGGTTATTCATTCCTACCTTAACATCCGAAGTGGAATCAGTCTTATTGTTGGGTTCAGTTTTTAATTATGGTTCGTTTATTCATTTAAAGTATTAACTGGAATTACAGAGTCCTCATTAATACTTCATGGATTAAATCTTTAATTTGAAATTTTAGTTAATTCAGTCAAGGAAATGTTTGATTATAGTATTATAATACATCGAAAGATTGTTAGCCCATCGCCACATTTCATGTCATTGTACTTTAGCACATTGTAGACTACAGGCACGTTATCACATTCAATATTGGAATTGATTTGGAACACTACTGGAACTCGATTAGAATTCTATACATTTGGACTGGTGATAGAACTTTAAGCACTATTTGAGATTTAATTCACAATGCTGTAAGTTCTTTTCAACGTTTCGCTTGTATTCTAGGGAAGTAAATTATTTGTTGAATTTTGAAAAACTTGTCGGTTTTCGCTCTTTTCAGTAACTTATTTTCAAACCATAGAGTCTTAGCAATGTGCAG
Source organism: Potamilus streckersoni (assembly GCA_016746295.1). Classification (NCBI taxonomy): domain Eukaryota; kingdom Metazoa; phylum Mollusca; class Bivalvia; order Unionida; family Unionidae; genus Potamilus; species Potamilus streckersoni. The sequence continues at coordinate 1,213,777 of JAEAOA010000640.1, read as the reverse complement.
TAAAAATGTGACACACACACACACACACACACACACACACACACATATATATATATATATATATATATATATATATATATATATATATATATATATATATATATATATATATATATATATATATTATAGACTACAAGCCACTAAAGACACATCAGCACCTTCAGCGTTGGATATTATATGGAATACCATTAAATTTATTCAGAACTTTATTCATTTGGACCTATAACAAATTCCAGGATCATTTGGGATTTAATTCGCAATACCGTAATTTATTGTCATATTTTCACTTTGTACTCTAGGGAAATATATTTTTTGCTGAATTTTACTAAACTTAATAGTTTTCGCTCTTTTCTATTACATATTTTAAGACATAGATTCGTAATATTTGTAAACACTCGAGGTAAAAGACGTAGGATTGACTGCGAAGTATAGTCTGCAAACCTGGCCTCCCATGATGCTCAGCGCACGCTTCACTGAATGGCCAATGTTCGTAGAGAAATTCAAGATGGAAGATGAAAAACAAAAGCGCGTTGGAATAAAAAAAATAGCACTAAGTCAGTTATTTCCAGCTGTATCGCCAACAGTTTTATCGTTGTATTAGTTAAAATTATGTCAATTAAAAAAAGTATTGACTGTATGTTTAAAGTGTAACTATTCATTACTGTCATTTTCAGCTATTATGAGGAGGGGGATAAGAGATTGTGAAATCGTATGGAGGTGCTTTTTAAGTGTGTTTGTTTGTTTGTTTGTTTGTTTGTTTGTTTGTTTGTTTTGATTTGATTTGACGTTGTTCGTCTTGTTTGCTTTGGGATTTTGGGTGGTTATTTTGGAATTGGGGGACATATTTTGCATCTGTTCTATAAAACAAACAACATATTTTGATAACAAGCACTATCTAAGCCAGTGATCGAATGTAAGATACTATATTCATGACTGAGAAAATTCTCAAGGCTTACAGGATAGTATTGCGATGTTTAAACTTTAAATCAATGTAATACCTGCAATTTTATATCATTGCAACGTCTAATTAAAAAAAATTGAACAAATTACTCAGATTCATATTTCAATAGCATTATACCACGGTTCGCGTTGCTCTTGTCATCTAGCTATTGTTTCATCAATGAAGTTATTATGGGCGTAGAAAAAAAAAACACCGGCTTCAAGTCAATTCAAAATGGCCATTTTTTTAACTACGGGGATTTTTTATGTGCATGCGATCGAAAAGACCGAGGACTACTGAGATATTGGTAAAACAAATGTAGTTTGATCGAAATTGGGTATGTTTCTACTGGTCCATTCGAGCTGTGCAGTAAGCGTTGACTTTATAGAGCGAGATTACACTATGTTATTTTTTGTCTGCAAACTATTCATGGTCATCACACGCATAGCGTAGTTTCTACAGTTGGTTTTAAATCTGTGCAAACATCTGTGTATCCAAATTAGTCTTCACAAAAATCACTGAAAGTAGCTTGCGCACAAATTTGAGAAATTCTTTTCTTTGAAAACAAAGTTGGACAAAAAGGTTTTAAATTCAAGTATTTTTTTTATATTTCTACCCAAAAAATATAATATCGAGCTCACGGCTCTTGCAACAAAAAAAAAATATGCATTTCGTGCAATATTTGCACATACACTGACACAGTGGAAACTCGAAAGTTGTTGGCTGAAACTACCGTTTCATTAATGTCCCATTTATTTAAAACCATAAAGTACTAATATATTCAATGCGCATACCTTTTCTCAAAACGACAAAACCTTAAGAATTACAAGTTTTCATTAGAGAGAAAACAATTTTAATAGTTTGTAAAATTTCTTTAAACAATATCTTGAGGTTCATTACAATTTGTCAACAACAGCGCCTTGGATTTAAACATTTACGACTACCATTAATGAGTACACTTTGCAATGTGAGCATTTAAAAAAGGGAAACTATGACTTCAGCGAATAAAACAAAAGATATCTTCAAAATTTTGAACGCAAAAATTTAACATTACTTTACTACTGACCGATTTTTTTTATCTGGATGTTGCCAGCAATTAGGTCTGATAAATGGTCCGTATTGCACGTCCAATAACTGCGTGGTTTCCAATAAAATAATAGAAATTATACCCTTTACTCTTCACCACTGTTCATATGAAAATGTTTTGGTCCTTTTTATCGGTCGGAATTTCATTCACTTGTACTATTTTGTTGACATCAAAGAAAATCGTTTTAGATAATTAATCGATTTCAAAATTTTACATCGTTTTTAAAAGAATAACTCTGCACTTTGATTTCGTAAAATTATTTCGTGTAGTCCTTGTGTGAAACAACACGTATGTATGATGCATTCTGTAATTTGTAATTATCTCATGTTTATCGGTGGCCTGAAAACGTGCAGTACATGAAATATGTTAGTGTAAAATAAACTTGATTGTTACTTTGTTCTTAAAATATTATTCATGTGAATAGGTCCTGGTGATAGCGCCAAACACGTTCTAGGTGAGTGATTTCGTTTTTTATGCTAATGCTCTCACCTATAGTCTGATTTCGTATGGTGGGATTTGGTACTTTGTATTAATTTATTCTATATGACATGAGAAAAGGACATGATTTACAGGCTGCAAAGCGTGATATCCAAACTGGTTTTCTGATTAGAGACTTGTTCGTTTGCGTTATATAAAGATGTGATCTTTATTAGAAGTTGTATTTTCAACACTTAAAATTTTATAAATCTCTCTCTTTCACACACACACACACACACACACACACACACACACACACACACACACACACACACAAGAACTCGTTTAACTGTTACTAGTCTGTTTTAAAAAAAAAATTTAAAACGGGACATTACTCTGCCGAAGTTGTATTTTCAACACTTAAAATGTTAGAAATCTCTCTCTTACACACACAAACACACACACACACACACACACACACACACACACACACACAAATACTATACAAGAACTCGTTTAACTATTACTAGTCTGTTTAAAATACAGAACAAAAATAAAACAAAATTTAAACGGGACATTATTCTGCCGAAGTTGTATTTTCAACACTTAAAAGTTAGAAATCTCTCTCTCTCACACACACACACACACACACACACACACACACACACAAACACACAGACACACACAAGAACTCGTTTAACTATTACTAGTCTGTTTAAAAAAACAAAACAAAAATAAAACAAAATTTAAAACGGGACATTACTCTGCCGAATTCATGTGTCTATGTTGAAGTTCTTTCCCTTACATCTTGGATTGTTTTCAACTTCTTTGTATGCCAGTTATACTTGCCAAGATCTGTTCAAAATTTGGCTCCTATTTGGTAACAGTCAGTCAAAAAGCATTCAATATCACGATTCCTCACATTTGCCAAAGCTGAGATTTAATTTACTTCGAAGCCAGGATAGAAATTATTCCGATCCAAATTTTTGAAATAAATAGCTTTAAGTCTGCTCAGTTCAGAAACGAAGTTGAAATTCAATTTTAATTGCATGTTGTTAATTGTATTTACTTCTATTCTGTATGCACCCCACCCACCCCTCTCTCTCTCTCTCTCTCTCTCTCTCTCTCTCTCTCTCTCTCTCTCTCTCTCTCTCTCTCTCTCTCTCTCTCTCTCTCTCTCAATTACAGGTGTAAGTAAGCTGTGTACAAGATTTTAATATTTATTTTTGAATATTTTCTGATGACTTCACATCAGATGAACTCGGGCATTTAGGTGAGTCGTGCGTATTCTTGGAACAGCAAAAGCTTGTCAATAGAGGTTCGTTTTACAAACCGATATGTATGACAATTAATCACATAGTTTTCTCCTTTCCTTCCCCTTCGCCTTAAGATGAAGTTTTGCCAAAATTAGCATATCGAAACAACCGTAATGTATTCATACGTGTATTGGACTCATCTAATTGTATCTACATTCATCAACCGTTGGCAGATTAGATATATACTACTTGTATGGACTTATGAATAGAACGAGGAAGGTAGGCCCATGATTTGCCTGCACAGAATGTAATGGTAAAATCTAGGCATATACTATTCGCATTTGATTTCTGGTTTATACACAAGCAAATGCTTTTCGTGCTTACATTTCGGAGGTGGGGGTCATTTTAATGCGTGCGCAGAAGCAGTGGTCGTCTATTCACCAGATATGTATATCATAGAAAACTTAATTTTTAAAAATCAGCAAAGAAAACTTTCAAAGATGTATACTGGAATCATGTTCGTTGGCTCGTTTACTTAGTTTCACACCCATATACCACATACCCATAAGCCATACTCCCATATACCACATACCCATATGCCACATATTCATATGCCATACACCCATATACCACATACCCATATGCCACATACCCATATGCCACATATTCATATGCCATACACCGCATACCCATATGCCACATATTCATATGCCATACACCCATATGCCACATATTCATATGCCATACACCCATATGCCACATATTCATATGCCATACACCCATATGCCACATACCCATATGCCACATATTCATATGCCATACACCCATATACCACATACCCATATGCCACATACCCATATGCCACATATTCATATGCCATACACCGCATACCCATATGCCACATATTCATATGCCATACACCCATATGCCACATATTCATATGCCATACACCCATATGCCACATATTCATATGCCATACACCCATATGCCACATACCCATATGCCACATATTCATATGCCATACACCCATATGCCACATACCACATACCCATATGTCATACACCCATATACCACATACCCATGTCACACACCCATATGCCACATACCCATATACCACATACCCATATGTCATACACTCATATACCACATACCCATATGTCACACACCCATATGCCACATATTCATATGCCACAACTCCTGATTAAAATTATTATCGATGTGACTTTAACATGCCTTCCTGAATTAAGGTGGTTGATCTAGGTCATGCTATTTGTCATAACAACTGATCAGCTTACCTGTGCATTTGGTGAGGAGATTTGATATAGGCTTGCACTATCAGTTATCGAACCAGAGTTTGAATTCCAAAGATGCATATTATATGCAGGACTTGCCCGACCATATTGGCGAACTAGGCGGTCGGTCGCCTAGGGCACCAAGCTTCAATCCTTAAGGGGTACCAGATTAGACGGAAGTAAAAAAGAACCCAAACATTTTCTCAGTGGAGGGAGCGCTATAGTCATACGTATTATGCAAAGGCCCCCAAAACCTTAGACCGGTCCTGGACCGCTATTGTTAAATGGGATCGTATCAGCCAATTTCCCTGACGTGGATTCCACTAAATACTCACCCACAAAGTCTTGTATCAAGTCGGAAGCTAGGTACGTAGCGCGTCTACATGGGAGGGATGGGTAGCGTTGAATCTACGGAATCGACTAATTTCATATTTAGGCAGTCTGTTCATTAACTGCAAACGATGTGATATTTATATTAAACATTTGTATACATTGTGATAATGAAGCCACCATTCCATGTTGTATTTTTCCTGGCAGATCTATGACTGTTAAGTTTTGTTAAGTTTGCTTGTTAAGTTTTAACTGTATTTTTTAAGTTTGATACCCAGAGAGAAATGCAACCTGACTGCAACTTGAAAATAATCCGGAACATACGAGGTGCAAAACAGTTGTTTCAAATACCGTCTTGCTATGTCTAAATCACATTTAGACGCCAGATCAGGGGATTGTGCGGCAAACGGCAGGGTATTGTAAATATCGTAGCCCCAAAAAGACAGCCATATATAATAAACCATGTTGTAAAGTCGTGTCTAAATGAACACTCGTGCTCCTAACAGTAAAGCAGTATAGACACGATTTTGGAGATCCCGTGCCTGCATATGAATTTAATGAACTTATTATACAATATCCAGTATACCAACTAAGCATTATTTACTCTTGTTTATTTGCGTGTATCGTTATTTGAATTTGTCTATTCATCATTTATCTAAAAATCAGTCCGTGCTTTGTATAGCTATGCAAATCTATTCATTGGCCTAGCTGCGGAATTCAACAACCTCTTTCTGTGCCCCTCACTGTGTAAGATAATTCCTGTACACTCGTTATTGTCCAGGAAGGATCAGATTTACAAGGCATCCACCTATTTTGCTCGTCTTTCATTCCACATAGTCTGTATATAATGACTTGAACCCGCCTTACAAATCCAAAATTGCCGTATCATTTTATCTAGCGTGTCACGACCACCATTGCGTGCAGTCATACTATTAAATGAAAAGAACCAACCAACTTGAAATTAACTCATTGCCAAATAAGGTAAGCTATCTGGATAAGGAACATTATTTGGGGTCTTTATTCATCTGAAACAAATATCCATAAATATAGCTCAGACTTCAATATGAATTTCAGATAGTCAAATAAATGTAGACACTCTAAATATACGGTGGGTGCATTACCTGTTAAACAAATGTATTTTGAAAAGCAAGATAATTACTATCAATTTATCTGCCCCCCAACAGCGTTCCTGATCAGAATACTCCATAATGTGTTTATCTTCAAGTGTGAGATCGCTATGTACCTTATTTGCATTACTAGTAAAGACGGGCGATAATGGGGTGGGTTTTATCTCCCTATCTCTCTATGAGTAAATAAACTTCAAGGATGATTAATTGCTTCAAAAAGTTCAATATAATACGAGAGGTACCATCTTTTGACTTGAAATGGTATTTCAGATGAATATTTCTTTCCTACTATAAATTGAAATCCAAAGTTATAACAAGCTGTCAGTTGTCGAAACAAGGTCACATTATAATCAGTCAAACCATGGACTAGTTAAACATTACTATCGGGCAAACGGTATATGAATGACAGTCGATGTTCTGGTCTTTTGATGCGTAAAATTGAGGAAGGTTGAATTAGAAACATTCTAAATTCATATCGACACATTACCTGTTTAAATCAGAACGCAATATGATAGGACATATATGACGTCTGCACTAAATTTCGTTTTAGGTCTTCTTACAGTAAGTCATAAGTACACCAGTGACAAGTAATTCAATTCCGCTGCTAATCCGCAAAATATTTTTACTTGAGCATTAGAGCGACGGGTTGGGCACTAGATCCCCGGGTGACCGAGTGTTCTAAATGGCTTGCCTCCACCAATCACGACCGTCTCACCTCTGGCTCGAGTCTCGGGCTCAGCTAAAATGGGTATGTGAGAAAGTTTGCCCGAAGCTTCCCGTGGGTCGGTCATTATCAACAAGGCTTTCCTGGATTTTTAGTCCACCAGTTATAATGGCTGCCTCACATAGCCTGTAGTGTGCTGAAAGTGGCATTTAAAGCACAACACTTGCGCATAAAAATGAGCACTTGATAGAAAAGGCGTGGTGGCAGACGGCTTGTCCAGATCCAAAAATCTTCCACTGTCAGTCAGTCTTTATTTTAAAAAAATAAAATAAAAAACAAAAAAAGCAACAGTATAGCATTAACCAATCTCAAGCCAGGCTATATGTAAATCATAACCACACCTGGAACGTTACGCAGTATGGACCGTTTTCTCACTATATAATTTTTATAGATTCATCTTAAATTTCAAAATCTCTCTAATCATTAAATCGAACAAAACTTTCTCATAAAGCAGCAAAACTTGCTAATTAATATTCCTTGCTTTTCCGGCTTCAATTAATTAATTAGATACCTATACCACACGTTTACAATTTCCTGTAGCGGTAAGACGTTAACAAATAGCATAAGACAGAAAACTACATTTAAAAAAAACTGGTTTGGTTGTGACACCATGATATATGTAAATCACACAGAGTAAAAATAAATAAAAATAAAAAACAGTCCATTGAAAAATCTGAAAATCGACCAAACGAAAATGATGTAAACCAATCAAATTAAAATAGTGACTGCTGTAGGCGTACACCAACAAAGAATACGTAGCTCCAATAGAGTAGTAATACCACAATGACGAAAGTTGTTCATAACCTAAAGAAAACTCGCGAATGAAAAGCCTTTTAAAAGCTAGACAGTGTCTCAGAAAACTTCCAGCAAAAGCTATACAACTTTCACCCATAATTCCAACACTTTCAACGTAAGTGAAACTGACGTTTAGAAAAGAAATAAAAAGACTTCATAACATAGCTGGTGTTTCGGATTTCGAGATATCTGAGTTTAAAAATTTAATATCAGATAACAGAACAATCTCAATAACATTCGTATGATCTGATGATGTTATAAAAATATAATAAAATGATTTTAAAAATGTCTAAATGATCTCTAAAAACACAAATTAAATGTAATTATGTTGCAAGTTAAATAAAATGACATGGAATATGGTGCTATTCAGATTGTTATTTAGATAATTTTTAAACACTAAAAAAAACATTTAAATAAAATTTAAATTTCTTATAATTTCAGTATTATATCCTATTGATCTTATTCACTACACGCATTTCAAGCGTATGAAACTAAACATAGAATCTTATCAAAATAATTTCTCAAGAAACATCAAATGTAATTGGAGTAAAACAACGTCAGTTTGCCTTATATTTTTTCAATAATTTAAATATTTATTTTTTTCTCCGTTACTAATTACAGAACTCGAAAATAATTTTCTTGAAAATAAAAGAAAAGGTCTAAGTACTGATAAAGAAATTAATTTAAAACGTATTCATCGTCCGTAGTCATCAAAATCAGGAAAAGTTAATGGTTGTGATGAGTGATTGTCTACTCTGATTTCTTTCCAATGCTGCGAACGTTAAAGTTACTTTTTATATTGTAATTAAAGTTTCACCATTGTATATGATAAGACGTCCTCTTCATTGTTATTTCAAAACTTATTCAGTTCTAATTCTTGATAAATTAAAACGAATAGATATTTCACACATAATTTATTTATATTTTTAACCCAAAACATATCTGATGAAGGATTTATTATGTTGAATATAATGAACAGATCTTATAGATATGAAAAGTGACCAGATTACACAGGGCTAGTACTGTCATTACTGAATATATTTTAATTAGTTTTTTTTATATGTAGTCGAGTCCAGATATATAACTTTCTTGCTCGAACACCATGGATAACTCGAACATGTATCCAATAACTCCATAACTCCAATTATTTACCATAATACTTAACCTCGTTTACTCATACTCGATATTTCTTTAAAGTTAATGCTTGATCAAGCAATAGTTAAATGTATTGGCCAATTTTTTTGTCAATCATTCCCGACCTGATCGGCAAAACTGGCACACTGGGCTTTGTATAAAGTTACGATTTGACTATTAACTTAGAAGTTGGCATGAAAGCGCAATTTTATCTTAGTCGATTTTCAGAATAGCCGTAGTTAAAGAGATTTATAGCTTCAGCTCTGATTAGGCGCAAGTCTTAACAACCTCATCCCTCCAGCCCTTAGGTATAAAAAAATGCCTATCTCCAACACGCAACCTTACTCATCTGCACGGTCAACATCACTAGCTCATTATTATCTCAAACTCCTCCCACCAGACTGTGCGTTTACAAACAAAAAACTTTCTCCAACACGCAACCTTTTTGCTCCTCTGCACGATCAACATCATTCATACATTATCATCAAGCTTATCCTGCAATTGGGCCGCCTGAAAATGAATTTAGTTAACATCTGGAAAATTACAATGGATGAAGATTAACATGCTTCATATCATCCCAAGACAGATAGAAAAATGACAATTTATGACTTATGAATAGTTCAGTGAAATCTGTCTGATTAATTTGTTCCACAACATGCTTAAGCACAAATCACGTTTTGTGAACATCGTGAAACATTAAAACATTAAAAAGATAGTTTCTCGAATTACAGTAAACCTACCATATATATATATATATATATATATATATATATATATATATATATATATATATATATATATATATATATATATATATATATATATATATATATATATATATATATATATATATATATAAAATACAAATCATATGGCGAACAACAAATAACCCTTTCAAGCGTACTGGATCCACACCAAGGTATCACGTGTCAGGGATTGATTAAAATAGATGCAATAAACTGACGACGAACAGTGCGAAACTAGTAACTAACTAGCCTGGGCGCTTTCGACTCTTAATGAGTCTTTTTCAAAGGCAAATACAAAACATATATAAGAAAAACAAATAAACACAAAAACGTTGTGTTTGTAAACCTCTACATGGCTGTCTCCAAATGAAGTAAAACTATAAATACAACCAGCTTTTATAGACTTGTTGCGGATACTGAAAACTGTATAATTCCCTAACAGTCTACAAGCCAAAGCGACATCTATTTTTACTTTTTTGTACATTTATGTAACGCAGATTATATCCCGGATATTTGATTCTATACCGGTTATTCTTATAGTAAAAATTGAAGGATAATAGGAAGATTTGGAAAAAGTTAAATTCTACTAGTGCATAGTTTTCTTTCTTGGTTTAGGCCGCTTGGTTTCAATGTTCTAAGGCGGCGTATCCAGTATGATTCCTTTTCCTTCCTGATCTTCCGAATTAGGGAATTATACACAGTTTTCAGTATCCGAAACAAGTCTATACAAGCTGAATGTATTTATAGTTTTACCTCGTGTGGAGACAGCCATGTAGAGGTTGTGGTCTAGTGGTTAGAGAGTCCGCTGGGTCGTGAGTTCGATCCCCGGCCGAGTCATACCAAAGACTTACAAAAATCTTACTAACATAACAGCTGCCTCGCTTGCCACTCAGCATTAAGAGGTTAGTATTAGCACTGGTCGACATGGTATCAGGATAATGTGACTGGGTGGAACACCATGCTACATGTCTCCTACATAATGCCCCAGTGCTAGATATCACTATAAACTTCCATACTGCAAATATTGTAGTAATATAACTGAAAAATTGTTAAAGCTACGTTAAAAACCTAAATCACACACACACACACACACACACACATATATATATATATATATATATATATATATATATATATATATATATATATATATATATATATATATATATATATATATATATAGTCACTGTATGAAAAGTTTATCACAGTAACCCGTTTTGGTACAATATTGTAATTTTCCTGACGATGTGTGCAAATCAGGTTTCATGGCTGACCAGAACATAAAATGTGCGCCTTCAACAGTGTGAAAAAATAGGTCATGCTGACATACTTTCGATATGGTTATGTAATGCTTCTCGTGACGAATGCGCATACTAAATTTCATGGCTTCATCTTATCTTCGAGTCATTCGCCTAACCACAATACACGTATATATTAAATGAATGCTATCCAATACGTGATAAAAATCAAGAGAGAAAAATATGCCATAACACCTAATTCTAGTACTGGTTCCACTCCTAGTTCCTTTTTTGTTCACAACGGATGCTTCAAAATGTAAAGAGGAGATATTTTCTGGGTTATCCAAACTGGTATTCTGGTTATTTCAGGTTCTAAGAAAGGAATGTGGATGTTTAATGGAAAGAGTGTAAAAATAAACAAACCAATTATCTTTATTTGATTTATTTTGGGTTCGTGAGCACCGTTACTCGACCTTAATTATCGCGTGAATCTCATAAGCCTCATAAGCTCTGCATGGCCATTTTCACTTTCTGAACTATACCGCTCAGGTGGCCTAGTGGTTAGAGCGTCCGTCTCGGATGCGGGTGATCACGGGTTCGATTAGGTTGAATCATGCCAAAGCAATTTAAAAAAATGGTACTAGCAGATGCCTGGCTAGGAACTCATTATTAAGAGGCAAGAGTTAGGACTGGTCAGCCTGGTGTCAGGATAATGTGACTGGGTGGGACAAACAAATTGTCAATCCATGCAAGTAAAAGATCTATAGATGTCTTAGCTTCCTCCACACGGACTTATTGTACAAGCATCTTTGCACTTTATCTCCGTATTCCAAACCATAATTGTGTGGTATTTATGAGTGTTCTCTTATCAAATTGCACGACTGTAAAATTTCCTAGAAAATAACAAATATAACGTGTTTCTTCAACTGGACATGTACTGTGCCAAATGTGACCATCCTCTTGCTTCCTTGTCATAAATTAACAAATTATAGCTAAAGTCTTTAACTAGACCAGCTACTGGATCATGCAAAGCATCACATAATCAACGATTACATACATCAGATCACAACAGTTGTGGTGGTGGTGGTGAGGTTTAATGCCATTTTTCAGCACACGATAGGCTGTGCATCGTGGCCAGTATTAATGGTGGATGAAGAAACCGGGAAATCCGTGAAAAGAATCACCGACCCACGAGAAGCTACTGGTAAGCTTTCTCGCATACCCACGAGTCTTCAACAGAAAAAAGCAACAAAAATACAATATTGGAAGTCCCTTTTCAATTTGTTATCCTGGGGAAATAAATTATTTCTCGAATTTTACTAAACTTTTCTTTACTAAGCTTGTTTTTTCTGTTATGTGGTTTAAGTCCATGGAGCTGAATTTTTTAAAACATTTAAAATTTATTCAAAAAGTTTTTCAAATTTAAGTTTTTTGCAATTTTAAATTAAAGTTTTTTTTTGCATTTTTCATCGTCTCTGGTAAAGATTTTGTTTCACATTTAAGAAATCTTTGGTGAAACCATCAAGCGTTTGCAATGTCATCTAAAGTGGAAAACTTTGCTGCTTCAAATTCTACTCAGGAACGGTTAGTCTGCTAAAATGGACGAGCTCCATGAGATTGCCTGATAGTTTGACATTTCGAAAGAAAAATCTTCCACAAAGAAATAAATAATATTAGACCAGTTCGTTAAGCTCCAAATCTCAATCATTTTAAACGGCTGTTGATGCGAGTGATGTTGAGGTTGTTGGAGTATCGATTCAAGATCATCTAGTATGCTATTTTCAATTTTTAAAATTATTAAAGCACCAGAGAAACTATTCCACAATCAAGAAGTAATGTTCGCTTTGAATTCAGCCCCTCTTCCGATTATTGTATTCAGTGTAAACAATCCTTACTTTTTTATTAACACAATGAAAAACAAAAATCCTAGATTGTTGAGGTAGTGTTTTTGATGTAGGAATAAAAACACTGACATTCAGAGAAAGGATGCGCTGATTATACATGTACTTAAAACGCGTACAAGCGAATCACTATATTGCTTTATGCATATTTGACGTTCACAAACACATCCAAAGCAATTTATATTAATAGTATTATATTTATGACAAGTATATAAATTTAAGCTTTGTGTAAATCTTTTTTTGTAAGGGGAGGTGTTGTGTATATTTGGTGTGTAACGTGTCCTCGATATTTGAAGGGGAGGTGTTGTACATATGTTGTGTGTAACATGTTCTCGATTTTTGTCCCTGATAATGGTTTTATTGCACCCTTGTTTTGGTCTTATGTTATAAACATGGTACGTTATAAACAGACGTGTGCAATTTTAAGTACTAGTCTTGAATATGACCTTAGATGTACTAGAAACAAACTTTTTTACAGGTTGGGTTAATTTTCCATCAAGACAATTGCCAATCCTGGAACTTATTGTGACAGGTTAAGTGTGGATGTATACAAGGTTAAGCTCAACAAGATTATTGATTCCTTTTCAACTGCAGTCTGTAAATGTGTTTAATGTGGTTCAGATACAATTTGAGAGGATTCGTATTTAAATAATTATATATTCATTGCCATTACAAAGTGATCATTACCTTTAGGACTAAACAGTTTTGGGGATTATTGAGGACGTATTCAAGGAGATTCAGGATTATATCAGTGTGATACATGAAGATTATTGGTACATCAGCATATTCAAGATTGGAATTTATTTGGAACACCACTGAAATTTATTCGGAACACTATACTTCTGGAATTGTGATAAAAAGTTCAGGATTGTTCGGGATTGAATGTTAAGTTCATTTTAAATTTCCACTTTATAATTTAATGGAAATAATCGGTTGAATTTTACTAAACTTGTTTTGCTTTCTCTGTTACATATTTTAAGACCATAGAGTCATAAAATGCACGTTATTTATACACAGAATGGGTCCACAAGAAGGCCTTGGTCAAGTACTAACGGCCAAACCTTAACATAAGCCAGTAAATGTGAATGTCAGTCATGGTAGTAATATATTATCTGGTATGATGGTTCTACCATAAACAATGCTCAAGAAAATAAACAACGAAAATGCAAAATTTAACCAGTCAGTTTAGCATGAAATATTGGTCACTGTGACCTTCCTTTATGATAATGGTTTAGTACTTAAGATGCATCTTCTCACCATAGTACATTATTCCTGGTATAACAGTATCTACGGTGTAAAACAAAAGACTGGAGCTAAACCTAGAATGAAGCCAGGAATGTACAAACATACATAAATTTTGTATCCCTCATTAACAAGAGCATCCAAAATGCAGACACCAGGGTAGTACAACAGTTCTCAACTTTGAGAACATGAGCTAATGAACCCCTTTATCATCTCTGAATCCCTTGTTAAATTACATGGAAACCTACATTTTTTTTTTTGCAAGTAAAGATGTAGTTTCTAACAATCTTGTACTCTTTGCAGCCTTTTGAAACGTTCCATGAATGATCCTTATTTGGCAATACTGAGAAGTGTGTGTATGCATATGTGAGAGAGAAATAAACAAAATGACTTCATTCTCCTACGTTTGCAAGGTTGGGATGCGGATCAAGGGTAGGTGCTAACCCATTGCCATGTACCAGGTCTGGGTACCTGGCTGGAAACTCCTGGCCAGGTCACTTTTTACTGGGTACTGAAAACCCGAATGGTCTGGGTGGCTGGGCCAGGTACCTATCATTCCAAAAGCAAATTTTAAAAGACAGTACAAGACCTATGCTTTTCAATACCAATCTGCTTCTGATGCATAATTACAAAAAATCTACAGCACTCTGCTGTTGCTTACCTATTAGAATGTATAACATAAATGTATAAACCACTCAAGTCACTGACAGTATCTGGGCATCAAGTTAAAATACTTAACAGTCCTACTTCAACCAGCTACTGAATGGGGAAAATGTGTTGATTGATCACTGAACTCTGCTTGTATTACAATGACTGAATTCAGTGTCAAAAAGAGCCCCAGATGTACTTATAGTCCTTACAAGAGTACATCAAAAGAACATCTGTAGCTTTCATTGAGCTCTACTAAATGTCTACCCCCTCCCCTTTGGGTATTATTTATGAAACACAAGGGTTGGGTGTATTAATATTTATATATTAGGAACAAACTGGTAGGGAAAAACCCAGTATTGCAAAAGCCAGGTGGATTCTTGTACTATCTTAATTCCTTTTAAAGTCCGATTTAATATACATCACAAAACTGCCCCTACTACTGACATATCAAACCAAGTTTTACATATCACAGCCAATGATCTCTCTGATAATACAACAAGAAAAGCACAATGAGTTATGAAATGCAAAACTTCAGTTGCCCTGCTAACATGGACACCTCACTTTATGGGTATCAAGTTTCAAAACTCTCAGAATGATAATTCAACCAGTTTGTAGATTTTCATTTACTTGAAAAATGCAAAATGAAAGTGTTGAAGTACTATATATATAAAGGTTTTTATATCACAAGAATACAACATCAGACAGGACAATTTCATGATGGCTGTTAAAAAAAAACATACCTGGGACCCAGGGAAGGCTATTTTAAAGTTTAGTACCCACTCACAGATGCAACTGAAAAATTTCTGATCATTTTAATATGAATTTTGTGAAATCAAAGTACCCTGGTATACATTTTTTGAAAAATGCCTACCCTGGGTACCATGTATGTTTAAATGGAATAGTCCTAAGAATTATCAGCAACATATATTTATGTGCAAGAAATATTTCAAAACGAAAAGAACAAAGACGACCTACATTCTTCAATTTTCAAAAGTTGAAAAGCATTAAGAGAATGCCCATTTTAGTTAAACAAATATCTTTTTTCTGCATTTTGCATGTTGTGTACAAATGAAAGGTCCCTCATGGTTTCTCTTCACTACATTTAGCTGTGCATGAGCAGGATTAGCTGTCTTATGCTTGGTTATACATTTCATCTGTCAACTGTCCCCACCTGAATGTACTGGTGTGTATGTATGTGTGTTTTGGATTATTAATGTAGCTTTAACAATTTTTCAGTCTTATTGCTACGATGTCTGCAGTGGCAGTTTACAGCAGTTATGTCTAGCACTATGGCATCATGTTGCAGTTATTTATCCTTATCTCCCACCCAGCAGCATTATCTTGACACCAGGCTGACATGGTGAGCAGTCGATCTACTGGATATCAAACTTCACCAATATTTTCTGTTAGAACACTACAACCCTCATAATTATTACTTAAAACCTGCCTCAAGGTCACAAAGCATCTTCAATTTCTTTAACAACCAAAGCAATTTTGAGGTAGAAGAGGGGGGAAAACTACAGAATCTACAAAACATAAGGAATGTTTCCATGGAGACAGAAAGAGTGGTCATTATTTGCTCATAAAGATTTAGCACCATGGCACATGGCCATATTTCAGGTGTTTTATAACAAGGAATTTCAGCTCCTGATAAATGAGTAGGATGTTATTTTACCTCGATGTTACAACCCTCCTTATGAGATTATAAAGTGTATAAATCTGATTCCTTTATCATCTAAGAAAAGGTAGCTTAGTATTGACCTTTCACTACAAATTCTCATCACAAACTTCAAGCAAAGAACAAGAAAGACCGAAAACTGAAGGAATGTGTTCATGGTATTTGAATGCCCCACCCAATGCACATAATCCCAACCTAGGTGAAAAATTAACCAAACTGATGTACGGTCAGATGGCCCTAGGTAACACAAAATGAACCCACCAAATTCATAGCGAGGCATAGAAATGATAAGAGGGCTCATGCTCCACCTAATGGGCTTTTGCTGCTGTTGTTATTGTTGATGATGATGTCATTCTTCAATTAAGGTTTTACTGCTCTTATGAATGTAGAAGACAAGTATGCTATATGCAACAACATTAAATAAAAACAGACAGGTAAATAACTATCTAATCTGTTAATTCATTCTTTAAAACAGTCATCACTTTCAAAAATTGGGGAAAAACAATGAGATTCATATTTTGAAAACTGATTAATAGTTCATTATACAAAATGCTTTTCACTGCTCCTGTCAAACATACCTACACACGATTCAATCAGACATGACAACTACTACACTGAAAATGTACATACAGGTATTATAATATCCCATTACACATTAATGACATTTCACTAACAATCCCCACATGCCCCTGTTCAAAAAATGGTTGAGATTTGTTTTGTCAAAAGTACCAAAATTCAACAATTTTAAAAATCTTTGTAGTAATCTAGTTAAGATATACTGGCCAGCTTTAAAAACTTGCATCCCAAGGTCCATGAACTGGAAATTGCAAATTAAAATCACAGCACTCTTAAACTATCCTTGAATACTGGATAGCAACCATGTCAGCATTTGTCAAGCATTTACTTTTTTAAATGTGATTTTCCACATTTTGCTAACATTTATATTATATGTATTCATTCTACTTTTTTAGCATCCAAATGAGCAAATAATGCAGACATTTAAAATCAAGCCTGTGTTTTGAGTTATCCTACAAGGACTACATTCAATGCCCTGCAACTAAATCAAATTTTAAAATTAGATATCAAAACCAATGTAAAACAATGGTACCCAAAACCTATAGGTTTCTTTCATACAATAAATGCAAACCCATTGATAAAGTCTGGTCAAGGAACTTACAACAGAACAAAAGTTATTGTGCAAAACCAATTTTTATGTCACAATGACATTGGCATTAGCCTAAAAATAAGTATGCATCTTCGTTGCCTTATGTGCAAGCCCTCCACAAATTTCAGTGAAACTATACAAGAATGAAATAAAATTATGCCTAATTTCTGTTACCTTAACCTTTGACCTCATGACCCCCAAATATATGGACTTCTTAATGACCAGGAGTGCAAGCCATCCACAAAGTTTGGTCCAGGTCTGTGATGTGGAACTAATGCAATGATCAAGGAAATAACTCTGATCTTCCACCTTTAAACCCTAAACACCACATCATCCTTCTATACCCTAGCAACAAGCTATTTACAGTCTGGTAACATTAGATTGTGCAGAACAGAAAATATTCTGCAGAAATTTTATAAAAATGATGGCCAGATGTTACATCTCAAATATAGTGATTAAATGGTTCATTAGAGGTAAAAATTAGAACACAATCTTCCATAAAATTTTTGATCCAGCCTGATCAATGAATGACGTTCAAGTACTGACCTATTGGCTATGCTCCATTGAAATGAAACATTTACATGTTAAAATTTACATACACTATTTCAATACCAATTTTGAGTAATTACTGAACATTTCATTCAAATTGGAAGATTAAATTTTCCTCATATTAGTGAAATAATAACTGATGTTGCTAGTCCAGTCACCAAAGACTCACAAACAAGCAGTACCAGATGACTGTGTAATGATGGCTAGTTGCCTTGCAATCGAACTGGTCAGCTGTTAAATGGGTTCATTCACACCTACCAGGTTGACAGTTACTGATAGGTTAATTAACAGTGTGGCTGTCTACAGACATCTCAGGGGATGGTTTGGTACCTGAATTATCAATACTTTATATATATATATATATATATATATATATATATATATATATATATATATATATACATACCTGTATGCTCATAAAAATACACAACTGAGAGCAATTACACTGAGACTGAAAGCACCATAAATGGTTAAACAAACACAAAAAAATGGTATATAAATTTAATGCAATAATAAATGAAAATTAAATTCATTAAATTTTAACTTGTGTCATGGTGAAAAATAATTGGCACCAACAGCAGACATTTCAAATAAAACAATTTTTGTGAAGCTTAAGAGTTACTGTACCCTTGTTAAAGATTTGAGCAAGATTGAGCTAGTAAGTGGTTGTCATACATAGAAAAGTTAGGACTCCAACTGAAAATGTTAGTGAAATCATGCATCTAGCTAACATCTACCTAAAGATTTGTTAACATGAGCATATCCATATGATTGTAACAAATTTTAAGAAGCACAATATTATCTCAAACCAATTATCCCAAATATCCTACTAATGTTACTGAAGCAATGGCCTGAAATAATTTTTCTCTTTAGCAATTTTTTTTTCCTGTCAGGAATTCCTTAAATTTTGTTTATAAAATTGTTTTTCTGAAATTAAACTATGGGAACTAGTATATTTATGCAATCAGCATAATTGTCATGGAGAGTCGGATAATAACCTTTTTTAATTTAAATGCATATAAATTAAATGTCGAGAGTTCTAAACTGAAATGCATATTTAGATAACCAAATGTATCGAACAATCAACCTCAGTAAGAGAAACAAAGCTAGGTCAAAAGGACCATGTAAAAAATAAATGTCATATTTATCCATATATATAAATATATAGATGTATACCATTTGTACTGAGCATGTATAATGATTTACTAATGAATTGAGGGAAAAATAATCCCAAAGCAAATTATAAAATTCAACTCTGTTCACAAAACCTTTTGGTTTAAAATATCTCTTAACTTTTTAATTGTGACAGAAGTGATATGTATATTTCCATACAAAACATATGCTGGAAAAATTTCAGTATAGGAAAAAATACCATAAATTCTTATTAATTTTTTCCATGATAAAATTCTGGTTTGATGCTATATTTATTTTGAATTGCAAGATAAAGATAATTAAAGCCTCTGCCTGCAAGCCAGTCTCTTTGGTGTACCACACAGTTCTGTAAAAGATGTCACTGAGTGGTTATTGTGGAGTTAATGGAACTGTGCATGCAAAACCTGTCCCATCATAAGAGATATCAAAGAGTACATTATTAATACAAAACAAAGATGGACTGAAGTTATGAGCAAGTGCTCAGAGGTAAGGGGATTACAAACACACACAAGCAGATTTGATACTGAAAAGCTGGTAGATATTTTAAAATTGGATTTCATACGGGCTGAAAATAAACTGAAACATTTATCTAACTACATGTACACCTCTTTATCAACAGAAAGACAGGTTTTACTGAGGGTTCAGAGAGGACAAGTGAAAAGCATTGATAAATGCCATAATTTCATGGGAAAAGAAATCGGTTAATGGCTTAATATATGGAAATGAAAAATATTGAAGGCTTCATAACAGAATTTGAGTCTCCTATGAGATTTAAGTTTAAAATCCAATCAATACAATCAGATAAAATTTCGTCTTGATGTCTCCAGTCTTTTTTGCTTTCCTGATGATGAAAATAGGGACAGGCTCACATTTCACTAACAACTCATACAAGCCCCGACCTAAGAAAACAGATTTCTCAAACAAAGCTCAAATATTTCAAATCAATTTGATTTCCAGATTAAAGACTTAAGTTTAAAGTCAATACTCAAATTCTGGGGTCTACATCAAGAGGTTTCCATTATAAAACTATTTTGCTCAAAATATTACTTTAAAATATTCAGACTGTATTTATGCATTTTGATTAAGACCTTTTAGTCCGAAGAAACAGGTTACTTAAATTCTCAAATAAACTTTTATGGCATATGATCCAAAGTCCTGACATCAAAATATATTGAAACCTGCTTCACTGGTCACTTTTATAAAAAAAGGCATCTTATACAGGATCCCTATTTTTTATTTTGTAAAGGGGTTTAACCTTTGTATTAGAGACACATGCCAATAATGAACATGGACGGTTATTTAACTGCCCTTTATAAATGGCTTATTTTGTGATATCCTATTTCAAGCCTCTCTGTACCCCTCAATAATGATATGCCAACAGGTGTCAGTTTGGTTAGTAGTGAAGAAGTAGTCGGAGGATGATACACTATGCTTTTATTGCAAATCCATGGTTAGATTATACTTAGTAAATATACAAAATATGTCACAAATATCCACAGAACATGGCATCGGCAGATAATAGCATCTCTAATATTATTGTGAACAATTAGAAAAAAAAAAGAGTATTCTCCTCAAAACAAGTTAGTATAATGTTAAGTACAAAGTGAGATTCATAACAAAACATTCAATGCTTTGAAGCATGTTGTTAGTAGTAATAACTCTGTATATATAGTAATACTAATGTATATTATGCTGACTTATGCACCAGATGGTCAAACTTTGCATACAAGATACCTAAGAAAAGAATAACTAGTGATGTGCTGCAGTAAACCGACCATATAAAATAAACATGGCAGACTTGCTTTCTCTCGCAATTCATATTGAGTAATCTAATATTTTAAGAAATACTACATTTTTATTGAATGAAATTAAAAGTAGTTTTATGTCAAGTTAACAATCAAGCTGGTTTAAATGTTGGTGCCCAATCCCCCTTTTCATAATGGGAAAGAAGTAAACTTTTTTTAAAAACAATATCTAAACACTGTTCACATCTTACAATGGTAGCTTTCCAAACATACGATTGTTTATTTATTTTGGTTGATCAAAATTTATCCAGCTCGATCGGACTCCCATCTCATACTAAACAGCACAGGATCCAAAGTACACATTCAGTTTATAGTATTCACATTTGGGGGATATACATTCATTCTGAAAGGTTTAAAAGGCGAACAATTTGCGATATTCCCATTATGCAAAAAATGACAAGTCTGCCATTGTCTTATCCTCATCTGTAATGTTCATGCAGTTAATAAGGCACTAGTAATATAAATTAGAAATTTCAACTTTGTTCTATAGTCTTGACCAAACACCTGGTTAGAACCAAAAACCTGAGCAGAGTTTATCTTCATGTTATTTGCCTCATATATGTGGAATACAAGCACACCTGAGTATTGAATTTTTTAAAAATCTCATCACTCTAATATACCTCATTGCAATTTTCTTTTCAAACAACAAAGCTGACCACTCCATTTGTATCATCCACCTTATTTATAATGCAATCAAAACCTGCACATATTAATATTCCTTTTCCCCATGGAGGTCCAATTTTATATATCTGATTACTTGAAATAAATCCCATGAAATATTTGTATGTAATGGGAACACTGATTAAATTACAAGTAGTATTGCCAATAACAAGAAGAAAAAAAACTGATCACACTATCAATTAGAAAATCTGAAATATACCTTTATGAACAATTATTATGACCTCTGGATTAACTAAATTCATATTGAACTAAATTAAGAGTAATCTGAATATTGTACTACAGCAACCATAACTTGAATTTTTTTTCTATTCCACATTGTTATAAATAGTATGTAGAATTCGTACCTTGTTCTTCTCAGTGAATCTCAAGTTAATGCAATGAGTTGCTCCAAGTCGATAAAGTGCAAGCTCCCAAGTGACAAGAAATTTGACAACACCACCACTATAATATACATTTGCAAGTGCACTACTTGCAAGACCAGATGAATAAGGCATGGTTGTTCCTTGTCTCCTTCACTTTTATCACCAAAGGAGAATTTTAAAAGGCACCTTAATGGGCAAATAAGCAAATCTATTTGATTTTAGAAACTTACAAACTATTTTCACTAAATAAGTTCAACCTTAAAATAAACAATATTGTTTCCAAAATAGTTCTCGATAATAATGTAGCAGAGAGAATCTTTTTCCTAAATACATATCGAAAGTGCTCTTTTATATAATGTGAAATACAAAGTTCTACTCTTAATATCACTCCATCTGTTGGCATCTGGTCACTTGCAGGAAGACCAGGAGTATATATACAGTTACCACAAGTCATACTTGGGGGAAAAAAATTATTAAAAAAAAATATTGATATGGAAGACAATAAACAGTACAAAGCAATATAAATTCTACAATATAAATGTACATGATTGTAGCATCGAATCTATCAACCTGACTATTCCTTATATCTTGCATAGCAGTTTTGGGTGGGTTTGATGTGTAAATTGCTTCATTAACTACTTCAAAAAAAAAAAATAGGGAGTAACAATAATATCACATAAAAGAACTAGTTTTCTTGAATTACTGCTTTGTGAGCTGGCATCATGGTTCTGGGATAGAGTGCTCCAGCATATACATCTCTCACTGTAGGTATTCATGCTTTTGATTATCTAGGGGTATTATCCTTTTTGTGTCAATAATTCAATTAACTGGATATACACAAATTGAATAAATTAATCTCTTCTCTCAGATCTCATTTCAATTTGAAATGGAATTCTATAATAAAAAAGTAAAATTTTCCTATTACTGGAACAGTTCCTTTTCCTTCAATGTTTTTGTCTTTGTTTATGATATAAATTTATTATCCTCTCACCATCTTTTTTCAACTTTCCGATAAGGACTGTTCCAGTAAAACATGGTGAACACATGGAAGGCATTTTTCAAGTGGTGTATTCAAATATAGATGCAATTTAGAATTTCTTATCATTTTAATATTAACTTTGTGAAATCAAAGTACTCTGGCAAATATCTTTTTAAAACTACCTTTCATTGGAACCATGTTAAAATAGAATAGCCCTCATTTACCTTCCATTTAAATTTATTTTTATTTTGTGAATCTCCATCTCCAAATATAAGTAAATTATTTGTTCCTTACATCACGGTCTTAATCTCCAATCCCTTCTATTTTAAGCAATATTTTTATTATATCAGCAACATGTAAATGGGAGAAACTCTTATAAACACAAAAAGCTATATATTCAATGATATGTACATTGTAAACACAAGTTATGGTGGAGGTTTTTCCCAATTAACAAATGTTGCCGAGGTAAAAATATCAAGAATGAAAATGAGCATTCCGAATTTGTCAACACCTTAACGCAAGGACGGAGCCTTACAAAAAAAAAAGAATTTAAAATCAACATTTATTAAGTATGTCTGTGATAAGAAAATCCAACCCAAGAAGAATTGATTTGCAAAAACAAGGTTTTACAGAGTTCTTGCCATTGTTTCAGCTGGATTTCCATATCACACTAGTATATATGGCCGATTTCTTTTCTCTCATTCATCAAATAATGTGAATATATTCATTGGTTGTTAGGTGGCAGATCATTTTCTTTAGCACCATCGTGTTAATTTCAGGTCATTCTGACATTGGCATCACACAGCGCTATCTCACATTGACAAACTATCTCACACAAGTAAAGAAATGAGAGAAAAGATTTTCCTAGTGTACAGAAGGTTTTTGGTGAGATTTAGACTTGATATAAATGCACTTAAATATTATAATGAAAGATGAGCCAGTTCTTTTAAAACAATTTTAAAAAATGTTCAGAAGACAAATGAATGAAGAAATTCAAAACAAGTTAGAAACCATAGTGAAAGAATGGTTTGTTCACAACCAAATTTTAAAAAAAAACTGTAAATGAAATGCAATGTCAGCACTGCCTTCACTAGTGATTACTAACATCAGAACAAAATTTCAATTGTATTAAATGCTTATAAAATATTTCAATATCACAAATACTGCACATTACTAACTACTATGCATGTTTGATATAAACAAACTGGCCAAAATATGATTATTATCTTCTTGTCAGAGTTCTAGGCTATTCTGTCATAGCCATTGGTTTATGGATGGCTTGTAGTTCAAAACAGTTTAGTAGTGACTAGTTCAGAACTGCTCTAAACCTACATGTAGTCAAACGTAGATGGGTGAATGTTCTGCATAAAAGATTCAAATAGAGACATACATATCTGACAATGTAATGTGTAAAATTTGATTTAACATTGAAATTTAGGACTTTTTAAATAAAGAAATCATTAGATTCTGTTAAAAATCAATAAATTACAGATGTACACATTTGTTTAAAGAACCAAAAAAGAACTGAAATGAAAAAAGGATTAAATTTTTGTTTCTCACAATAGTACTAGGTAAGTTTTAGCTGAAAAAACCGGCAGCTCTTGAAAATACATCTGAACAATACAATATATCCTAAGTAATTTGTTCAATTACACCTTAATGCATATAGATCATTGGGCTTAACAATTAAATGTACCATTATTTACTCTGATTTAACATAAACACAGATGTGAACAGCCAGACCCATATCTGACATGGCATAAAGTGCCAGCAGATGCAAGTCTGTGCTGTGTGCAGATGCATTCTCATTGTACATGTGTATACTTGAAAATCGGGGAGATTCTACCCTACGAGATTAATATGCAAATGCAAATTTGTACTGACAGTTAGGAAGAAAGAGTTCTACATGATAACAATGCATATCTCAAAATCCAGCATTGAATAATAGTGTATAAAAATAGCATTTACAATTGAATTATCGATAGTAACCAGTGTAAACTGACATTAGCGTTACATTAATTGTACATAAATGATATAAACATACAATCACCAACTAGAGTTAGTTATGAAGGTCTGGGAATCTGAATGTCGATTAAACCAACATACAGTACATTTGCAAGACACAACTGCAGATAAAAAGAAACACAAAAAAAATTAATATGTATTAAATTTACGATGAACATGACAACCCAGCCAACATGACACATATCTATGATGCAGTAAAGCTTCAAAAACTGGACGATTAATTATGGTATATTTTCACATTTCTGATTCCCAGACTCACCACAATACATATTAGTTCAAGGCACATAATTTCTAACAATTTCTGGATTGCTACAGTAGCCGCAAGGCCTCTAGGACCCAGGCATTGATATGATAAAAGTCTGTTAGGTATGGTTAATAAGGTTGAACTGAAGTCCACCTCTGCTGTGGATTAGTGGTCGTTGTAAGGCTACTGCTGGCAAGCCGAGCTGAGCTGAGCAGAGCAGGCCAAGCAGGTTGACCCAGTCCTAATACTGAGTGGGAGCAAGGTGATGATGAAGAGAAGGCGTACATGTCAGAAGTAGTCATGGGTGCAGAGAGATCAATCAGCAGCTAACAACCCTCGATTAGGTGCGGCAGCGGGTAGGGGTCAGGCTTTTTTTTGTGCCCAGGAGGTGTTAGTTGGCAGCTGAAGATTTAGTAAAATAAAAAAAAGAATTGTTAGTGAATATTGCTACCATATAACACATTCTCACCATAAATTAACTGTTATGGAAGTGGTTATTCCCATTGACATTACTAGTAGTTTGCTGATTAAAGTGTGCTAGGTTTAGGAACAAAAATAACATGCCATAGCTGCCGATAGGTCAAGCATGCTTGCTGGGAACACACCTGGCCAGCTTCTTGAAAATTATTAGATGTAGTGGTGTCAGAGAAGCCAATATATAAACAAAGACTATCTGTGGATAAATTACTGTACAGTTAAGAATGGTCAATCCGACAAGAACCATTGAACAATCACACCTTCATCAATAAACACTCTTTCTAGCAGCAAAGTGCCCAATAGTTTTAATTTTTCTTCTACATGGGAGTTGTTTTTGGAAGTAAACTGATAATAATTAAAAGATTAGAAAATATGAAATATAAAATATATTCTTTGACAATATTGCACTGTCAACTGTCCAGTTTTGAAACTATTGCTTGGAAGATTGAGAAGAAATGTATCATTTTAAACTTATAATCAATGGGAAAATTGTGAGAAGTTGACTTTTCTAGCATATATTGCAATACTTTCACCAAAAAGCACATGGTTATAAATAATTGCTACCAAACAAAGCATTGTCAAGTTTCTCTAAATGATCCTGAGAGACTCAACTTCTAATAACAGGGCTGAAGCATTTTGATACAAGAGATAAAGAAAAGAAACATACAAGGCAAGACAGAAAAATTTATATTTAATAAATAAATGCTGCTAGAAAGAGTTTGTTAGAAACTGGAAAAGTTGAGCTAATATTGTGGAATAGGAATGATTTCTACAGAATACAAAATAAATTTAGCGCACAACTTTAATCCACAAGTGTTAGTAATGCCAAATTAGTGTACATTTCATACAAATTTATGTGATATTATTATTATTATTATTATTATTATTATTAATTTTATTATTATTATTATTAAAATCTGTAGCAATTCTAAACGAGTGCCTAATTTGTTGGCTACATAACCTCATTTTCAAATTAATTATAAATTGATAAGGCAAACCAATCTCCAAACATAGTAGACCCTGCTCTTCCAATATGTTAAGAATGATAGGTCCAGGTCTATGCTAGTTGTGGTTTGTAGGTACCATATGTATTCAATTTCCAACTACAAACAACAAAGGTCCTAATCTGCAGTCGTATTATGTGCTGGCAAAGCAGGATCCGTTTTTTTATTTCACTTATAATTCCCAACAAACTGCCAAGACCCAGATCTGCTTCCACTTTATGCCAAAGCAGATCTGGGTCTATGCAGTGCACATAACTTATAATCGAGTATATACAGTATGGGAAATTCTGTACATATTGATTAGTTAAAATTATGTAACATACAACATATATTCACTTATAAATTGAGGCAAACTGTAAACTAAGATCCTGATCTGCAGTAGCATAATGCACATGCAGATCTGGGTTTATGATGTTTGTTCTACTGATTATTCTGAGCAAATTGGACAGACCCCGATTTTCTAGCACATTATGTGACTGCAGATCTGGATCCATGCAGTTTGTAGTTGGACTAAACTTATGAGCAAGTATACATGGAAACTAAATTTGATTTTCTACTATATTGTCTGACATGTCTGTTCACCACTCCTTGTAGGCTGCAAATCTACTGCTTGCATTCCAATTACCATCAAGTTCACTTAAGAAACTATTCTATCACCAGAGACCAATCCTTATGCAGCCATTTCAAAACAGGAGATAAATTAATGCATACTTTTTACTACACTGCAAAAAAAATATTGGGTTAAAACCATAATTTTGTGTATTAAAAGCCAAGACCTGAAAATGGACATATCTCTAATATTATTAAATGTTTAAGAATGTACACTAAAGTCGGGAACCACCACCATAAATATAACAAATGTAACAACTACCTGTTTGATCAAATTTTATTTTGATTTACATTTATAAACAAGATTGCACATTTTACACTCAAATTTATGCCATCCACCAAAACATAATTCCCGTAAACACAATAAACTTTACAAAACAGGTGATAAATCAGCATTTAACATTACACAAATGATACTGTTGGATTTCTCCTAACATGGCCATGTGACCTTTATTCAGTGATACTTAATATAGATGGATTTCAACAATTCAAACCACATGGTATGTAAAAAATATGAAAGTATGCAAGAACTCTTAAAAGGAATTAAAACTAAATTCTCCGAGATAATGTCTGGTTGGTTGATTATAATGGCACTTTGAACACAAATAGGAGCCAACGGCCTTTGCTCGGGACACATCGATGCAGCCAACCCAGGCTAACTTGGGTATTGAACCTGCGACATTGGATCATGAATTCCTGATGCTTTACCTACTGCAGCTCCGTTGTGGCAGATGAAGAATGCATTTTTTTTTACTTTAATGCAACAAGAATAGTAGTGCTAGTTCCTAAAACTTTCATCACTTTTAGTTTTGACATGCAAACATTATCTTTGTGTCACACTTTATGCAACATAATAAGTGCATAATTAAAGCTGACAGCTTAAACGAATCAAATGTAAGTGTATTCTCAATTTTCATGCCCAAGTAAGTCAATTATATAAAACTCACAAACTGCATATGTGTTTCTTTCGTGAAATATCAATGTACG
The DNA here is from genome assembly GCA_016746295.1 of Potamilus streckersoni. Lineage (NCBI taxonomy): Eukaryota > Metazoa > Mollusca > Bivalvia > Unionida > Unionidae > Potamilus > Potamilus streckersoni. Next base: position 1,185,180 of record JAEAOA010000640.1, on the reverse strand, counting down.
AACAGTTAAAAACTAAAACATATTTAGTGTAATACCAAGAATGACAACCGACTGGCAATTAACACTGCATTTTGTTCCTAATATAATCTAAAAATGTTTGACATCCTGGATCAGCATGTGTTTGCCATCTTAATTTGACATGAAAAGTTATTTAATCTATATTTATATTATTATTAATTCAATTTTAAATTTAAACAGTGCTCTTTTGTAACACTGTAAAATAATTTCTTAGTGGTATTGTTAACACCCTTCCAATTGAAATGAAGTGAACTAAGAAATAAAAATTATTTTGATATAAGCTCAATCTATACTGCAAACATGCTGAATTGATGACTATCACAAACATGGACAAATAAAATAACAATTTTACACCCAAGAGGGGTGATGACATAATACAAAAGAAACTTGTGTAAATATAAATAATTTACAAAAGGCAAAATATGTAAATATAAAATTAAAAACTGCTGAAAAGTAAAATAATGATAATTTTAATAATCATTTGCAGGAGAATGAAAGTTTGATCATATATTAAGCACTGACAACAGATATGAGAAAGATTTAATTTCCAATTTTCTGATGCAATACTTTGTTCTTAAAAAAGAAAAACAATACAGCAAATTGAACACGTTTATGTAAGTTTCAAAAAGATTTTTAGAGGTTAAACTGTATATTTTAGAAACAAAATGATATAAAATACACAATATACAAAAGATCCCATTAAAATGAAAGAAAAAGCAAGTGCCCTGACAAATCCCTCACATTTCTTCTTATATCTGTTGTCCTCCTAAGATATAATCAATTTTTTTTAAAAATTATTCCTCGTGCTTCCAATCATAATTGAAACACTTCTACCGGTATTTCTTTCTAAAGCTTTTCTAAGCAAATATTATAAAAGGAAGGTTACTGCAGGTTCTCACCAGGAATGTGTCATTACAATCTAAAATACAGTGTATGATATCGTGCTTTCTGGTGTCCTTTGTATAAATACATTAACAGCATTTAAACTGCATATCAATATGGGCCCAAATGCAAACAGCTGCAGACCCAGATCTTTCACATTATAGCACTGGCAATTTCAGGTCAGAGTAAAACAGTGCATGCCAATTTTGATCTGCCTGCAAACTACTTTATTCTAAATCTATATACTGTATATACTTGCTTACGAGTCCAAGTGCAAACTGTACAGACCCAGATATGCCTTTGCACAATGGATCTGTGCAGTTTATAAGGAATAATCAGTAGAACAAACAACACAGACTCTGATCTACAAGCGCATTATGTTGAGGCAGATCTGGGTCTTTGTTGTTTGCTGTTTGACTCAACTTATGAGCAAGTACATAAAGTATTGTTCATAAAGTGCCTACATAACACACAAGCATTACAAAAATTTCCATTGAAATAACCTTAGTAAGCATGTCTAGGGGAAAAAAATTCTGACAACTTCCCAGTGCATAATCGATTCTGTAAGGTGACAAGTGTTTTAATCAAACATCTTTTTTAAAAAAAATACTAGTTAAAAAACAACTTTTATTAATCATTATCAAAAATGTATTTTAACTTCTTTGATTTTTTTTCAATATTTAAGGTGATAGAAAATGCCAATAATTACCATTATGAAAATCTTTTCCAAACATCTTGTGACTCGAGCACACAAGGTTTATCTCAAGTTTTCATGAGCAATGATTCTGATTGGCAAAAAAAATCAGAAACTACTTGCTATTATATATACAGCAGGGGTATTATATTTTCTATAACACACTTCCCACAGTTTACTAACAAATCTGTCCTTGCACAATGAGCCAGTGTCTCTGCTCTTGGTTGTGTAAGAGCTGGTGGGGATCTGATGGCAGATCTGGGTCTATACTATTCACACTTAGAATGCAAAACACAAAAACCTGATGAGAACCTTGATCTTTATGAAATTACTGCAAATTCATCATCATTATTATGCATGACAACAACTAACCTTCCACTGATCATTATGGGAGTGACACCCTCACTGGGGCATAAGGGTGATCTCGCACACTTGCTAATGTTCTTCTGACTTTAGGAACTGCACCTACAATCAGTCACCAGTCCACAGGTTTTCAATATGCCTCCATATATTAAGCAGTAACATTGTATACATATGACATAGAAAGTGGGGGGTGGATACTAGTTCAGATCTAATACTTATAGTGTAACTGCAATGACAATGAAATTTCTTAAAATAAATGAGCTTCAAAAACGTGACAAATTTGAACAAATAATATTATGTTAACTGTTGCTGCCAAAAACAAATTACGTTTTAAAGCAATTGAGAGTAACAGCAAATAAATGAATAGGATTACCATTTCTCTCCTCCCCCCACTCTCTTAGATATCTGGCATTTCACATCTCCTGACCTGGTACCAATTCAATATATGTACACAATCATTTCTGTGAACTCACCGATTAAATTCTTTTAAATAAATTAACAATAAACATAATCTCTATATCACAATATTGTTCTTCTTTCGCAATTTGTAGCATTGCATCAGATTTATTTCTATTAAAAATGACATTTACATATCTACTGGTTCTTTACAATAATTCATACTGTCTTTTAATGAGTACAAGTGGATTATTTGTCCTAAGGTTAGATTATTCGATTAATTGTTAATCAGAAAGGTGAGTGAGTGTTAACTATGCTTTTTTTTTAAAATTATTTTTATTTTCCAATATTATTTATGGGGAACAGGGAAAACTAAGTTACTCACAACAAATACACAACTATTAAAATTGGAAAAAGATATTTGCAACAGAGCTTTACCCCCTGTGCCAAGAGTCAACCTAAAAATGACCTTTTTCACATTAAATAAAGCATCGAGAGCTCAATCATTAAACTGCTGCATGCTCCTTCAACTGACAATCATTTCTAAAACAAGACAACGATGTGGATCCCAGATGGCTCGTATGACTAACATCTGCCTCATAGCCCAATGCAAGAAGTCAGCCAGGTAATCAAGGTCAGTATAATTATTGTAGAAATTTCTTTCAAATCTACCAATTACATACATTCTAAAAACACTTTTCCAAAGTTTCTCAAGTTTTCTCCGCCATATTCGAAAGCACATCAGCCCCAATATTGAAAGGCCTCTATGCCAGAATGTTTTCTGTCAAAGTTGGTCAAATTCTATAAAGCATTTCTTTTTAAAAAGAAGAAGTTATGTACATGCTTCATAATTTTAATGTAATGATATCCCTATATAATGCTGGACTGGCAACATTTGTACACGATGCTTTCGCACAAATTAGATCAAATTTTTTAAAGTGGCCCTTTACAAAAAGTGATTGCAAATTTTCTGAGGTGGTTTTGTGCATTATTTGTTGACAGATTGGCACCATTTTTGGTATAAAGCAAAAAACCCTTGACACAATGGCTCTGTCAAATCAGGTAAAATTATGTTTCATGGTTATTAACAAAAGGTTTAAAGGATTGTATTTTTTCAGTGATGGCAAAAATATATCTGATGGTATTATGGCATTTGTACAAAACTGAAATCCCTTAATGTCAGAATCTTTCCTGTAAAATTTGGTCAAATTCTGTTGAGTATTTTTAGTAGCAATGGCCACATCTGAGGACGGATTCACAAAATTAAAATCATTTATACCAGGATGCTTTCCATCTAAATTGATCATATAAATTCTACTTTTTTTAGCTGCATATTATCTGATTGCAAATGATTTCCATCAAATCTGGTTTGCAGTTTTTAAAATATTTAAAGTTAGATTCTATTTTTAGCAATGGTAGCCCTTCTGCAGGGTTGATCATCATTATGTGTAAAAAGTGTCAAAGCCAAACAATCCAAGTTGCCTTCAGTAAAATCTGATACAAATCATTCAGATCGGTATTGGTGGCCATATTGGTAAATCATCATTTGTATAAAACTAAAAAAAAACTGCCTATGCCATGGAAATTCTGTCAAATTTGGACAAAGATTCTTTTGCAGTTTTAAAAATGTCTTTGTTTTTTAAGGTTTCAATTTTTAAAAATGGAGGCTACGTATGATTACAGGTCAGCAGTATTTCAAAGACCATCAATTAAGGTTGATTCTCGTATGTTCCATTCTGTTTAACACTTTTAAGCACTTGTTGCTTAATGGTTTTTCTATTTTTATTATTGGCCGCTCTATTGGAAGATAGACAGACACAAACTTTATGAAATTTAAAGACTAGTTACAGACTGCTTCTTGCTAAATTACCAGCAAATTGGTCAAGCATTTTTTTTTAAAAAGTTTCAAATAGCAACTGTCCATGGATGAAGTACTACTGATGCATGATGGATGAAGAACTATATAAACAGAGGAGCTGAAAATTATGAGCGAAAAATATGTGAAATAAATTTCAAATAAAAATAATTTTACTTTGAAAGTGTAATGTTAAACAGTTTATTGCATGACTTTGACAGGGTAGTAAATTTTGAAGATTTTCATGTCTTTGTTTCCTTTACAAACTGACAAGGCTAGCTGTTTCATAAACCATTTTCAAACCTTCAACACTTTATAACTTTTTGTGTACTATCTGGCATTAAAAACAAAGGGCCATAATTTACTTCATCTCTTTGCAATATTGTTGAGATACTGTTGATGTTGATGTCAACTGGTTATGCCAGGTTACACTATTGATTATTTCAGCTTCAACTAATGCTGGTGTCCTCAGATATTATTTTGAACACTCCTGATATATTAGCATTACCAAGAGAATATCTCAATTATTACAAATAGCTACTGCCATAGAATTTATCTTTTAAATTGCATTCATCACTCCTCCTACACTACCAAGATTGTATATAGGGATTCAGAGGGTACAAAAAAGCCAAGAGATGTACATGAACTGCAATAAAAAAACAGCATATAAGAAAACACTACAAATTATATCCAATAAAAAGCAGATGCTAAGATAAAGGCAAACTTGTATTTAATACACCACCACCAAATTAAAAAAAAATCTATTAAACTTCATTAATGTAAAAGGTGAAATTATTATTGAATAATACAATTAATGTATTAATTAATTAATTTACACATTAATGGAATAAAAAATGGACAGCATTAAAACCAGTAGTGTCTTGTTTCAAAAGCTCAAGGCTCTACCTTTCAAAGACCTAAATGAAAGAGGTTTTCTTGTGGACTTAGATCATGGGTCTATTTTTACCTGTCCAAAAATAGAGATATAATCATTAGAAAATTATCCTAGAAAAAAAAGAATATATTGTATAGTCCATGACCAAACATGTAACCATTTAGTCCACTTAAAGTATTCAACTATTAGTATCACGTTATGAGTTTATACCTACAACTTATCAGCCCTATTAACATACCTTGCAGCATTAATCGACATAAACTTTAAATATTAAAGAATGATCAAAATGGAGAAAATAATATTTAACATCATTCTAGTTGTTTTTAAAATTCTTTTGCAGTTCGCAAATATTTATCAACAGCCCAGAATCAATTTTATGTTAGTAACAAATATCAAATTAGTTATTTCTTTAAAATAAAAAACCTGTTAAAATATCAGGTAATTGATTGTCATCTAAAGAAATTACATTCATGTCCAAAAGGACAAAGATTTGTATAAAAAAATAATGTTAAATGTAGATATTGCAGCAAATTAAACACATACTTGGACATATTACCATTATGTGCAAAATGAAAAGATGTGCCTGATTTATGCATCTCAAAACTGTAAAGCTTTTTATATATGAAAATATTAAATAAAATATTTACAAAAACCAAGTTATTTATGATAAATGTTGAAATATTTTACTTCATGTCAAAGCAGTAATGATAACATAGTACATTCAAGAAACTGCCAAATGAACTTTAAGACTGAGGTAAATTCAAACTTTTATGACTGGGCCAACAAAATGAGGAAAAAATTTTGCTACATGTGTCAAAATATGGATGATTCTGAGCAAACTATAAAGTATTTCTAAACATGAATACCAAACCTGACAATAAAATTCCAATGAAACTGAAAAAAGCCCAAACAGTTATATATTTGCCATATTTAGCGTAGTCAGAACCAACTAATTAGTTTCCTTTTCTACAAGCAAAACTAGATAACAATATGCCACCTGTGAGCAAAACAAATTGATAAAATCTATATAAAAAAGCAGCATCTATTTCAACCTACAACCAATGGTATCACAGCCAAAATGGATCTTATATACATTTTATACCATACAGAGATTGCTCCTCCAAAGTGAAGAGCTCCCTAAACAAAGACAGCTAATTATTCAAATATATACATATATATCATAGGAGACACTGATAACAGTATCATTGTTTCTTCTTATGATGAGCTTTGCCCTCAAACTACACCCAGATAAGACCATTTTTACACATAGTGTGATTATTACAGCAGATATGGTATGTATTATTGCTTTGTGTTACTGCTGTTATCACACCATCTGAATTTGCATCCCTGTATCTAGCATACTCAATATCTTTTCATTCAAAAATAAATCTTATAACCAATCTCTTCTGAATTTACTGTAAAAGAATCCCTACATTGCAGCATCAATTTCATCAACACAAGTCTTCAGTTAAGTCTACACTCAAGACAACATTCATCAAGGTTACGTAAAACTTGCATTTCATCCAATTGGACTCATTTTGTTAGTAAAATTTATACCAGGATTTAAAAAGACGGTTTTCAAACCCTTGACTGTAATCAGGAATTTAAGTATTACGGAAGGAAAATAAACCCATTTACAAGAATTAAAAGTATTTTCCAATCAAATGGAACAATATGTCCAAGTTTTATTCAAATCCACTGATCACCATAAAAGCCTGATTTCAAACATTCAAGTCAACAGTCTTGACTATAAAATTTACCATGAATGATAAAGTTGTTCATTGTAAGTTGCATATTGTCTATTGGTGATACTTTGGTCTGTTGATTGGCAGTTGCCATAAAGTTTATTTTGCAACTGTTGAAACAAACGTTCACAGAATAATGATGTTGAACAATAAAATAAATAATGGAGATAGATTGTACTGATGTAACAGAAACCAATTATAAGGCAGTCTCTTCGGAGTACCTACCACTTATCACTACAAGATAGCCATCAATGATTCATTATGTGAAATAAAAATTGTTGTTTCGGGTATAAAGCCTTTTTTCAGTCAAGGAAAACCCTGGTAAAAGTCACTGACCCACAGGAAGCTACTGGCAGCTTTCAAAATATTGTGAAGATATTCTAAGATACAATTGATAAATTTAAGTTTTTCATATTAATCAAATTTTATTCAAAGGTTAAATCCTTTAGCAACATACTGTACATCAGAAAAGTTGTTGACTGCAGAAAAGAAAATGTGACTATGCCGTACGAATTTTGCTAGAAACTTCTCAAACTTCACATGAAGTGTCAAGCTTGTAAATAATTGTTGCTTTACAGTATATAATTGCTGTTTACCAATATCTGAACAAAAGTACTCTTAACTGATTCAATGCTTTTTAATTTTTTTTCATCTCACCAGTTTCCCTACTTTTTTTTTCTCGAGAAAATGGTTACATGTCAGTTGCTGTTTGGAAAGACTTGAATTTTGTACATGTAACTGACAAGAACACTTTACACAATGTATTATACAAAGAAAATAATGTTAATGGGGGGAAAAAGCATACCAATGAAACTATTGGCTTAGAATTCAGCAAAATCTTATGTGACTATGATGTGTTTGTGCAAATATTATGCTTATCAATATATACATATACAACAAAATATGATATGATCATCTTGAGCAAATATTGCTATATTGGAATGCTGATTGTTTGCACACACTAATGTTTTAAATTTAAAAAAAATGTTGATATTATTTACAAGTCATGAAAAAACTAACAAAAGGAAAAAAAGGCAGGATAAAAAATTCTCTTCAACAGGTATTAAAACTCCAAATTATGGTCATTTAAATGAACTAAAAATTGGTACAGTCACATAAATGCATACCTTAAAAATGTTTAATCTCTGTAAACAAATTGTCATCCATCAAATATTTTAAAACAACAAAGATTTATAATCATCTATAATATGCCACTAATAGAAATGCAAGATAACTGATTTCATGGAATATTTCTATTCAGCGGTTTTCTTATGTTTCAATTCTGTACAAGATCTTTCAAAATGTTTTCTTTGCTTAATTACTTCCATTACATATTAACCAGTGGCAATTATCTTGTGTTTCATCCTCAAAGGAAAAAACAACTTTTTTATAAAACCTAAATGACTGACAATAAAATTACAGTAAATAAATAATATTCTCGGTAGATTTTGATTATGGCTTCAAGCTAACATAATGATAGATACCATATGCTTATTCAGGCATCAAAAATACAAGATAAATCTCATGCAGAATTTTTCTGTTAAATTAGAGTTCATCGCACAAATGAGAGTGACATACCAGCTGCACTCTGTTCAATCATTCCTGGATACTCGAATATTGCTGTGGCAGGAGAAAACGAGTAGGGATATTCATACGGATTATAGATGAGGCCACTGGGTGCTTCTGTCGGAGATACCAGAGGTGGCGGTGCTCCATTCATCAGGCCTGCTGTATTGCCTGAAGAGGTGTGGAGAGTGGTTGGCAACGTAGGCATTCGTGGAGCAAGAATTATTGGCGCCCCAGTAGGGGTAGGGGATCGTAAAGTTTGTTGAAGAGCAAGTGGTGAAGTTATGAATCTCTGTGCTTCTGAAATGAAAGAGGTATTAGGATTACAAAAGAAATTCATGTCAGAAAATAATATAATCAACTATCATGAATGAATGAATTTGATGTTATATTTAAAGAATGTCTCTTAAAAATTCTACACCCCCCACCATTTTCTGTATTCATTGCTTTTATGTCAAATTATCTGCATCCAAAATATCAAGGAAAATTAAAAAGAGAGCCTTGATGGAAAGCAGTGCTGTTACTATATGTCCAACCATTACAGTAATGTGATACTTTATGCAACTTTTGGGACTCTTTTCACAATATGAATAACTTAATTTCAAATGCATCTAAATAGTAATAACCTTAATGTTATGTCCAAATAGTTTTTGATTTTTGAGTTGCAATTTCCTGTGAATTTTAACTTTTTCCCTGTAGCTAATATATACAGCCCCGATACGTGATGCTATACTGTGTGCTACCCAAGAGGTAACTGAATACTTCCTTATCAATAATCAATAACTCTAAATCTATAGAGACAAATTTGTGAAAAAAGAAATCCACTGATTTATTTTCCCATTTAATGAAAACTTTACACAGCAGTGCAAGAAAGGCAATGACCAGATCGACAAAGACAAACTTTTAGCCAATGATCTTATTCAATGATTATCTAATTTAGTGATTATCTAATGCATTCAAGCACTGCAACAGTTCTTTTCTTTCAAGATGAGGTACTCAGCTTTCCAGTTTTTTTGAGGAACAAACAAACCCTAAAATACAGTAAAACACCCATAAAGCACACACCTTCTCCCTGTAGCCAAACAGAAAGCTGTCCCATATTTTAGTCCCAATATGGCTATCATACTACCAATCAAACCACTGTATATTAGTCATCTCCAGAACATGACAGACATCTGGGGGCCAAACTGTCCAGTCTATCATAGTTTCACTGTACTTTTCATGTACGCATTTCAACCTCTGGTGACATTTTATATTCATGTGTGAATTTGTCAATAACAAAAAAAACAAACAAAAACAGAACTAAAATGTCTTCCAGACCTGTCAACCATAAAAAGGATATCATTAGGGCAGTCAATATTTTTCCGAAAGTGCTATAAGACCAATTTTCAGTATGGTGTAATAAAATATCATGTGCTGATACTGCAGAAAAAGAAAACATGCATTTGAAAAATTCAGAAGTATGATATGATGAGCAAAAGCAAACAATGTTCAGCTAAAAAGTTTGTAAAGTACTCTTAAACATTAATTACCACCAGTGCAGTTTCAGAAACTGAACACTATGGAGCTCAATGACTTCTTGCTGTAACTCTCAACTTGATGTTCATTTATTTTAATACAAATTCACACTTGGTAATGGCAGTTGTTTTCCTCTCCACAACCTACTCAAATCAACAGGAACATTTAACTGTTATCTTTCCTGCCTTTTTCAAGAATCTAAACCAACCTATTTTTCCTCTGTGCTCATTGCTTTGTTATTTGAATTCAAGAAATATTTAAAGTAGGTTCTGAAAAACTAGCAAGGATACAGTCTGAGCCTTTCAAACTGATGATACAGTATGAGGTACAAGGTGTTTCTGTTTGTTGAATGACATTTAAAAATATGCTATAAGCAACAGTCTGAGAATACAGGCATTCTGCATTAAAAACAAAGGCAGATTCAAGCACCGAAGGTACTTCTTTCAGTAAAGTTAGTCTAGTTCCCTGACCAACTCCACTGAATCTAAAGTAAAAGTAGGATCTGGATATTTAAAAATTGGACAAACCAATATCTGACTTTGACCACAATGATCTTATTTTCTTATTTTGTTGCCATTTTTCTGCAAAGCCATAAATAAAGGGTCATTTCATTAAGACTTACGGTCAAATCGTAAGGGTTGATAGTTCTGGTGTTCATGGAACATGAACGCCTCTCCACAGCGACCTAAACACAGTTTAAATAAAAAACAATAATAATAAAATTATCACATTTATGTCAACATAAAGCCTAAATGATTTTCTATTACAATTCCATTTCATTTTCATCTCACTTATACGACTCAGTGGTTAGCAATTGGGAATTGCGACCAAAAGATGTGGGTTTGTTTCCTAGCATTGCATCAGCACTTCAGCTACCTAGGTGCATCTTTGGGTAAGGAACTTAACTCCAACCAACTTAGCACCATAAAAAAAAATAATGTAAAGCCAAAGCAAATCTTTTATATCACAAAATGTAGAGAAAAAATGAAGCATCAATTTTCTTCAAAATATTTGCATAGTTATGAAAAAGAATTTTTTGAAAGTTTTTTATATTTTTGGTATCTTCAACCATATTTGATGGCAGATCAGCATCATCTATATATAAAACTTTCCAACTGGGCAAATTGAGATGATTTTGAGATATTTGGTCCAATTCTTTTGTGAAGGTTGAGAAATTTAATGGCTTTTCAATATTTTGTTATCAGCTGCCATACTGGATCACAGATCAAAATTCTACGCGGAAGCTTTTTTTGTTGATTTTTTTTAGTTTTATAGGAGAAGAAATTGTTTATGTATCCTTTCAAATTTGGTTGAATATTTTTCAGTGGCCAGACTTTTTAAGTTTTTCTTTCTTGCAGCCAGATTGCATGGCGTATAAAAATTTCTTGAAACTTAAAAGACCATTATATTGGTATATCAATCAAATTTGCTCAAAATCAGTTGAGAAAAAGTAAATTTCAAGTTCGTCTATTTTGATATGATGGCATTGTCTATTTTGATATGATGGCATTGTCTTTTTTGATATGATGGCATTGTCTATTTTGATATGATGGCATTGTCTATTTTGATATGATGGCATTGTCTATTTTGATATGATGGCACCTATATTATACCATTTGTTAAATCTTTCTACCTGAATGTTGTCAAATTTGGTCCAGTTCTGTTCAATATGTGTTTTTCATAACAAAATGGGTATTTTATACTACTGCTACACTGAATGGTAAATCCAAATCATTTGTAAAAAAAAAATAAAGAGTTCCAAGGGGATTTAGTTGATAAAGTGACAATCCCAGCCAATTAAATTGTAAGATCAACTCAGTAATATGAACAGATCTCTCAAGTTAAGAATCCATGACTGTTTCTCAAGTTAAGAATCCATTACTGTTTCTCAAGTTAAGAATCCATGACTATTTCTCAAGTTAAGAATCCATGACTGTTTCTCAAGTTAAGAATCCATGACTGTTTCTCAAGTTAAGAATCCATGACTGTTTCTCAAGTTAAAAATCCATGACTGTTTCTCAAGTTAAGAATCCATGACTGTTTCTCAAGTTAAAAATCCATGACTGTTTCTCAAGTTAAGAATCCATGACTGTTTCTCAAGTTAAAAATCCATGACTGTTTCTCAAGTTAAGAATCCATGACTGTTTCTCAAGTTAAGAATCCAGGACTATGATCTCAATGTGTGAGCAAAATCCAATCTTAATAGTCTTCATTATGGTAACAAGCTCAGTCAACCAGGTACACAATTAGCTATTAAACGTGTTCCTCTTGCTCCTATTCATCTTCATCTGACATCATGAGAATATAAAAGTTTAGCAACGTTTATCAAAGTCTGATCAGAAAGAGTTTCTGGAGTGTTTCAAACAGATGTAAGATCACTTCTTTATATACACAGATCTCACCCAATACCAATCTTATCCAAGGTCACTATGATATAAAAGCATATTCCAAGTTTGATCAAAATCATATGGCTTCTCTCTCATCAAACTAATCCAAAATTTTGCAGTTATTAGTTGATATTCCATGTCTGGTTAAAACTGGATTAAGAAATATTGCCGCCAAAGTAATATGATGCAACTATTAATAGACAGATGATGAATGCCGAGACAACCCACAAGCACACCTGGGCTTCTGTCCAGGTGATCTACAAACTGCAACTTTTAAGCCTGGACTTTTGTCAAATGTTTTGTTCTGCAATATATAAGATTTCTTTAATAATAATAAAAATCCTTTACTTTTTAGAAATGGTATTTATACTGGATTGTGAATAAGCATCATGGAAGACTTGAAGCTAGGATGTATGATTCATATTTGGCAAAATTCTGCTACATACTTTTATACAAGTGACAAAAGTTTTTGTGTTTTAAGTAATGGCTGCCATGTTCCACTAAAGATGGTGGATTGGCCTCATTCGAAACCATGCTAGACTTGCAAGCACAAATAAATGGGTTCAAATCCTACCACAATGGGATGGATTGGTTACAATGGTGGTTAAGGCACTTTATTCCAGTTTTACCAGCATATTACTTTTCTTATGTTGCCCCTTTGATGCTTCAATAATCTGTATTAGCTATGCCTACCATGTAAACCCAATTAACATTTATCAAATATTTAACCTATACAACATAAAAGATAAAAACATAAAAGTTTCAGAGGAAAGCAGAACCAATAATCCCTCAATCTTGTGATCACTGGTAATGCAATTAACCTTTATGTACATATTTCAATAATTAGCATGATGAAACTGTTATCCTTCATTTTCTATCAAGTGTACTTTGTCTATAAATGAACATGATCAATGTATTAGAAAAGACATCAAGTTTATAACAAGGAATGAGGCAGACAAATATCATGCAGTACCAAATCTAGATATGCAAGCAGACCTGCCACCTTGAGCGGAGTGAAAATCAGGATGCCAAAGGGAAAAAAAATTAGGATTTGGAGGGAAAAAAAATCAGGATTTGGAAGGAAAAAATCATGACCTGTGTTTGCAACCACATATTTTTTAAAAAAAGGAAATGACATATCCACTGCCTAATGCTATTTAAATGTAAAAATGTATGCTACAGTTACATCATGAAAATCATGTTTCCATTTTCATCTTTTGCACTGATATTTAGTTTTAATTAAAGTAACACACTAAATAACAGCATAAAAGATGAAAATGGTAAAATGATTTTTATTGTATGGCTGTAGTGTATTCCTCATTAAATTTCTGCATCATGTTCGCTCTCTTTACACAGCCATTGTGAATCTAACTATTTTAATTTAAAAAATTTGATATTTTGCAAATCAGGATTTGGGGAAAAAATCAGGAAATCTGGATTTTTTAGTTTTAAACAAACATTTGGGATGATCCCAAGTAAATTGGATAAATGGCAGGTCTGCAAGTATCTCTAAAGATGTCAGCTATGTTAATAATCTATTACTGGTCCTGTGGTTTATCTGTTTTAGGCCTAAAGCATTGTTCTTCATACTAGTGCAAGCAATTTGATTTTGCAGTGTAAAAAAATTATAGTGAGAGAAAGACAGAACAAAGAAAGCAATTTTGTTTTATACAATAGTCAAAAATGTCTAAAGTGTCTTCAGTAAATAACATCACTTTTATACCTAAAAATTTCAATAAAGAAAAAAAACCCATGCATTTATTTGCAAGAACTACACAAAAAGTCATAACCCATCATGCATATCAGATATTAGTCCATCAAATATTATTCACCTCAGAGACCATGAAGCAAAAGCACAAAAAAAAGCAAACAAAAAAAACCATGCTTTATTGGCACAAGTTATTTACATGCAAACACAAATCCCCTCACCAAAGAAGCACACTTGGAATAGCTGACAGTATACAAACAGGTACAGAACTGAGGAAAATACAAGTCACTCAGGCATGGAATTTAGGTCACAGTGACCTTTTTTAGGTGTGGTTAATTACTTTCTATAAGCAACTCACAAATAAATTTTCATATGTATGTGAAACAATGTGTATAAGACATCAGAGTTGAGATGCCAACCCATGAGTACTCTGGCATCAATTTTCCAAAATCTTGGCAGACCTTGAGTAATTTATAACTTTTTTCTAAAGAAGTAATGAACTTCTCTGCAATCATATTGCATCTTCTTACTATCCTACCATATACCTATACAGACAGCTACAATGGAAGTCCAGTAAAATATGTAAGTAGTATCCATTACTCCAATCCAGAACTTTGAATTTCTTCAACATTCTGGGCCAAAACAATAACCTAAGTTAAGAAGTTTATGCATCACCCTATTCTTTTCACCTTGCCATGTTTTTGTTGTCACCTTTACAGCCTAGACAACTGGTTTCCTGTCGTCTGCAGCCTATGTTTTACACTGGCAAAACTTTAAACTATGTGCTAGTCCTTCATATTGGCACTAAAGGACTTTTATCCCCACCCGTCTCTGTATAAAATTTGTCACAAGAAATTTCCCCAGTATTTCACAATAAATCAAAGCTGATTTTAATAATGGTTTGCACCTTGACGTTTTACGTGAAAATTGGGTCACAGTGACCTACCTTTGGTAAGGTAGTTATTCTCAGTGAAATGCATCCAAACTTAAATTTTTCAAGTACTAATGAAACAGCATCAAAAATGCTGAATGAGTAATAAGCAGATAGTTGCTTTTTTACTTTTGTTGATTTCAATAGTGTTTTCAACATATTACTGAATGCACCATACCAAAGAAATGAAGTTAAGTACCTTTCCCAAGGACACAATGAGGCATTCAATCTGGGCTGGGCAGGGCTAAAATATTCCCTCAAGCATTGAAACTGGGTCACACTGATCCAATTTTGATATGTTTAAGTTCCTTAATAAGATGCATCTACATACCAATTTTCAAAGTTGCAGTGAAACAGGGTTCAATATATTGTGGACATAGGGAATGGATAGCTGAAAATACAAAAAGTTACTAAAGCATGAAAATTAGGTTGCAGTGACTTAGTTTTTAGATCATAGGATTAGTATTACTCACCTTTAGATGCATCCATATTGCAATTTTCTTGAGTATAGGTGAAATAGGGTCTAAGAAATTGAGGGCGTAACAAGCAGGTAGCTGAAAATACAAAAGTCATTCCAGTGTGAAAATAAAGTCACACCAAGCTAGTATAGTATGGACAAGTTACTTGCATTGAGGTGTATCCACAAACCAAATTTTATCAGTGTAGGTCAAACAGGGTGTAAATTACTGAGGGTGTAATTAACAGCTGACAATGTATTGTCACTCAAGTATGAAAGTTAGGTCACAGTGACCTAGTTTAGTCATGGTTGAGTTATTTTCCTAAATTTGCATCCACATACCATATTTCTGGTAATGGTTGAAGTTATTAAAGTAATGACCCAACAGCTTAAAATATAATAGAGCTACTTAAGTGTAGAAATTGGGTCTTTACCAATCTTCATAAGTGTATGTGCAATAGTGTCCATGATGGCTGACAATACAAAAGTCACTGGAGTTGAAATTTCATCAAAATTACAGATTTGCAATTGTCAAGCTACTTTTTAAAATGTTTCCACAAAACAACTGTAACAAGTACAGGTGAAACAGGTGAAATTGAGGATCTAACATATGATGTACCATATGAATAGCTAAACCTATAGATCTAATAAAAATCAGGTGACATTATTAGTTTTTGTAGGGCTGTCACTGTCCTAGATATGTATCTACAACCCAATTTTCATAGCTGCAGGTCAAAATGGGGCCAACAAAATGTGATCATACCTCAAAAGAAAAGAAACACCAAAAACAATATACAAATGATGATGTGAACAAGCAAAATGCTACATCCCCTTCCAACCCTGTTGGAGAGTAGATAGAAAAAAAATTAAAAATCATAGCCTGTGAAGATGGAATGTTTGAAGAGAATATATTGTCTTAGATTTTAGGATAAAGCATTGCAATTATGGGGATGGCAGGCTAAAGACAAAACTTTCTCCATTCTTTTGTATTACAAACTTGAATTATCTACAGAATGTCAATTTAATCATGGATAGTAAGATAAACAACAATGTAACAATCAATGTTTAGTTGTCAACACCACTTCAGATCTTTAGATCTTTGTCCTTAACACATATGAATAATAAATAATTAGTCCCATTCCACTGGTGTTGTTTAATGAAGTTACCTAGCTGCCAACTCTCCAGGCTCAGTGAAAATTGGGATAAAAATTCATGAATTTTGACAAATATTTGTTGGAATAAATGTTTAGTATGGCATCCAGCTGATTAAGGTAAATTGTGTTCTAGTCTATACGCCTTTATACAGGTCCTTCACGTGGTTTGCATCAACCTCATTTTTTTGCATTCAACCAAATTTGTGCCTGTTTCTTCAATTTAGCATCGTTTCCAGACTGTATCAAATATTGCAAGCTTTACAATCTTTCCATTAATAGACTATAAACATATGGATTCAACCACTCCCCATACAAAGGCATACATAAAGCAATGAAATTACAACAGCTAATGCTAACATTATCATCAAAATCTTAATGAGAATATACTTAAAGCATGGTTGCTTAGTTAACACTACAAACATGGAAGGTGTTAGGAAATGAAATCGATGATTGGTTTGGTTTGGTATATGGTCATTTTATTACACAGCAAGATCTACAAGGTTATACATGTATTATGCATATGCAAGCATAGTAAAATGATTGTCCCATGACATGCCATGGTAGCTGATCTTATGGTGTGATTCTAATCTGCACCCTTCAGGTCCCATCAGGTCCAATGAAACTAAGGATCTGCTCTCCAAAAAAAACCTATGAACCGTGCTACATTGCAAAATTAATATTAAAGTATATTCTCTTACCCTTGGAAGAATTGAAAACCTGTACAATTCATTTTTGGCTAAAACTTGTGTTAAATTTATGTTGAGGCATTTAATGGTTACAGCCAATACAGGCACTAACATCAGTGCATAACACAAACATGCATAATAACATGTCATGTCAAAAATGCCTTATTCAAGTTTGAACATGTACCTTAATTTTTCAATCCTTTTCTTTTTCCTCACTTAATGACATCTTAAATTATCTATACACCATCAACCTTAATTTGCAAGTCAATTACTAGGAATATGTTTATATTAACAACTATTCTCTATGTGTGCCTTTTGCATAGCTGCTGACCAACAGCTGTATTTGTATCAAGGACTGGTGTTTACTACTGGAAGTCCATTTAGTCAACAGTCATATAACATTAGTAATGGAAGGGACAGTCTATGTATGTTAGAGCTAAAGGATATTATAATCAAAATACTCAAACAGAATTTTAATGGTAATAAAATTAAATAGAAACATACCTGACCCACTTATTGTACATAACATATATGGGCTTCACTCAGAGCATTTCTTCAAGTCAAATGAAGAGCTCATCATTTACATTCCTCATAATTAGCTAACAAAGCAATTACCAAAGATAATTGGCATATATTTATCAGGGACATATCAATTGTTAATTTGACACAAATGGGTTGTTTTTTTTTCTGGAGACAAATAGCAAACAAGGGTCAGACACTACTGCATCAAATGAATTTTCAAGAATCCAAGATAAGACCATTTATTTTCTGTATAGCAACCAAATGTAGAAACAACATATTCTTGAGTGATAGCAAGACAGCTGCTGTGGTACACATACTGGATGCCAGCTTGGCACATTTTTCATTTAGGACAAAGCTGACATTATTAGAACTGTTTTGGTCAGAAGCCAATGTCATTATGATCATCCATTCAAGGGAAGTTGTGACAAGATTTTTAAGAAAATCATTGTGGCTGCAATAATGGATTGGTACCAATTTCATTTACAACCAACTAGGATGCAGTTAAATCTACTGGTGAAAACCCAATGTTGATAAAGGATCAATTTGGAGAGTACAGTAACATATTTTCAAGATACAATGATCCATTCAAGATGAGAAGCAATAACAATTTTAAAGATGGCTGCCATGGATTCTACATTGGATTAAGATCAGTACCATTTTCATTCAAGCCATTCAAGAAGTTCTGTGGTGAAAAACAAGTTTTTTAGTTAAAACTCCATGCTGATCTGACCATCCATTCAGGAATAGGGACAAGATTTTCAAGTTGGTCATCACAATTTCCAGTGAGGACCAACTTAATATCACAGAAATATTTTTGTGGAAACCCTATGTTAGTATGACCATTCATGTGATAGGAGTACAATTCAGATTTTCACGATGGTCACTACTAAGTAGTTATGACCAACCATCCCAGAGTAGGAGTTATAAACTTTTCAAGATGTGTGACGTCAAATTGTTACCATTTTCATTTAGGACCAACTAGACATCATAAGTAGTCCATGTTGGTATGACAATCCATTCAGAAGTAGCATGTGATAACAAACTTTTCAAGACAATGGCAGCAGTGGAAAGACTACTGCCATTTAAGACTAACTAGGCCTTGGGATGAATGGCAAGGCAATCCTCCAAGAAGTTTAAGAGCAGCAAAAGCAATTTCTGCAAATGGATGGACATCAGACAATATATGGCAAATGGACAACAGACAACTGTCCATCTCATCAGCTCTTCTGGTGAATGACCAACAGGGCTAAACAAATTTTAATCTAAAAGGGGATTATTTACTTGTGTATGAAGAAGCAATACCTGGTGCAATACTACTTGTATAAATGGCAAGTTTGAATAATCATTTCACTCAAATGAAAAAGCTACAGTTGTTTTACCCAAACTTCATACAAGATGTATTCTGTATTGTCCAGGGAGCTAACTCTCATACCATTTAATTATTGTGATCAAATTAACCTTTCAAATTTTTATATTTTCCATTGACTGAAAAAACATATGGCTATTTTCCATAGCAGTATTCATATCTTATCCAGGAAGCTGAAGATGTCTATGAAGAGTATGTGTGCCAATCAAAAGATCCTGGATCTGCACACAAAAAATTGCAATATTATTAACTACACATACCATCAGATATGATGAAACAAAGATCAAATGTCTTAAGAATTACCATATCCTGATGTACTTTAAACCATTATATATATATATATATATATATATATATATATATATATATATATATATATATATATATAAATATAAATAAAAGCATCATGTGGAACTAGAAAATGTACATTCACTTACCCACCAGCTTGAAAGCATGGATAAACAACATAGATATTGGTCAAAAATATTGTTAAAACTTCAAATTACAATAACGTTCCTTTGAAATAAATATACAGCACTTAAAGCTGGGATTAAATCTAACTTTGATTAATGATGACAATAATTAGTTTAATGCAAGGCTTCTTCCACTGATTTATCTATATAAATACCACTCAGATGAAATATAAAGACTTTTTACTTTTGTTCAGAACAAGCAACAGAATAATAACTGGATGGCTTTTTTTGAATGAATTAATATTTGGTTATTCTTTTAAAAAATGAATAAGAACATTTTTTTGCTTATTTAGTCCACTATTCTGGTTTCATCTTGGTACAGTATAGTAACTAGGTAGGTAGGTACGTAGGTAGGTAGGTAAGTAAGTAGGTAGGTATGCAAACTGATTCAAAGTTCCCCACCACTTAAGGCTATTAAAACTATGAAAGCATCTTAGTCATCAAAAATGTTATACATTTCTTGTCGACTTTAATTATCTCTTATTATAGCAACTAAGAATCACAGCCAATGAAAATTAATACTTGTACATTACGTTTACAATATAATGACACAAAATTCAAGAGTGTGTAAAAACAGACAACATGCTAGAATAAAATGGATAACAACCTTACAACAGATAACAAATGAGTGGTGAATTAAGCTACATTACAGTTAAAATGCCAGAGATCCTATCCTGTCATTTTCAAGTAAAACAGGGTTAAAAGATTCCAAATACACTGTCATTTGTTTTAGCTTAGAATGCTGAAAATCTGATCTCCTAAATTTTGGACATGTAATGTAGACCCACCATCACCAATATCAGATTAAAAACAAGAAAAATATGAAATAAAAATCAACAACACCATGCTTTCCTCCAAACTGCCTCCATGCAAAAGAAAATATCATACGGTTCTAGGTTCTGGCTCTAAGTGTCTGTGTACACACTTGTGCTTGTGTTGGATCCTTCTCCCTACCTTTGCCAGTTCAATCTACACTACATTTCCATCACCAGAGGAAAAACCAGGAATGAGTTAGGAGACAACAATCTAGGCTTACATGGGTGGAGTCTAAGAAAAGGCTGCAGAAGATTGACAGTAGCCAAGCAGAAGATGTGGGGCAATCTGAGATGCTCTCAAGTTGGCCTGGAAGTGTGCAGTAAGAAGGCACAGACACAAAGGTGTTGCAAGTAGTTTGAATGAATGGAAAAGAGGCTCAACATTTTTCTATGTTACTAAATATATTTTCTATGCAGTATATATAAAGATTCCATATTCAATTTTTAATTTACAATTAAATTGACCTGTTCAAATAAACACAAAACTGCAGATCAACAAAGCGTGTCTAAATTTACTGCAAACTTGTAAAGTTTGATCTATGGTTGTAGCCAGAAACAACCAATACAAACTTCAATAAAGATTTATTTCATCCCTTCTTTATGAAAATGAGGTGTTACTATATTTTCAGCATTTTTATATGAATAGACATTTTCTCTTTTGACTCTAGTCAAATCTGCTTATCTTAATATATACACCTGCTTAACTGTCAGATCCAACTGCAAACTGTTGCATAATTGGCAAATATCCCATCATGCAACAAATGATCAGAGTCGATGTCTGCAGCTGGACCCAACATACCAGCTAATACAGAAGGTAAATATTTAGCCAAATATGTGACCAAATAACATTTGTCAGGATCAGTCAGTTGAAGAGAGAGAGAGCAGTGTGCTATTCAAGTGGATGACACAGAATCAGTCAGGTAAAGAGACAGATACAGGCTATTCAAGTTGAGTTTGTGACAACAAATATATGGGACAAGTGAAATAATATAGCACATCTAGGACAGAAAGCAAGAAGGAAACAAAAACTAAACTAAAAGATGCAAATGAACCATGCACTCAACCAGGTAACAAAACATCTCTGCATGAAAATGAAAATACAAAAGGCTACAAAAATTTTGTATAAAGGGTGATAAGCAGCACACTCCGGAAGACAATGAAGGCCTGCGAGTGAAGATGCGGCCATTCTGACTTACGAGACATGGGCGTGGTTTGTTGTTGTGGTGAAGTCGATGTTGAGGGTTTAGATGTGTCACGATATGTGCCATTTATTATTGCTAATTCCATTAGCTGTCGTTTCTTTAAATCATCCTCTCCATCAGGCTGAAAAAATTCAACAATGTTATAAGATTATCAAGAATCCAAAACATTATTATGCATATTCAAAAGAAACTTACGAGTAGCTGGAATGAAAATTTTGTTATCTCTATAGGTTCCATTCAATATTGCTAACTCCATCAATTGCATTTTCTTCAACTCATCTTCTCCTTCTGCCTGAAAATAGATCAAACTTCTATAACAAATGTACAACATGATGGAAGTATTTATTCTAGGAAATAAACAGATGTGTTTTCCAGAGACAATAATTGGGAATGTAAGCATTCAAAATATTTCTTCCATCTGAAAATTTATGACTGAATAAGCCAAGAGGTTCACACTGTGTTAAAATACATTTGGAAATGTTGCTACCTTGAAGAACTGTGTATTTACTCCAGAAATATTCTACCACTAAAAGAATCATGCACAAACACTCTGATTTGCCATCTGGCATATAGTACATGAAATTTCAATACCAGAGTCAAACATTGTTGTGTGAAAGACCTATTATAAAAAAAATTTTCTACATGTATACCAGCTTCTCAGATTCAGCACAAAATGATTTAAATCAGTGGCTTTAAAAGAAAAAAAAATTGATAGCCTTAAATGAGACCTGAATGATGCTCATTTGCACCAATCACAAATGATGTACGATTTTGCCAAATGAGTGCTCTTCATTAGTAAAAACAGCCTCACCTTTTAAATGTAATCTGACAATGTTATACTCCATCTGCAATGTTCATTACATTTGTTAATCTTATATTATTCAATAAAAAGCTGGAACAAATCAAAGAAAATGAAGTAGACAAAGCACCATGAGGGGGGAACCTTAAAAATAGGTCTATGTCACATTTCATTTTCCACACCATAAATTTGTTTCATCATGTGGAGCAGCATCTGACATGATAATTCTGACAATTCTAGTAACATTATCAGCTGCAATAAAAAATGGTCTTGTACAACACAAACCCTTATCATAATAATGATATGCAGAACCACTCTTGTAATACTAAATAATGCCTCATACCAAATCATCAATGCTTTCTTCAGCTACTTCTGTACTGTTGATAATGATAAGGGCTTAAAATAGATACCCTAGATTCCATATGGATCAGTAAGAAGTTTTCCTTGCAACTGGCAGAAGTTTTTTAGGTCTCCTCTTGAGTGTTACAACTCCATCTTTGCAAAATGTTTTTACCATTACTTGAGAATAATTTTCAAGATGTGGCATTTTACTCCATGGTGTGGAACTAGTTTCAAATTCAATGGGGTCTTCTACAAACACTGGGTAACAATAAAACTTGAAATATTATGTTATTAAAAGAGTTCACCAAACAAAACTCCCATTTCTCCATTTCTACTCCAACTAAAGAAATAAATTTTGGAAGAATCCAAAGAACATTCTCTTGTATAGTATTATTTCATCTACTATAAGACTTCCACAGGCTGAGATCTCATTATTAACAAACATCACTTGCAAACCAAAACATTTTCAAGTGACACATTTTTATCTCTTTAATTTGACAAAGTTTTTGTTCTGCAAACCAAAATGTCTCAACTAAGAAAACCAAATGAAAGTTTTTTGGACCCTAGTGACCAATGCATGATCTTTGAAAAGTCCAAAGCTAAGGGTGCGCTCACCAGTTATTATGTATTTTTGAGAGAGTGATGTATGTAAGATGAAGTTGTTTGCATTTAAAACATGCAGTGGAGATTATGCTGGCGTACCTCTATGCTACTTTGATGTAATGTGGATGATATTCTTTTGGATACTGTACTTTTGGAAATAGTAAATGATCTTAGCACACTGCTAACTAAAATGACTGCTCCAATGTTCTACAAAAATCAGCCTGAATTTGTCTAAAGCTATTAGCAGCTATTTAAAATAGGGAATATTAATTTTGCCAGACTAGACAATGCCAGCTTCTAAAAATGCAATGAATATATTACCAAATATATAAAATGTAAAATAAAATGTTATTGGCTCTTTTTTTTTTTTTTTTTTACAATTCACCTCTGAAGTTGAAGTGAAAATGATTAAGTGAAGCTAGCACCTTTTTTGAAAGCTACACATCTGGAGTAAGACCAAGCTGTAAATTCTATTAACCCATATTACACCCATCAATCATATACCAAAATAATGGCAACTAAAGGTTCTTTGAACAATATTCAAGATATACAATTTTTTTTTTAAAATAGCCAGTATAACTAGAGAGGAAACCCCTGGAAATTCTTTTTCGTCAAAATTCTAAGCCTATGCAAAATATGAAGCTGTAGAGTGCCACCATAAGTCAACAAAGAACACACAATAGATGCAATGCAATCATAATGATCAGATATCTATTTTACAAATTGTGTTTGTCATGAATGTAAGAGGATGCGCCTGATCACACCTCAATATGATAACTAAGACCACAGTACACTGAAAAACCCATGAAACCCAAATTTTTAAACTGAATCCATAAAGCGCCTCTTTGATATAACTGTGCTATATGGGGAAATTAGTCACAATCAAGAGGGGGTTTTCTTTTCTATATTTAATATAACCATGATACTTCTAGTTCTCATGCTGACTCCCTGCACTGTTTGACCCTGGCTTATAAAGGTCATTCAAGAGCATTCCCTGAAGGCCGTACTATAACTAAACTTATAGACTGACTGTATTAGTTACAGACCCTTTATCTAACTCTAATCCACATTTCAAAATGCACAAAATCAAAATTAAGTAATCCCAAAAAATGTCATATATTTACTCTCCATACACACCCTTTTCTCACTGATATGGTATGTTAGAATTTTCAAAAATATTATATTAACCCTTTCATCACGGCAAACCGCATATGCGGTCCAGGGGAAGTAGCTCCTCAACACTATGGACCGAGTTTTCGGTCTGGGCAGTGTTCTTTGTTAACGTTATAGTACCCGACTAAATATCTTTTGGAATACCTCAAATAACTTCCATCTGTTAATGTAAATGTTATATTTGGATTGTCTCGTGAGTTTAGCTTGTATACAAATAGAAATAACGAACAAAGTAGGAACTTTTAACGTGTTTTCCGAATGCTGAAATTTGTATCCAAAATGGCGGCGTTTGAAGGATAATTTTTTTTTAAAGGAGTTTTCGGAGGATTTAAATAATTTTGACCTAATAAATTTGTTTGACAATGAGGGAAGACGTATGGAGAGACAATGGAATGCACTTGTGGGTGACAGAGATGACAATGAAGATGACTTTGAAGGTTTTGAACCAGAGGAATTGTACGCTCCACGTGGTTTTTTTTTTGGACGAAGCCCGAAAACCAAAGAGATTTGTTTCAGTTTTCTGACAGAGTTGGGCACACCAGAGAGTTATATGGCTCCAGAAAGCTTCGGATTATTTTCAAATATTCTATTCAGATGAAGTTTTTGGGAAAAATGTCCGTTTAACGAACTTCAATGCGACGATCAAACGTGGCAGAGGCGATATAGGTCACTTAGGTGTGTGGACAGATCTCACCTTGGAGATCATTTTGGTTAATTTTATAGAATTTTATATATTATGGACACCATGAAAGAAAGACTTGTGTTGCTACTATGATTATTCACTAGTACATCTAGGGTCAATTGAACAAGTTTTGAGAACATTTTAAGTTTTCTAAGAGGTAATAAAATAATTGTATTTTACCTGTTGTTACCTGTTTGTACCTGCATTTTAACAGTTGTAATAGATATGTACATTTTATTGAATTAGTCATAAAATTTGATTTTTAACCTTGATTTTGACACATAATCCAGCCAGATATCTTTAACATTGGCAAAGTTATGTTGTTTCAAAGTCCACAAGTCATTTTGCGTTACAACTCCAAAGTTACTTAGTGTTGAGGACTCCATGCCTACAAATCACTTAGTGATGAAAGGGTTAAGTAGGAAAGTATTTGTAAACTTTATGAGCAAATTAATTCAAAATTTAACTATAACTACTCAACTCTGCTTTATACATATTAAGAGATTCAAATTTCCTTACAACTGGTCACTCATTTTACTGGTCAAATATTAAAGAAAACTTGTTATGATTGATTTTAATTAGCTTTAAAAGCACAAAATCTAACTGTCCTAACTTCTTTGCTTCAGTTTTCCAGCCAGCCCTGTAACTTGACACCATTGCCTTTGAGTAGCTGATGATAATGGTATTCATGCAGAATCTCGGCCTTTAAATTTAACAGTGACAAGGAGCTACTCCTCTATCATATGGGTAATATTAAATTTATAGAGAATTTATAAAATTTAATCACAAATATATTCTCCTCTAAAACTTATAAAAATATCATACCCTTGAAGTAACTAAATTTTGCCCTAAAATACAAGAATGTTTGGTCTTATGGTATTGCTGTACATGTATTTTAGAATTAAATGTTGTGCAGTCAGTTTAAATTGACAAGAGTTACTGAATTAAAAATTCTTATTTTCTAAAAGGCATTTTTATTAACACCAGCACTATTGTGATATTGTAAATTTGCAAAATGAACTTGACACCAATGTGAAAAACTATTTTAAGGTCCTTCACAATGTATACTCAATACTTAGCAAAGAAATGGGAATTAGATAATCTACACAAAGTTTATCATTTATAAATACAAAAAGTGTCTATTTAATGTACACACACTTCATGCTTCATATATGCTTCAATATTTTTACTTTCTGTTAGTCAAAACACTATACTATGTATGATTTTGCAAATACTTCAAAACACCAGATTACATTTATCTTTGGCACAAATGCATCCATTTCCTCTCTATTCAAAATTCAATACAGGCAGATTTAAATCTGAGAAAAACCATTGTACTGCCTATACCATATAGTACACCTGGTCCAAAATTTATTATACTTTACCAGTATTCAACTTCAGTGAAAATAATAATTTTCCTGAATTTCTTCTTAAAATCAAACAGCAAATGCTGGTTTATTTGCTGGTTTATTAATTCTTAGCGCTTACATGCCTGTGAAGTTAACTTTCAAAAACCTGCTGCAAAACAGGTGCTTGAAGCCTACTGGCCTTAATGTATCTGCATATGGCATTTGGGAATATTCAGAACACTTTTGATAACAGGAGTTCTAAATGTGTTTCTTCCACTTCTTGAAAATCTAAAAGTTTGCAATGCTATAAAAAAATATATTAAGTTTTGATGTCATTAAAACCTCACAAAGCTAATATCAAAAGAAAATTCTATCACTGTAGTTCTTGAAGTTAAAATACCACTGAATATGAAGAGTCTTTTGACCTTGCATGCAAGAATTAGATTTAAGGTCAGTGGGTCCCTCAATTACAACAGTTACACTTCCCAACTGAAAAGGCCACTTTTACATTGTAAGTATATACAAAGACAACTTTGGAAGCTCTCATTAGATGACCACTCTGCTTTTCAATAGAACTGTCAATGTAGATTTCTATAATTATATCAATTCAACAATCTGCCCAAGAATATTCTAAAATTTCAACCCTGAACAAGTTTATTTGCACACTGTAAATGGGAACCAAAATGATAAATAGAACCTATAGAACAGTGGTTTATTTGCTTTGGAAATTCTCAATTCTGAACAGCCTTTTAAGAAACATTTCTTGAATGCAACAAAGGTATTGCTGATCCATTACAGAGAAACCTGTACCAAAGTCTGTGCAAACCAAAAATCAAACTATAGTATAAAGAACAAGTGCAGCAGTCTATTTGATCATTGTAGATAGCACCTGCACATGCTTAACTGAAATCTTACAGCAAGCTTTAAGTTTGCTTTAAAGTCATAATGATAAAAATAAAATTGAAAAGGCTTTAATATACTTATGTCAAGAGGAAAATATCCATTGGCAAGTGTATAATCAAATACTTGTAGTAAACTCTAAATACCACATTGATACAGATTCACAAGGGCACCAGAAAGGGGAAGGAGATGTGGAGGTTTGAGTCAGTTTGATTTGGATTGGTGTCTTGTGGCAAAGCATTAAATAAGTTAACCTGGCAATTAAAGCAAAATATCTAGCCAGTAGACCCAGGTTAATCTTATATTATTTTAACCTGCACAGTTTCTGACAAATGTTTTTGTGCAGAAATCATTTTTCTTCTTACAGTGACCTTGACCTTTGTAAAACTCTTCAACAGGTTTCTTCCTTACACAAAGTGCAAGCTATTTGCAAACTTTGGTTTGAGCTGTTGAACTTGCATTATCATGTAGAAGCCTTTTATTCTTTCAGTTGGTGACCTTTAATGTTTGTTATTTAGATTCTAAAAATCAAAAGATTTTTCTCTTGTAAAATGAATTCTATGGAAATAGGTGGAAATTAGTGGGTGCCCTTTGACCACCCCCAATGGATTCTTATTCACTCTGATGACAATAAAAAAAATCAATCTCCACTCTCTAAACATTAAATACTGCAAACTTCTTAAAATTCTAGGTAGTGACAAAAAATATACCAAATTTCAGTGCTCATGTACAGTATTTTTAATGGCAATTTTTTTAAGACAGCCATGGAAGCTCAGTGAAATGGTGGTGGGCATTTGTAATCAAAAATACTTTGGTTCAATACCCACCCTGGCCAGCCCAGGTCTGCTGCCTAAAAGTGTCCTAAGGGAAATGCAATTCCTCTGTATGATATGACCAATAAAGCGTTAAAAGTATTTTTAAAACCAACCAAACACTCTTAATTTGTATGCACTGCATTGGATATACTAACACTATTTTGAACAAATGCTTAAACATTTAAAAATGTAATGAAAGCATTTTTAGAATAACAGTTTCTTTTTATAAATCTCTCATTGAAACAGAAGCTTTGATGGAGCATTCTGACAGTCTTTAATCAATCTCCCATTACATAAGAGCATTTATCTCTGACATCTTGAAATCATCTGGATCTTTAATTATTTTATGGAATGTGCATAAAGATGAGCCATAAAAAGTGGTAATGCTGATTTTCCCTTTTCCTGCTGACTAAAAATTTGGAATTTTCTAGGGAATGAGGAATGGCACCTGTCATTTTTGGAAGTAGAATTAGAGAAATTGAGCTAAACTTTCAGCAGTTAATTAACCATGTGTTTTAAAAGTGGAATCTTTTATATTTGAAAACCTCTTTTAAAAGCAATTTAATTTAATTTTACATCTGAACTTGTATCCTTTCATTCTTTATGTCCATCACATCTTGGAAGGCTTTACCTTCACAGATATTATTTTGTGGGGGGGGATTCTTTATCTTTGCGTTTTTGGAAGTTGGTTTTTCATCAGTACCATATTGTCAGTATTATGTTGACATTTCATCCAATCCTGTTACTACTAAAACAACTGTTTGTTGCAAATAAATGCTGCATGATTTTAAATGCTTCTAATGGAGCATGGACAAAACATCATTCCCAACAGTTGTGTTTGTATGTGTGCAATTGCATGTGTGTGTGCATAAAAATCATCAACAATGAACCATCTAAATATTAATTAATCAATTAGCATATGTGCTCATTATGCACACAAATCATCATCAACAATGAACAATTTAAATATTAATGAAGCAAATTACCCTATATACTCACTATAACTTGTTAAACATAGACACTGATCTGGCATCACATACTACACTGGGATATGAATGCCTATGATGTTTGATCTAGATTGTACTCCTATAAACCACAAAACCCAGATGTGCAGATCTTGGCCCATTTTATTTGCCTTTGTACTCAAGTTATAATCAAGTATGCATGATATAACTATTATTTACATGTAATCTAGTTACAACATACACGATATACCACATTACAGTAAGCTTAAGCAATATTTGCTGGTTGATGTTTGTACAGTCAAGTACTCTAAACCATTTCTAGAATTTGCATTAATTGCAAAATATTCAGGATGGAACGTCAACCTCGTTATCTCAAAAATTTTGATCAATTTCACATTTTCATCTTTTGGATCTTTCAATAAACAGATTGCTTACTGGAGCTGGCAATGGACTGATTCATAATATCAGATAAATCATTGCAGAGTATCCCCTAAGAGTTCAAGACCGAGGGTCCAAAAGAACCTTTGGTGTCTGAACTGGGGGTCAAATGAGAAATGTGGGGGTTCAAAATATGCTGACAAATTTTCATCTCACCCCTAATCTTTCTTAAAGAAACATGTGAAATTATGTGTATTGCAAACTATATACCATACTAAAATTAAAAATCAACAAACTCAACAATCAATCATTTTAATACTTCTGAAAGGAAATTTAAACTCTCACCATTGTTTCATTTTATTTCTTTCTAGAACAGATTTCTTGAAATTTGATTAAGAGTTTTTTTTGCTAACTCTTGCTTGTCAAAATCAGGACATTTGGCAAATCTAACCAGCATTTTCTCATGAAGAGATTTCAGTGAAAGATTGTTTCTTTTGAGCGACTGTATAGTATTTTGTACTGAGAACCCCCTCTCTCACAAGGCACAGAGGTAAGTGAAATGGCCAGACTAATAGCAGCAAGCTGAGTAAAGTTGGGGAAAATATCCTCTAATTCTTGAAGTAGTAGTTCGATGATTTCAGCCAACACCTTGTCTTTATATCAAGAAATATAGTGTTTGAAGCAAAAGAAAAATGCCTTGGTTTCCTCAGGGTCAATCACAGGATTTTCTCTCATTCCAAATTGTTCAATAAGCCTCCCCAAAAACTCGGAACCATGGGTTCTTAATTCTTAAGTGCCGTGAGGTAACTTTCTAGGATTCAGCACTGTAGAGGTCTTTCAAAAACTGCATATCACATGGGGATAATCTCTTTCTCCACTCTTTCTTCAGCCGATACCAACTTTTTTCCCTGATTCCTGACAGACTCTTTAGTATGCTGATGATATTTTTGGGTTGTACACCTTGGTATTTTTCTGACATGTCAAGTTGACATGTCAAGTTCAGTCATATGTGGTGTGTATCCATTGACATTGCTGACATGATCTTTGAGTGCTTCCAGAGTAAAGTCAAGCATATGTTCCACCTGATCAATATCAATGACCTCCTTTTGAAATGCTTTGCTGCATCTGGTCAACTCTTCAAGAATATCAAGCAATAACATTATTGATGCTTGAAACTTGTATGTTTGCACCTCAGCTAGGATGGCTTTTGCAGCATTTGCAGAGTCATTCTGAGCTGCTTCTTGCTCAAGTGCAAGAACCATGCATCCCCAACAGCTCTCAATGGCTTGCACAGAATCATGATGAGACAGCCATCTCACCTGGATAGGTTTTTTGAACCTTTTTGCTTTCATTCCCATGATCTGGCAAATGTTTCCTATCCTCTGATATCTACAAGCTGAAGATGAAAAGAACTTGTAGACTGTGACCAAAACAGACTGGCACTTTTTCATGTATGCTATGAATGCTGAAAACCAGTACGCCACTAAGGCTAAGCTATGAGCAACACACCAGACACTCACCATTCTTTTATTCTTCTCTTTTAGCCGTACACCCACTCCAGATTTTGAGCCCACCGTGACATTTGCTCCATTGGTTCCCAAGCCAATCACCTTCCTAATATCACTCTTGTAGTCCTGAAGAATATTCATTAAGGCATTGTTTGAGCTTTACCATCTTGCACTTTCACCTATATTCAGTGGTTTGTCTTCCCACTGTGAACAGTTAGACAAAATATAATCAATTTTTTGTGTACAGCAATATAAAGAAGAATGCCAACGTATGGTGAAGCATAAACCCTTTGTTGAACCCTCTCCTTGCAAACTAAAGAGGCTGCTGTCTGCATCTCAGACATGATTCCATGCTTCTTGTATGTCAAGGTCTCATTCTGCAGGGCTGAGCAACCATTGTCTCTCTAAAACAAATATAAAAAAGTAATAAATACTTGTATATCATCATGCCACAGAGCACAAGTCAGCTGGTATGAATTTACTAAATAATCAGTTTACTAAGTATTGTACAACCAATGTTATTCCGTTCATTCAGTGTTATATAGTTCTTTAATTGAAATTTCTTTAAAAAATAAACACGAGTGAACTGATCAATGACCATTTCATTTCATAATTTAATTGGATCTCAAGTAATAATACATGAGACACATGCAAGTGGAGAGAGAGAGAGAGAGAGAGAGAGAGAGAGAGAGAGAGAGAGAGAGAGAGAGAGAGAGAGAGAGAGAGAGAGAGAGAGAGAGAGAGAAAGAGAAAGAGAAAGAGATATATATATGGGGGGCAGGGATATTATATATTACCTGAAACTGTTGGTCTGTTGGTTCTCATCTGTGCCATGAGGCTAGCGTCTACCTGCTATTTGCATTTTTCTCGGCAAGCTTCTAGATTTTGTTGTTGCAAAATAATCCCTTTTGCGATATGTTCATAAAACCGACACTAGAGCCAGACTGATATTTGCTCGCGAGACTAAGGGAAGCTACTCCATCATAACAGTGCCTACACTTGAACTCGGACATAGTGCCATTGTTCGTCCAATGCATTGGAGATTGAACAAATCGCAGGGTATACTTCCTTTGCATAAAAAAAACACATGGCAATAAAAAGTGAGTGTCAATTTTTTTATGTGCATCTCTAACGCACAACTGTGTGTAATGGGAAACTGCATTGTGAAAAGTATTTTGTCTAGATATTATCACAATGTTTACTGAGAAATTTGTCAGAGATTTTAATTGTACAGAAGCACTCCATTGTTGGTGATCATGTCACTGTCTGCCATATGCATGTACATTTAGCTCATTTACAGATTTAGGAGCTTGCAATTGAATGCTTCATAATACCAGATAAATTGAGTAGCTCACAAGATTTCAATTTGCACAACCATGCTTTTGATGGAAAGGATTATCTTTTCTTTGCACCTGGTCAATTGATTTGGATAGTGACCATGTCACTGTTAGCCACAAACATGTAATTTCTAAGATTTTGTTGTAGGGTTCAACACAATCTTTCAGCCAGTATAAATGGTGGAGAAAGAACTCAGGAAAGAAAAACCCTGGAAAAAGCCATTGACCCACAAGAAGCTGACAAGCTTTCTCACGTATTCACATTGGTCAAGTTTTTTTCTGAGTTTGAAAAGAATATCTAGGGTCAGTATGTTAATTTTTTTGGTTTGTAGCAACCAAAAAATTAGCATTAAATGGTATAATATGAAAATGGGAAATCAGTACTGAATAAACTTACTGTAAAACAAGATATGTTCACATGTATTAACTCTAATTTACAAGCACATAATGTGGCACTTACTAATGGGCCATGCAGTGACTGTATTATGGATCTGTCACGACTTTTGGTTCATCTGGATGATTTTTGTGAAGAGGCAATTCTTTACTGAGCATCGCAAATATCATCAAGTTAATGTTGCTTCAAATTGCACCTGTCTTACACTTGCTTACAAGTCCAACTGCAAGCTGCACAGATCCAAATCTGCCAGTACATAATGCACCAACAGATCATTGTTAGGAAAATTCAGTAGAACAAACATAAACCCTGATCTGCAGGTACATTATGCAACAGCTGATCAGGATCTTTGTTGTTTGCAGCTAGCCTCAACTTATAAATGAGTATATATGGTAAGGGAATGCCTTCAGTCTAAACTATACAGATATATATAGCTCCAAATGTACACAGGTTAAAAGGGTCTTGGATAAGATTTCTTCTTCCTCATCTATTATCATCAATCTACTAAAAGACACACAACAAGGAAGTGAGAGTTTATGCATTTACATTTTTTTAAGTATTGTGATAAACATCAGAGGATCATGTTTGGTGGGGGGAAGAGAGAGCATAATGTGAAAATGGATGTTTTCGGTATAGCATGATTTTTCAGCACATGATACATGGTGGCCAGTTCAACTGTTGAGGAAAAACTTTTGGAAGAACCAATGACCCACGGAAAGCTACTGGCAAATTTTCTCAAGAGACTCATATTGGCCAAGCCTGAGACTCAAAACCCATGTGGATGGAGGTGATATGGGAGTTATCAGTCAAACCTTCCTAGTTCCTGCCTGCTTAAGCAAAATTGTTAACTTCCTATTTACCCAAAAATTTATAAATCAGGGCTGTTTTCTTATAGCCAAATGTGCTAGATACAGTCAATAACAAACTTGATCAAATGAGCAGATATTAGTTTTGCTTTTTCTCTTAAGAGTTTAAACTCTGTAAATTAAAGTCTGTGTCAAACTTGAATAAGCAGATAATTAACCCAGGAAAGACTGGATATAGATGAAAGGTGGATTTGAAAACTGCTATTTTAAGGCAGGAGGAATTGATAATAATAACTGCTGTTTTGGATCAGTGCCCTATGTTTGTGACATAACTTTTATCACTATGCATCCATGATAGCTATATCTACATCTTCAATTTATTTTGCCCATATGTACTCACAAGTTGTGTCCAGTTGCAATGAACTTGGATTCTTATCAGCCAATACTTTATGCAACAGCTGATTTGGGTCAGTTTGCAGTGGGAATCAACTTGAAAGCAAGTATATATGTTATTAGGAATAATGCATAATCCAGCTGAGTTCAGGGACACAATTTGAAGGGGCAGCAATCAAAGTAGTACATTTACCCATAGTGTCCATGCACTGATGCCAGACTTGTACAAAACTCATTTAATACAAATAAGACTTGTACAAAACTCATTTAATACAAATAAGGAACTTAATATCTGACTTTTGGAATAATATAATACAGAAATTAAAGGGGACTTTTAAAAAAGTCCATTTTATTTGTCTGCAAGCTAAATCTTTTATGATTCACTCTGGCCAGAGTTACGAAAGAGGTAAGATATTTTTGCCATTGTACAAATGATGCCCAACGGTGAAAACTGGGGGCCGAAAAATCTGCTGTCACATCATTTATACTTGAAATCAGACTGATATATCTTGATGTATGTTGTTCAACTTAATTTGTTGTATGCATTTTAAATGTGTAGGTACGGTAGTTACAGTGGGATGGGTAGCATTAGGGCAATAATTTCTGGCACAGTAGGATGAACCCAGGTAGAATAATTAAGCAGTAGACTTGCTACAGGCAATTACCAGTGAGAGCTTTATGGATGATACCTTACAGGGACTCTCCTGTATCAATGCTGTTGATCAGAGAGGTCTGGATCTCTGATCTACCAAAACCTCTTAGACTGTTGATAGAAGATGATGGGGATGCTTTTTGGCAGTATCATTGCTTTACTGATAACATCTAATAATACCAGTAGCCCAGGTTAAGACAGATTTTCCATGTACTGTTGTTTTCACAGCAAATTAATCTGTTTCAGATTGCATTTTCTCTCAAAGATCATATTTCTTCAAATCCATCTCTGATGAATCTACATGTATTGAGGAAAGAGTTTACAACACAAAACATTGCAAGTGAAAAGAATTTGTACAGAGTACACCCACAATGTGTGCATGTACTACTGATCTTGTTATATGTATAGTGTGATGAGCATTATTTTCTGCACTGAGTGGAAATCCTGGTTCATTCTGTTAATATCTATAGGGTATGTAATATTCAGGATTAAAATGTCTTCAAAATTATTCACAATATCTCCTAATCTAAAACAGATTTTGATGCACTGACAAACCTAACATGAATATCTGGTATTTTCAACCCAAGTGACGGAAAAAAAGTTGCCAATAATTTTTCTCGTCTCAGTCATGAAAATATCAAGCTTGAGTGCAAAAAGTAAACTTTGGATAGCTTAAATTCGGTAAAATGGAATGCAAGAAAATAAGGCATATATTGTATTTGGCTAAAAATATCTGTTAAATATGTAATTTATTTTGTAACAAAAATAATGTATGCTTAGGACAAGGGCAAGTTTGAGTTTGTGCCCACTTTGTTGTAATGCTGTACATGTTTACATAATTTGTAGGGGCTACAAGTGGCCGAGTAGTTTAACCCTTTCATCACTAAGTAACTTTGTAGGCATAGAGTCCTCAACTCTAAGTAACTTTCGAGTTATAAAGCAAAATGACTTGTGGACTTTGAAACAACATAACTTTGCAAATGTTAAAGATATCAGGCTGGATTAGGTGTCAAAATCAAGGTTAAAATTCATATTTTATGACTAATTCAATAAAATGTACATATCTATTACAACTGTTAAAATGCAGGTACAAACAGGTAACAACAGGTAAAATACAATTATTTTATTACCTCTTAGAAAACAAAGTTCTCAAAACTTGTTCAACTGACCCTAGATGTACTAGAGAATAATCACAGTAGCAGCACAAGTCTTTCTTTCATGATTTCCATAATATATAAAATTCTATAAAATGAACCAAATTGATCTCCAAGGTGAGATCTGTCCACACACCTATATTGCTCTGACACGTTTGATCATCGCATTGAAGTTCGTTAAACAGACAATATTTCCAAAAGCTTCATCTGAATAGAATATTTGGCAATATTCTTAAGCTTTCCTGGAGCCATCTAACACTCGGGTGTGCCCAAATTCTGTCAGAAAACTGAAACAAATCTCTTTGGTTTTCGGCTTTGTCCAAACAAAACCACATGGAGCATACAATTCCTCTGGTTAAAACCTTGTAAGTCCTCTTCATCATAATCACTGTCATCCACAAGTGCATTCCATTGTCTCTCCATACGTCTTCTCTCATTTTCATACCAATTTACCAGTCAAAATTATTAAAATCCTCCGATAAAGCTTCTCTTAAATATCTTCAAACGCCGCGATTTTGGATACAAATTTCTGCATTCGGAAAACATGTTAAAAGTTCCTACTTTGTCTGATATTTCTAGTTGTATACAAGCTAAACTCATGAGATCATCCAAATATAACATCTACATTACAAGCTGGAAGTTATTAGAGGTACCCCGAAAGTTTTTTAGTTGGGTACTATAATGTTAAGGAAGAACACTGCCACAGACGAAAAGTTGGTTAAGAGTGTTTATGGACTTACTTCCCCCTGACCGTTTTTCGGTTGGCAGTGATGAAAGGGTTAAAGCACTCAATGTTACAGATCATTGCCATCTCATCTATCTGTGTAGGTTGAGTCTTGGTTCTGGCCAATGTAGGTATGTGAGAAAGCTTGCCATCAGCTTCTCATGGGTCGTGGAACTTTTCAGGGTTTTCCCAGGTTCTTTCTCCACTATTTATACAGGCCTTCATGTATAGCATATCTTGTGCTGAAAATGGCATTAAACCCTATAACAATAACAACATTACTGGCATTAAAATTCTTAAACCTTATATTTGTGTCACACTCCACACACTGGCAATATTTAAATGTTGCTGTTCATAAGTCACAATGATGTTTCATTTTGATGTATAGCAGTCATGATGCAGAAAAAGGATGTAAGAAAGAGCGTGTCACTTTTTATGATGTATTCATTCAAATCTGAGCAGTAAATTGGAGAAAAGTGCTTCCTCAAAACAGCTGATTTTACTTCCAGCTAAAGACATTGGAGCCTGAACATCTATGTTCTCTTGGGAGGAAGGATTACAAGGATATCCAACTACAACAGTAACAGAAATCATCCGGAGCTCTCTAGTAGCAAGAATAACCAGAAAGACACAGCTTTACTGAATACACACAAAAAATGATAACTTTGAAAGTAACATTTCTGGGCTTTAACATTATACAACTATTTCTTCTGAAATGCTACAAACACTCTTTACGTCAGAAGGAATCAGTAGTGCATCACATGGGATGAATCTGGATGGATTGGTATTCAAACAAGTATTTCATAAATCCTTAAGTTCTAAAATCTCATTTGTGTTCAACTTATATACTCACTCACAAGCCCAGTCCAGCTCCATAAAACACAAACCCATATCTGCTCTCCCACAATACACTGACAATTCATATCAAGATCTGCATGCATACTATGTGATTGCAGATCTGGGTCAATGCAGTTTGCATACTAGGTAATTGCAGATCTGGGTCAATGCAGTTTGCATACTAGGTAATTGCAGATCTGGGTCAATGCAGTTTGCATACTAGGTAATTGCAGATCTGGGTCAATGCAGTTTGTAGCTAGATCAAACTTATAAGTATGGATAGATGGTAACTATCACTGAAAAATAATGTAGATTTCTCAAATGGTCAAAATCTGCCATTGGTCATGTGTGACAAAAGGTCCATATGCATACATGTATGCAGCCAATCCTAGCAGACTGAAAATAATTTTATATTCTCTTCAAATTGTTATTATCAACTGGAAATGAGGAAATAACCTGGATATTCCTAATACCCCTTTGTTAGACACTGGAGTAAATTACATCCACAAAGGATTGGTGAGTAGACTCTGAGGAATACCTCATTGATGTTGGGGTTGTACAACTAAAAGGAAATACTTCAAACAAGAACTACATAAACAAATACATGTGGCAAAATAGGAAGTTTGGCTCCAGAAACAAGGAAAATTACAGAAGAAAAGAAAATACAGGTGATTACAATCAAATTGCATTCTCCTAATAATTTGCTCAAAATCCAACTTTAATGCCACACCTTGTCAAGGTAAGCCTCAGACCTTGGGAATATCCATTTCAGACTGATAATTACCATTAATATCTTCTTGAAAACAACCTCCTGTTCCAAGTCACAATGAACCTAAAATTATCAGCAATAGCAATGGTTCTATTTTCAACACAAAAGGCATTTCAGTTCCAGGCCACATTACAAACTACCTACCCTTTTCAACACATAACCTTAACAGAAGATAATAATGGTCATTTTCACTATTTATCTCATTCCAGAGGAAAAGATGTCAGTCAACAGTACAATTAACTTGAGTGTTTGATAGTCAGACCTTGGTGTGCTAAACACAGGCATCTACATGTAGCTAATTTGTTCTCAGTTATTACAACCATTTTTTAAAATTCTTTCACTTAAGTATATTACACACATGATGTAGTTATCCAGAAGGCAGCTAATTCTGTCAAGACCTGTATTCATCGTAATTCAGCATTTAAAACTTTTAAATCAATTTAAGAAATCTTAATCATCAGTGATGAGTCAAAATAGATCAGTAATGAGCTTTTTATACACAAGTGTCACAGCTAGAGTGGGCAGTCAATTGATATGTCATCTAACATTAAGTAATCATTTACACTATTACCAAATAACATCCTTTGAAGTGTATAAGAATTCTCTTCTAATGCTTAAAGTTTCATTCCTGATTTAGAGTCATTCTGATTTTTGAATACAGCAAATTTTGTTGTGTGGAAATTAGCAAATTTCAATTCTGCCAATTATTAAATTAAAAAGATTTTAAGATGGTCTTGAAAAAAAAAACCAGCTCTTTTTGGACAACAATTCTACCATGATATGAAAATTGTCAACTTCATTTAATAGAAATACTTGGGTAAGTTAACAAACAGATATAACTTCTTTTCTTTGCTCCTTAACAAAAGAACTACTACATCCTTGAAATATGTCATTGATAATATCTCAGTATCAACTGTTAAAGTTCAGTAGATCAACCAAACATTCTCTTCAAGTTAATCAATCTTGATTTTTGAGTGAATCATTCTTGATCCATGACATATCTTTCAAATGCTAATCATTATTAGACAAAATGAAAGACCAAAACTTTTCCTGTCACCTGGTGAATTCTAGTGAGTGAATTCATCCAGTTAAGATTAATGTAACAAATTCCTGTGAAAAAACAACAAAAGAGATTAAGTTTAATAAATAAACTGAATGATGAAATAAAGTACTTACTGCAGGAACCAATAGTTTTTTAACCTCTTCTACAGCTTTGGACAGTTTTATTTCCCCTCTGTTTCCAGTATCTTCTACTGTAATCAATACATGTAAATCCTCATTTAAATGTTCCCAATTGGGTTTTCCTCGGTTTTGTTCTTCCTGCAAACGAAATTCATCATTTAAAAAAAAACCTCAGAAGCTGAAGAGTGTAATGCAAGAAAGAATGTGCATTCAAATAAAAGTTCTTTACCATAATTTGTTTCACCCATGCAGTTTAAAAGTATAGGAACAGAAACAGATCACAATGGACAGGATGTGACATGATGCAAGGCCATAGAACTAAATGGTGGGGCAAGGAAAATGACTTTACTACTGGTTTGCAAGAAAGAAAATAAGCATTATCAAAAGAAAAAACTGCAACAATGTATAAACAGAATTGAAAGTAGAACTTTGAGCGAAGGGTGCTTACGGGGGGGGGTATTTAAGGCTTTAAATTTTTCTTTGATGTTCAAAAGACAAAGCAGTTAAAAGATTATCTTCATTGTGACCAAAACATTTCTTAAAGATTTCATAAAGTATGCAAATTTCTTTTTAATTAAAATGAAAACGAAGTGAAAATTACTACATAATTAAATATAAATGACCTCAAGTGTTAACAAATTTTGTATACTTTCTCCGATGATAGGCTAGCCTAACAAAAAAAACTACAACTGTATTTTATATTTTATTTATTTATTTATTTATTTAGGTTTCCTTCAGCTAAGGTCAAAATGAAATTTATGGGATATTTAATAAGATTTTTGAGGTCCATTTCTAACTCTATACAAAACAAATTGGTTGCAAATTTGGTAAATACTAATTAGTGCTGGGGCCATTCTGAGACAATCTGCAATGCAACTATTTTTGCAATTCTTACAGCACAAGCTGTGCTTTAAAACGATAATTTTTATTTTTCATATTGATGCAATTAATAAACAGATTTCATACAAAGATGGAAACAAGAAATAAATATTTCATTAATTTAGTAAAATCTTAGTTTATATTACTGCATTGAAAACAAGCTTTTTAGTATCTGTTTTACAGTTAAAGGTCACTTACTGTGAAACAACAATGTATTATACAAAGTATCAAGAAGTTAACTGTTGCCAATATGCATCTGTTCAGTCTAAGACCAGTTTAGTCTTCTCCAAACTGAAGCCATACCTATTTTCAGGTGTTTCAAAGGACTCCATAATTTTTATTGTCCTTCATATAAATTGTGATGGATACAAAAAAATTGTTCTGCACTTTCACTTCCATAATTTTAAATCTGCAATATGCAAGTTACAAGTATCTTTGTAAATAATGCAAAACTCAGTTACATGCATAGACTATAGCACTTATAAATTGTACTAAGAACCTTCATTGTCAGTCACCAGTGTTATGATAATAAGATTATGTCATGTAAAACTTGTCTGCAGCAAATCAACATTATTACTCAAGAGTCCACTGTGTTAAAAGCTAAATTCTTTCTGTCTTTAATGTTACATGCAAAACACCTTTTTTTGGTAGATATGCAAGAAAACTAAATCCCAAAAAATGTATGAAACTTCAAACTTAAATATATCTACAGCTTCTTTTCCATATATATATATATATATATATATATATATATATATATATATATATATATATATATATATATATATATATATATATATATATATCCTCACCTTTTGTTTGTCCCTCATGGATCCTTTACCTCTGACCATGATTTTGCAACCTGTAAATTGTTCCAGCTCCTTTGCAGTCATTCCTCTGGGACCTAATATCCTTCCCACAAAGTTAAACTGAAAAGAATTCAAATAAAAGTGATTTTTTCCCCTGATATTTAATGGGATATATTATCCTTGTAAATAATACACTGGCTGCAAATCTCCAGGCTGATAAAACACATGTCCATTTTTCTAATACATCTGAATTATCATAATATTTTATTTTCCTTGGCTACTACTGGAAGGAAGATAAAAAATTAAGAATAAGATTATATCATTCCAATAACCAAATTACTGTATTTACCATATGTTTAGACACCACATATGCTGGGACACCATAAATTATTTTAAAGTAATTTTTATGCACTGTATGTTTTGGGAAATATCATTTCAAGTCATAAGTTGTGGGACACCATTAAAATCATTCATCAAAAATTGCATGACAAAAATGAACTCAAATATAAAATTTTATTAAAGAAAATTTTAAAAAAGAAAATGCTGTGAGTGTTGTTTATTTACACTTTTCTGCAGAGATGCAAATTTGCTGGGAACAAGAGCTCAGGTAAGAATCAATCATTAATTAAATGAGTTCAACTTTCTGTTCTAATTAATGCATCAGCAAAGTGGGGTTTTTTATTATTAAATGCCAAGATTCATTTGCCATTGTGCTCATTACACGACTTATTTTGTCAAAATAACTATTGATAATTACAGTAGAAAGAGTACCTTATTATATAAAAATATATTCAGAGAGAGAGAGAGAGAGAGAGAGAGAGAGAGAGAGAGAGAGAGAGAGAGAGAGAGAGAGGGGGAGGGAGGGAGGGAGGGAAGAAGGAAGGGACCGGTAGATACATAGTGATGGTACAGAGTGATTGATAAACACCCTAATTCCAAAAACAAACATCTTTTATTGACACAGCAATGATATCTGACATAATATAAGTGCAGCTGACCAAACTTGAATGTCACAAGTATATTTAATTTACCTCCTTCATCCATCCACATTCTTAATTGCTCACTCAACCTACTCTGGCTCAAATCCAACAAATTCATCTTCTTCACTGACCATGCAATTTTTTGTCACATTCATTATCACTTATGATATTGTCCTCACATCCATTCAAGTTAAATTATTTTCAAATCAGATCTGGCTTGCCCGGAATCAATTCAACTGCTTTCACATTCCAGTCCACAATTGTTTGTCTGCGCTCTTAGTAAAAGACATATCATCTTCCTTGGAAAGGCCCTCTGCTGCTTTATAAATAAAATTTGTCCAGCTTTTCCTCACGTCAAGTCTGACCGGTCTATTTACACTGATGTCTAGTGACTGTAGCTTGGAGGTGCATCCGCCAGGAGTAACTGCAGGCACAGTGTTACCTTTCTCAAAGCCTATTTTACAGCGTCTGTAATATGCACCCCGTCTGTAATATGCACCCCGAAAGAATGCACGTCTAAATGAGATCGATACTTTCTATATAATCAAGATATCTTTAATCCACTTCAGCATCACCTCCTCATCAACCCTTATCCTGCACACATGATCCATCCTTTTGATGCCTAAATATCTTTAGCTCCCTCATACCATGAAAAAAAAACTTATTATTTTAAAGTTTTTTTTTTTTAAGTTTTAAAGTACACATTTGACATCTTTCTTATTGACAGTTCGTCCAGGAATGAGATCAAATTATCTTGTTTTCGAAATGGTCTTCTTCTCTTCTTGCCTTTAAGATTTCGTGAAATAATTTTATTTTGTCCTGCAAATCTTCTGGGAGACACTGGGCCATCGCTGTTTGTGAATGAAGCACAAGGTTGTGGTCACTTTAAAAAACCTTTTGCCCAGTTTCTACTGGCATGAAACTCAATTTCTGGACATCCACCTGACACATATTCCTTGACATAAGCATATAGTGTCCACACTAACAGGGATCTACGGACTGCACTGGATGAGAACCAACTTTGCAAATTTTTTCATCTGACTCACTGACATATGATACTGGTCTCACATCCTTTGCTAAATGTCCCAATTCATTCAGCTGCTGAGAAAAATCTATTTATGACCAATTTGCAAGGGTTGACTTGGGAGATTTTGAACTGTCTTGCTGTTACTCAACCTCCATGGAAATTTGATAAATGTACAACTTCCTCCATTTGCTTTAATGTAAAACGATACCCTTGCCTGACATTGTATAGGCATACTCTCTCTCCTGATTGGGCTTTGCAATTTTTGGGGGTTTTTTGCAGCCGATTCATTTTCTTTTACATCACACTTCAATTTAGCATGCATTTGGTCAACCTACGGGCCTCTGCACTACAAACTTATCCATAATAGTGGAGAAATATAATGTGGTTGATTTTTATTCCCCTTTTTACACGATAACAATGACTGTGAAGAGTCACTTTTTATATAAATTTGTGAGAAATTATCCTTTTAAAGTGTTCCACTGCTTGTATGTTTTTTAAAATTAGTGAAAACCGGAAGAAATCAAAGTTGTCTTACCTATGTCAGCTGACTTTATATACATATGAATAGTTGTTTTTGTAAAAAAATCTCTATGCTTAATATAATCAAAAGTCTGCTTTCAAGGTCAACCTGCTTTGTAATTAAACTTTGCAGTTGATATCCTATGGGTAAACAATGAATTTATAATTGTTACAAGGTGTTTATTCAACACCTGGGCTTTCATTTCCCATCTGCAGTCCTAATTGAGTTTCTAGTTATTCACTGTAAATAGTATACACAGCATTAAACTTGCTTTAATAATACTTTTTGTAACCCATGGAAACAAAAAGATTGTCATTTGTACTCACATAGACTATTTCTAATAATGATTTTTTTACTGTCATATTGTTACCATGGATATAATACTCTCTTGGTTGTTTTGTACCTCACACTGTCAAACATGAATGGCAGGTACTTTCGAGGAATGGGGTTGATAATTCTCCCTCCCTCCCTCATTTGTATGTGATTTTGCTGCATCCAGTTTTCATTCTCATAACATTTTGAGGACAACCAAACATGATTCATTCATAAATATTCACATCAATGACCAATGTGTTGTGTTATCTAATGAAAGCAACATTCAAACCTTTGAGGACAACCAAACATGATTCATTCATAAATATTCACATCAATGACCAATGTGTTGTAATGAAAGCAATAACACTATGGATACATGCAATACATATACTGAGTCTGAAGATATTTTTCCTTGAAAAACTAGCTGATGTCGAAAAAAGTGAATAATTGATAACAGTACAAGGTTATTTTCTTTCATTATATTATCAGATAAGCATTTATCTATTTTGTTATAACATGCAGTGTGGCCAGTTTTGGGAGGTAGGACATAAACTTAACACTTTCATTTCTGGGACACACATGATGTGGGTTATAAAAATATTCAGTGTTTTATCTACCAATTTCTCATGTGTCAAAAGCAGACTTTTCCAATCTGACAAACAAAAATCATCACCAATATGTAAACTGATGCACCCGAATGTTAAGTTTTACTGATTAACAAAAAAAAACAACAAAGGTTCAATGTAAAAATCATTGATGATACTTAAATTGATGCACCCCA
Organism: Potamilus streckersoni; assembly: GCA_016746295.1. Lineage (NCBI taxonomy): Eukaryota > Metazoa > Mollusca > Bivalvia > Unionida > Unionidae > Potamilus > Potamilus streckersoni. The sequence goes on along the minus strand of JAEAOA010000640.1, from coordinate 1,140,474 downwards.
ATATTATGTGTTGCCAATTAGCGCAAAATTATTGTTTGGTCTAACTACTTTAATGGCTAGATTACAATTCTCTCAAACAGGGAAAAACATGTGCATGTCAGTTTCTTATGTTAGTGTTACAATACAAAGGGTTACAAAAAAAATGAGTGTTGAGCCTGGATGTTAGAGCCATATAATCACCCCACAGAAGCAGAAAATGAACGCATGATTTTAAAGTGATTCTCACAAGAAATTAATCTTTTATGCACACCTTTGTCATGCAACAAAGCAATATTTCCGATTGCTCAATTGTATTCCCTGCATTGTTCCAATATACTATCAGCATTCCACTGAAAATTGGATCCTCTGATGTACACACAAAAAATCTGAAACAAAATTATCCATTGGCTGGCATTTATGACCAACCAATGTTAATATTACTGTTATTGAACCAGTGGAGCCTTCGTCATCCTAAGATGTAATAGTTACTCACAAGATAAAATGCAATTTGTGCAGCAATGGTTATGTTTTCAAAAAGAAGTTGAGTAAAGAATAAAAAAAATAAAGAATAAAAAGTGAAGACACCTTTATGTTTTGCCATGTACAGAAGCTAAAAAAACCTCCATGACCAAAAGTGCAAAAAATAACTTTCAGAGCAGTACACTGTCAAGGCATGCTGGGTTGCCAGAACACAAACAGCTAATTGAAGGTCCACAACACCAGGCAGATTTGAATGCAGGTTTACAAAAACATTCTTCCAAACAAAGACAACAAATGAAAGTGCTACTTACGTGTGTACATTGGCAGAGTGTACAAGACATTCCTTTCTTAAAATACAAATCTCTTCTTAATTTAATATATAACTTAACAACTGAAGAAATAATGCCAATGGAATTTATAAGAATTCTACCAATCAATATTCAAAATGTTGGCGAGGACATGAAACCACCCACATGATCTTTAACAAATATAGATAGCCAGATGCTTCAGGCAAGGAACTTATTGACTTTAATATTTTTGTTGTGCATTTAAATATCAATATTTTTTTAAAACTACTGAAAAATGATCATCAGCTTGAATAGAACTCATAAGCTTGGATTTTGACTCACTGTTTTTTTGCCTTGATGAGTCAAATCACTTACATGAAGCCATTTGTATATAAAATACTGAATATTCACAAGTTCTGGGATACAAAATAAAATAATTAGTTTTCGTGTCCCAACATATGCGGTAAATAAGACACATAAAATACCTAGAATCAAATAGAAAAGATCATGTGAATCTAACAAAATTTGATGAGTTTATTATACTTTTAAGATGATGTATATCAAAATTACAATGGGGAAAAACAATCACCATAAATATGAAATAAAATGGAAAAATCACTGAAGCATATGAAATGAATATAAGCACATTTAGCCAAAATAGGGTTGTGTGGCAAGCTTTAACACAAATGTGTGTGTATTTGTGTGATATGGAGGACTCTTAATGTAGCTTTACAAAATTTGAAAAAATAGTCATTCCACTATGATGGTGGATATCTTCAGTTTATATTGATGTCCAGCACTGGGGCATTATGCTGCAGACATGCAGCACGATGTCCCACTCAGTCACATTATCCTGATGCCATGTCAACTAGTCCAAACACTAACCTCTTAATGCCGAGCATCTAGCAAGACAGCTGTTAGTACCATTTTTAAAAGTCTCTGGTATAACTTGGCAGGGATTCGAACCTGCAACCTCTAATATCAAAGGCAGATGCTTAAACCAATAGGACACCATAGTAGTCAACACAAATATAACTTTGAAAAAAATATTTAATCCTTTATATTTATACAAGATGAAACAATAAAATAAAATACAAACAAAAAACACATGACTGTATAACCACACAATCAAATGGGCTTTATTTAATTTTCAAAAATCTATATGGCCATACCATGACTGACTTGAAATTTGTGAGGGGTATCAATTTGTATGCCTCAATTGCAAAGGCTTTTTAAAATGAATGATGACATAACATGCTTACCTCTGGATGTTCTTTGACTGGTACAAACAACTTTTCCGACAATGTGACTACTGGTCCATAGGGTTCAGGTAAACTGAGAGGTTCCCTGCCACCATTCTTGCAGTGAAAAAGTGATAATCTTGCACGGTTGATTTCTGAAAGAGTTAAAATAACAATGTATATGTGTATCTTTTTTTAAGCTTTACTTAATGAAAATGGCAGCAAGTCTTCACTGCTTTCCTTCCACCCAAAGCATACTCCTATTTCTGGTCAAGGATCAATCTGAAACATGGAAAACAAGAGTATAGTTCTGATAGATGTTTCTGTAACCAGGCCTTTCCAAAAAACCCCAATACCTGTAGTGCAGGGCAAGTGAATTTTCACATGGCAAGCATACACCCTAATGAAGATTACTCACACATAACAATTTTGTTTGAGGTATTGGTAATGTGCATAAAAATCTCCAGGAAACATGCAATGATTTTACATGTATCTTTACATGTATCTTTTTGTGATGATTGGAAGATTATAATTCAGTCAGGAAGATCCTTATCCAAGTAAATAGTTATAAAAAAGGGGTAAGTAAAAATCCAAATTGTAAGTGCCATGGGCAAGTAAAAACACCAAAGTAATTTGGAAGACCTGATAAAAATGAAAGTAAACTTCCATATTCTTTGATTCACAAAGTTATATTTATTTACAACCCTTTATTGTGCTATTATAAATCTATTTACCATTTCAATAGGAAAGAGGACTTCAAAAAAAAAAAGAATCGGGTCTTTTAATACCAAAGAAATTTTTGGGAGTTTCCATTCTAACACAGCTCTTAATGAAAATGAAAATTTTAGTCAGCCATGGGAATCAACATTTTTATGTTGACTTCATAATGCAGACATTTTACTAGTGACCAAAAGGGTACATGGTATATTCAAACCATCAGATCATCCTGGAAAAGGTATTTTGACAAGCCAGGTAAAATATATTACTCTATTTGCCTCCAAAATATACCATTTAAATATCTTCCTAGCAGTAATGCAGCAAAAAACAAAAACAAATCCAGGTTCCTTGAAGGAAGTAATGTTCAATTTATCACAAGAATTTCCAGAAATCCAAGATAAGACCATTTCTTCATTTAACTATTCAGTACTGAAACCAACTTCGGCAAAAATGATATTGCTGCACCAACATTGCATGCAAAATCTATCATTTTCATTTAAAACCAACTAGATACTAGAGAAAGTCTTAATTTGAAAACTCCAGTCAAATATGACCACCCATTCAACAGAAGCGGCAGCAAAACGTTTCATTCAACATAACTGCGATGGAAACTAAAATGGATTTTAGACTAGCCCCATTTTCACTCCTGTCTAAATAGACAGCATTAGAAGTCTTCTGCTGAAATTGCCATGATGATATTAAACAGCATTAGAAGTCTTCAGCTGAAATTGCCATATTAGACAGCATTAGAAGTCTTCAGCTGAAAATGCCTTGATGATATTAGACAGCATTAGAAGTCTTTAGCTGAAATTGCCATGATATTAGATAGCATTAGAAGTCTTCAGCTGAAATTGCCTTGATGATATTAGACAGCATTAGAAGTCTTCAGCTGAAAATGCCTTGATGATATTAGACAGCATTAGAAGTCTTTAGCTGAAATTGCCATATTAGACAGCATTAGAAGTCTTTAGCTGAAATTGCCATGATATTAGATAGCATTAGAAGTCTTCAGCTGAAATTGCCTTGATGATATTAGACAGCATTAGAAGTCTTCAGCTGAAATTGCCATATTAGACAGCATTAGAAGTCTTCAGCTGAAATTGCCATGATATTAGACAGCATTAGAAATCTTCAGCTGAAAATGCCATGATGATATTAGACAGCATTATTAGTCTTCAGCTGAAATTGCCATGATGATATTAGCATTAGAAATCTTTAGCTGAAATGGCCATATTAGACAGCATTAGAAGTCTTCAGCTGAAAATGCCATGATATTAGACAGCATTAGAAGTCTTCAGCTGAAATTGCCTTGATGATATTAGACAGCATTAGAAGTCTTTAGCTGAGATTGCCATGATATTAGACAGCATTAGAAGTCTTCAGCTGAAATTGCCATATTAGACAGCATTAGAAGTCTTCAGCTGAAATTGCCATGATATTAGACAGCATTAGAAATCTTCAGCTGAAAATGCCATGATGATATTAGACAGCATTATTAGTCTTCAGCTGAAATTGCCATGATATTAGACAGCATTAGAAGTCTTCAGCTGAAAATGCCATGATGATATTAGACAGCATTAGAAGTCTTCAGCTGAAATTGCCATGATATTAGACAGCATTAGATATCTTCAGCTGAAAATGCCATGATATTAGACAGCATTAGAAGTCTTCAGCTGAAAATGCCATGATATTAGACAGCATTAGATATCTTCAGCTGAAAATGCCATGATATTAGACAGCATTAGAAGTCTTCAGCTGAAAATGCCATGATATTAGACAGCATTAGAAATCTTCACCTGAAATTGCCATGATGATATTAGACAGCATTAGAAGTCTTCAGCTGAAATTGCCATGATATTAGACAGCATTAGTCTTCAGCTGAAAATGCCATGATGATTCAGGCATAGTGATTACAAGATTTTCTAACTGCTTCCGTTTGATATAAACATCCTCAAAGTTACAACTACATAGGAACTGTCATTGCCACACTTGATTTAGTTACAAATAAAATGTCAGTGATGCCTTGATCTAAAGAAATGCTTCCACTGACATTCATCCCTCATGAATTGATCAATGTACAGATGAAAACATGATCCATACATGAACCTTCCATCATGGAAATGTCAACAAGAATTAAGAGATGATACAAGACAGTGGATTAAGCGGTGTCTAAGATTATCTATAATTCTTAACAGTTATCATTTTCATTTAGGATCAACAAGACATTAAAAGGTGTCTTTTTTTAAAAACCATTTCCATAAGACTTTATCTAGAAGCAGTGGCAATAATAATTTTCAAAATGACAGTAATGGTTGCTTTATTAAATGGTCAGGTCAGCATAATTTTCAAAATGACAGCAGTGGTTGCTTTATTAAATGGTCAGGTCAGCATAATTTTCACCTATGCTGCTAAAGCTGTCCACATGAGGAATAGAAGAGTTTCAAATTGACACCATGGTGGCATTATTAGCAGTCAGACTGGTACCATATTCATAAGTAGCATCAACTGGCTGTTCACAAGAGGAATAGAAGAGTTTCAAATAGACACCATGGTGGTATTATTAGCAGTCAGACTGGTACCATATTCATAAGTAGCATCAACTAAATATAAGTAGTAAAAACACACATGTTGATAGACTTTCTTATCTCTGGAGTTAAAAGAAAAATTTTTCAAGACTACTGCAAATGGTGGCCATATTGCTAACATTGTCTTTTCAGACCAACAAGTACCCTCACCCTCCACCCCTGGTAAAAAATCATGTAAGAAATTAGAAATGAATGAATTAAATTACCAAGATTTGTGCATTATTTTATATCATGGAGGCTTTTCATTTTTAAAATCACAAAATGTTAAGGGACTATGACAGTACTATATATCCCTGAATTTCTATGCTTGTTTTTTTTAAAGTGCAAACCATTCACATTGTCCAGTAATGGTAGAATACTTTTTGAAAACCTGATTTATCTCTGAACTGCAAAAAGCCTTCCACATATTTGATCAAGGTTTGAGGTCCATAGTTGAAGACCGCGTGCAATGCAAAAATTTTTTCTTTCACTGACTGTAACCTTAATAGATTCAAAGTCAAAAGCATTTTACTTAAACAATGTAAACATTATTTACAAACTTTAGTGCAAGTACATGGTCAAGATTTGAAACTATTGTACAGAAACCATTTTTCTCCTTCCTATAACAGTGATGTTGACCTTTATCCCCCTTTGGGGGATGTTTTCTGTGCCATATAAGAAAGCTATCTACATAGTATAGGTCTATGTAGAAATACAGCTATTTTACAAAAACCATTTCTCTTATTTGAGTCACAAGGACTATTGTCTGACATTTAGACTTCAAGATCAATGAGGATGAGGTTTTTAACTACCTCTGAGTACAAACTATCAACAAAGATTGGTAAAGGTACATGATGGACTTATGTCATACATTTTTTTTAATCAGGCCAAGTTGTCAACTGACTCCAAATTAACATGGTTTACCTTTCTACAAGCAAAAACCATCCACAGTTTGCTTGTGAAGATGGTGGATGGTTTCAGTTATCAACAAAAAGGAAAATGCTAATAAATTCTCAGCTGTAGTCAGTCACCATAACAATCTTAAAATCTTGTCTCAATTATCCTACAACTTGTATACATACAAATTATTAAGTTTTCAGAAATGAAAAATCACATAATTAGGGATATTAAGTTAATGCAACTATATGCATATCCAAGCTATTAAACTGGCCTTAAGGTTCAACTACTTGGTAATGTCAAAACAAATCCGACAAAACTTTGCCTCTCTGCCTACCATTTTTTTGAACTGTAATCCTATATGACTTGTGAGATTTTCTTCAGTCCAAATGTTAAAACCCTTTTAGAGTCCAATTAGGTTTGATGTATACTTGCTTAAAGTTGAGTCAATCTGCACATAACCACTGTCTAGGATTTGCCATTGCATAATGCACTGGCAAATCAGGTCTATTTAGTTTGTTCTACAGATTACTCCTAACAAACCACATAGATCCATATCAACATATTCATTGTGATGACAAATCTGTGTCTATACAGTTTGCAGCTGGACTTGTACATGAAATTATATGGTACAAGTTATCTGTTGTACACATTCTCAGATACCCAGTCTGAACCAGAGTTTAACTGCAACAGATACAAAAGAATTACATACCAGCACATCCATACCTGAATTAATGACAATGCTAAAAGGCAAGATAGTGGATAATATCTATGGGTATATTATATAAACTATAAAGCAAGATGAACATAAATTATTTATGATAGTCTTCCACTTATTGAATATGTGGGTGAGTAACTACAATAACTGGAGAAGAATAAGAATGTTGAATGTGGAAACAAAGAAAATACATCAGTATAATATCACATTTCCAATACATAGTGATGCATCATCACACCCAATGTATTATCACAATTATGGACTAGAGGTGTGGGGCATTACCAGTTTACAAATTTACCATGGTATGTATATCTTGTGTTATGTACCATGGTACATTTTCTTTGTAACTGGACTTCAGTAGTTTCCACTGTTATGGAGTGTATGGAAACTAATCTTGTAATGAACTGAATGCTACTAACAGCATGGCTTAGTTTTACATAACTACAAAATTTAAAATAGTGTTCAATATTTTTTGTACAAAACAATCATATATATATATGGTTACAATTATAATTATATTCATGATCACTTATGCAAATGTGGTGACCAAATGGAATGTTCTGAAAGATTTTTAGTTCAAGTCCAAATTTATGCAGATGTTTTGGATTTAAATATTAAAATCAACATCAATTGTGGTATACCACAATACAAAATCTTTTGTGGTGCCCATTTCTATTATTGACATAATTAAAAACAAAACTAAAAATTTTGAAATTTTTCACTTCCATATATTAAAGCAAGATACAAATATAACTTTGGAAAATTTGTTTACAATACTGTAGTTAAATAATACAGACCAATGCACAAAAATGTAAATATATGAGGGTAGTTCTGGAAAAATTATGATTTAGTAAGGTTTTGCAGCAGCTTATCTTCCACTAGCTTATTTTAAATGACATTTTTATACAAGTTTTGAGCCAAGAATGGGGCATGTACATGTAATGATGTATTATGGCATGAACCAGTGTTATGTAGAATATGAATAGTTGTACTTTATGTACTGACAACAACTGACAACAAGTAGTCACCAGGAACACAAAATAATACATGCTGCACACAGCTGATTACACTATCTTAATGTATAGTCTGTCATATGTAAGTACTTATCCACTCGGTCAAATGACTATATAAAACACATTCTGACAAAATAATTGAACCATATCCCAGGGAAAAAGACTGCCTCCTACTGCACAGGCTCTTTGTTGGGCAGGTACAAATCTTCTATCACTTGCTCTAAATTTGGTTGTTTGGTTCATTGCTATGGTTTTAACCAATTTTCATTCAGCACATGATTGGTGGCTAAAAATGGCAGCCAGTATATTTGGTAGAGGAAGAATGCAGAAAACCATCAGGAAGAACCAACAAAACATGGGAATATACTAGCAAACTTTCTCCCAAACCCAAATTGGCTAAGCTTGAGGTGTGACCAATATGGACAGAGGTCAGTCACCAGTAAAGGCAAGTGCTTTTAGGTCACTCAGCCATTTGTGGCCCCTCTCTTAATACTGTACAAAAAAATGGAGGAAAACTTTTCATTTTTATGAAAATTCCTATACTGGTAAGTAGACGCTATTTTTAAAAAAAGATTTTTCAAGTCAATAGCTTGGCTCATGCAGCACATCTGTGTTTTCCTAGGTTATCCCCACCCCAACTCGCTCTGATGGGGTGGATCAAAATTCTAAATTAACTGTGCATGTCAGCAGACCACCATCCCAAACATATCCCAAAGCATTAAATCTGAAATAGTACTGGAGCTAAAGGAAACTGCTCACACAAACATGCACGTTTGAAGGACATTAAATTCCCCCCTCTTAATGGAACTGCATGGGGATAACAATTTTTTTTATACATCAGCCAAGCTTAGTGTCAAAAGGCAAATTCAAGTGTCTTTATCTTTCAATAATATTTTGTTAGCAAGATTGTAATGTTTTTTTTTACCCCCTTCTTTTTCATTGCCCCAAGTTCTGAGCCAATCTTAATATGTACAGTATATGCTCACAATATTGTGTTCATGACAGGTGGGCGGCTTAAGTGTTTAGTACTAAATACTGAAATGCAACTATTGCTGCCTCCAAGAGAATGCTCTTGCCTTGAGTCATTAGCCCTCAATCAGTCACTTATTAGCCAATATGCATACCAATCTGTATAACATTATGAATTGATCTGTACTTTAAGTACTTTAAAGAATGTTGGTTCATGATAGCTCTGGAAGGGGAATGTATCAGCTGTGGGTGATGTACCTGGTATTATCCAACAACAGTATTCAAGCATTTTCCAACAACAGTATGTAAACATTTATATAGCTTAAATATTTGCCACTAACCTGGGAAGAATGGCAATGAGTTTGCACCCTGACTGTCGCTTTACATAAGCATCCACTTCCCCTTTTAATGTTCATTTTCTTCTCATTCTTGACATTGCAGAGTTCACTCTTCAAACTAATTTTGTTTTCAATAAATATTGTTTAATTTTTGGTACATTTAATAAATCTCTTGTTCTATGAGAATTGTTGTTTTCCACATACAGAACATGTTCTTTGCCCTACAATAACACAAATTCAGATCTAACACCAATCAGCTACCAAATTGTTACAACAATTTCATAAATTTATTGACAGTATGAAGTTTTATTGGTAAAATAGTTAGACTTAAATAATTTGGTAAGATGTGTTACAGTTGGCAAGTCTTTTTTCTCTGTTGTTATCTTAAAATATATCATGTGTAGAATTGTTACTTAGTCATGGTATGGTAAACAATAGCAAGCAGTTATTAGCAATCCACCACCATACAAAACCAAGCAAACAAAGTACACAAAATATGTTTCTAACCAAATTCAGAAATCAAACAATTTAACTAGCTCATTAAATAGTTTCTAATGAGTTCAAACACCTTAAGGTTGCTGAGGCTGTCACCAATGTGCATGTAGCTTAGTCAGTCCAAAAATAATCACACATTAAATCAACCACTGAAGCAAACAATTCATTCCCCTATTTGTTTATTAATAATTATTGTCAAAATACTTCACCAGTATTCACATGCCTTGTAACCTAACATAAATAATTCTATCATTTTGTAAACAATTGTTAGACACCAATTAACAACCTCAATACATAATCTTTCCATACATTATATCTGGATTATTTTTTTCTGAATTTAATTCAGACACATGATAATCAATGATGGACTGACACAAAGCTAAGTTTGTATGTGTATAAGTTTTATGGAATTATTATGCATTCACTGTGATGGATGCAGTGAAAGCAGATGCCAAGTATATGTATTCATACCATATTCATGCTATACATTACCAATGCAGGTTTATCTGCTTTACAACCAAATATTAAATATGTAATCACAGTTTCCACTATTTCTTGTTTAATGTGTTAATCTCAAAGAGTAACCAGCCACTGAAGCATGAGCTCTGCACCTATTCCAGTATCCTTCCACTTCAATTTGTATAGCCTTAGGGACACAGACATCATTTTCTTCAGGTAACTGACCTTTAACACTTCTGCACAACCTGCCAGATAGCATGGTGTACTCCAACCATTGTTACTGGGTTCTTAGCTTAGTTTGAAATTCTGTAATAGGTAGTGTAATATACATGAATTAATGAGGCTCTAATTCAAGAAGATTATCTTTCTAAATTTATTACGGTAAAAAGAGAATGGTCTTCTGAAGGGGGGTGAAAATTAGAATGATACAACAAAAATTTAAGTTCAACAAGGTCATCTTCTGGTGAGAGACATAAGCTAAACCAGCCATTAAGATCTAATTACTACTGGAGGTTTTGCCTGAGGAAAAAAACATCAAGTTTCCAAACCTCACTGCCAGAGCCTACCAGGCTTTCATTTTACATGGGATCCTATTAAGGTGATGGAGAAACCCTGATGGGTGTTTAGTTGGACTTGGAATAATACATCAGTATAGCTGTCATTTTCTATCATAGGCTAGTGACTGAGAAAACTATTTTTGAATTTATTTTAATAGGTATCAATTTGTTTTGGTTATTATTTAATTTATTTTCACTGGTATCAATTTGTTTTGGTTTTGTGGCCAATAAAATGTCTTATTGAATGTATACTGAAGAATTAATTTCTTACTGGATTTTAAATTCTGTATTTCACTGTATACAATGGAATGAATTTATTTGGAAGGTTTATCAATTCAGTATTTCAGTGTATACAGGGGCTTGACTTTCTTGGATGTTTTTTTTTCTTCTTCAATTCAGTAGTTCATTGTATACAGTGGCTTGACTTTCTTGGGATGGTTTTTCAATTCAGTATTTAACAGGGCATACAGGGGCTTGACTTTATTGGGAGGGTTTTTCAATTCAATATTTAACACAGCATACAGGGGATTGAATTTCTTGGGTGAGTTTTTTCAGTTCACGTTTGCAGCAACCACACAATCAACAACTATTTGTTAATACACACTTTACAACTTGTAAAGAAACAAGAAGAGTTGTCTTTTTTGTGTAATGGCACTTTTAAAGTATTACTGGCCATGTCATTAAGTGAAAATAGAGGTGAAATGCCTTTCCCAAGAACACACAGACTCAGCCATTGCAGTCTGGCCCAGGCAGTTATCAAACTTGGGACTCTTGAATTACAAGTCCAATATTCTACCATAATTATCTTTATGAATTACAACACATCTTTTGTAATTAATTTTAATTTATGGTAGTACTTAGATTGTCCTTTCATAATGTTATGTGGCCCTCAAACAAGGAAGGATAGGGAGCAATGTCCCTGTCCTGGAATCCTAGGTGCATCAAATGTATTTAGAACTCTACCCAGCAGGGAAAGGAGCTAGCATCAATCAAGTCTGACTAAGCTATCATCTAGAACTGTATTCAATCCAGCAAACAACCTGTGGAAAACTAATTACTGGCCTTTTCAGAAGCCTTTGTCAATCATCAACCAATGATCAAGTTACAGCTGAACATTTGAGTAATGTCAGAAACACATAAATAAGCCAGGAAATTTTGTGCTAGAAATTATTAAATCACCTGACTGAACCACACAAAGAAAGCCCCCATACAGGTTTCAGTATTGTACATACCATCCTTTGTCCTTCAAGCCAAAGAAAGCTCATTTGCACATTGTTGTATTAATAAGAATTGCAAAAGAACATGTTTATACTGATATTCTGTAAGCCTACAGCATTACATGCACTTTTCTATGCATGTTGAGTGTGAATAACAACTTGAAATTTAAAATAGAGCACTCCTCTATTCATTCTCCAAATGACTGAGAAATACAAACTCCTAATGCCAGATCAAAATGCTGAATAAACCTACTGCACACCAAAATCAAACTACAAGACTGGTAAATAACTAAAAAGCTAACCATGGGGACTGCAACGACTGGAGAGGCATCAACCTTCTGTCCATCACTAGCAGAATCTTAATCATAAGGATTACCATCACAGCTGATGCCCTTTCATAAAATTAAAGCTGGTTTTAATAATAGAAAATCCAGCACTGACAAGAATTCCATACTTCAACAAATACTTGAGCAGTCAATTGAATGGAACAATACCATCTACACCAATTTCAAAGAGTCTGAAAATATATTTGACAGCCTTTACTCACTCTGGGTCACAATGAAGATTGTAAACAGTCAAGCTTCTGCACTAAGACTTCCAGTGTACAGTTATGTGACAACCATCTAGCAGACTGCTTCAGCATCAACAAGGGCATAAAACAAGGCCTGCATCCTTGCCCTCTTTCTTTTTTTTTTTACATTAACATCTACTGGCTGATCAAAGTGACAAATGTGGACAGCAAAAGTGGTTTTGGTGGCCCTATACATCATCCCTCAAAGGCCTTGACAACACTGAGGTCATTCAACTGTTTTCAAATCAGCAAATAGATAAGAAATGACAGATGAACTCTGAAAGCCATAATGATAGAACTGTAAGTGAACAGAGTACAAAGACCAAATTAATGAAGAAAAATCATAAAGCTAAAAATCCTATCACTGAATAACAAACCAATAGTAGATAGGAATCTATATACATTGAAAGCAAAGTGGATAATCCAGTTGAGAAGAACCAGCAACAAAGCAAACAAAACCTTCAGTATGCTGAAACAGAAATCAGAACCTAAACTCCAATCAAACCTGAGGATTTACCAAAGCAATGTCATTGAAGTGCTACTGCACAGCTCTGAATACCAGAAGCTAACATCAAGAATAGTACAAATGCTTCAAATATTACCCCCCAAAAAAATGTCAAAAGAAAAACTTGGTCAACAAATATCATAATGAAGATCTTCAAAGGACAGAATCAACATTTCTTGTCCATATTGTTAAAAGAAACATGGACAGCAACTGGGGCACATATAAAATGTCTGCCCCTCCACTGGACCCCAGATGGGCAACAATCTGAAGAGTTAGCCAAAAGAGACTTGGTGAAGGACTCTACAGAAAAAGAGTATGGTTGCACACCATCAGCTGTGGCACACTCTCATTTATGTCTCTTATGCCACCTGAAGCATAAGGAGAGATAAAGTAAACACATAAATGGATATATCACATCAAGGAAATAGCCAATAAAACCAAAGCCCTCAATGCATAATATGATACTTTTATAAAGTTTGGTACAAGTCTCCAAAGTTGTTTTTGAGAACAAGTTTTAAAAATTTATATATTTTTAGCAATGATGGCCATATTGGATGGCACTTGAAAGCACACTATGGCAAGATGCTTCATATCAAAGTTGGTCTGGTCATGTTCAGCAGTTTTTGAAGAGTAGTTGTTCAATGTTTTTCTGTATTTAGATAATGGCTGACATATGGTACACCAGAATCACTGCATAAAAATTGAAAATTCTCTAATCCAATATTTTTCATTTTCCATGATTATTTGTTAAGCAACCAGGGATCAAGATAGATATGAATGTTAGGGAAAAGTGACTTCTCCTTTTGGGCAGAACTTGAGAAGTGGACACAAAGCCTGAAATGTGATATAATGTGTGCTCTCTTAATTCAATTCATATTTATATGTAATACTGGATTTAAGCAATTATTTTATTTTCTAGCAGAAAAGCAGGAAATTTTCTTAGTTATTTTGGACATATGAGTCTAAAATTAGAAAATTATAGAAACTGCATTGTAACAAAATTTAACTGAGTAACTAGGTCACATTATTGTAATTGAAAGTTGGTAAGACTGCTTAATCAACCACCTTCATTTCTTTTTTTTATATTTTAGTATTTATGCTTTTATAAAATACTTTTCAAATGTCCACAATAATGCCACTTTCAAAACTTTCTAAATGCGTTTGACACAACCCCTGTTCCATGTACATGAGGGCAAATGGACTAGTGACCTCAAGTCTTTGTTTGGATAAAATGTACCTATTCAAACCTTAAAATGTAAAAAATTACAGATATGCTCATTTATAGTGATATATAAACTAAGCCCTTCCTTCCAAACCAATCAATATTGACTTGAGCACATCTATTTTTAGAAGGAGGTTGTCTCTTTATGTAATCCCTCACTTTTCTTAGATGTTTGGGTTTTTTTGGGGGGGAAGGGTCCAGTTTATTTATTTATCTACTTCAGTGCTTCCCTGGGAATAGTTACAGTAATGTTTTATTGGGAACAATGAAATCAGGACAAAGAGTATGTTTTGAAGTCACTTGTGCATTTATTCCTATGTACATAAATTATGGGTTGTTTCAAACAATGCTAGAGATCTTTTTTGAATGCAATTTTACACAACACTTGTATAAAATAAAATAATTAAGCAGCAGTTTATTAGGCATTTTTACCAACTTTAAATTATCAGACTCTAACCTAAGTTACTGTTTTCAGTTCAAATGTATAGCTTCTGCTGTGCCTTTTAAGTCCTATCACCAATTTGCCTTTATCTCTATCCAAACAAGTATGAATAGAAGGGGTAGGAATATAATAATTTGTACACAGGTACAAAATGGGTTGATAAAAAACATGACATTTTTAAACTTGAAAATAAGGCATGGTGTAAAACTTAAAAGCATACTGAGAAATGAAGCACTTAATTAAGATAATGTTGCATTATCATATATATGGTCTCACTTCTAGCAGTTAATCTTTCACTTCTCCCTGGTCGGACCAAACAGATAAGTCACATTTTAAGCCTAGCTTGATCCCTGCTATTGTTAAAGTTTCCAAACACAAGTAGGTAGGTTTTATCCTCCTAGGATAATAGGTGTAAATCTGTAAATCCTGCCAGGTAGGGGTCTTTGTTCCCAAATCTGGAAAGGGTTAAGGGTCAATCAGCTATCAAAAAAAAACACTTCTTTGATTGCATCAGGGTAATTGGTGTCAAAACTAAACTGGGGGAATGCCTCAGGCTAGGATGCAATACTATAATAAACCTAAGGCAAGGGGGCATCTCAAAATGTTTATTGGTCAATGTTTTCTAATAAAAATCATAGGGGAAAGTCCTAATGAAGAAGGCAATGTTTACATATTTTAGGCAACTTAATCATCCACTTCACCTGGTAGTGTGACCTGGGAGCAACTGGAAACTTTTCCCTGAGTTTCTGACAAGTTGTTGAAAAGTTGTTCTACCTTCCGTTGGAATACTGTATGATGGATCAGCATCAACTGAACAAATATGACAGGCATTAAGGTCATGACTAGGTAAATTGGTCAAGAAGTTTTTTTTTTATAAAAGAGTTATAAAAAAACAAATGGGAATACACACATTACACATTCAGAAGGACTGAACCATAAGCTTAACTGGTCTTACTGCCAGATGAATACTGTATCACCTGGCACTGTTTATTTGCTGTATAAAAAAATCCTGTCAAACATTAGGACATTAATCAGAATACTTCATTTTATCAAGGCAATCTTCTATGACCATTGCTGAAATCTAAAAGGTTATGAAATGGAAGGGAAAAGACAGCTAGCTATAAGATCCATAAAAAAAAAACAGAAGAAAAAAAGAACAGTGTATCAAGACATGTTTTCAATTTGCAACACAGTCGGCAACATACCAACAGGATAAATTATCAACCATTTCAGCATACAATGCTTTCAGTTGACAACAATATAAATCAGGAAACCAAGACATTTACCTTTTCTGTCAGTTGTGGCATATATTGTCCTTAAAACTGGCATATCTAGTTATGTATTACCTGAAAGGTCATAAAAAAATAAACTGCACACAAATTCCATTTTTTTTGCTCTCAAAAACATGTACATTTTCTTAGAGAAATTACTACAGTTAGACAGGATTCTCCAATGTCTGTTGATCTTGATACCCAATATGTACAAAAGTTTAAGATCCTTACCTGGCCATGCTCACTATCAATCATGGGCATAACATGTAAAGAACAATACCAACAAGAGTTTGAATTTTAATTACATATTTCTACTGTACAATAAGAGGTTTATTTGTCAAGTAAGAATGCTAATTAATATGGGAATATATATATATTTAGTAAAGAATATTTTTAAATATATTTGCATTGGTAAAATCAGTCAACACTAGTGATGAGAATCAGTCAAAATTTCATAATTGATTCCACTTAACCAATTGATGTTCGATTATAATCAGTTATTAAGAGCAAATTTTACTTTTTGCTTGTTATGCAGTTGTATCTTTGCTCACAAGTCTAAAATGTTAATAAATGTACTGGAGTAATAACTTTGAATAACTTTTATACTTTAATCTGATAAAATATTGCATTTTCTTCTTTTTATACTTTAATCTGATAAAATATTGCATTTTCTTCTATGTTATTTTTTTGTTCTACAACTTTCTTAAATGAAAGCTGCTTCTTATGGCAGATCAATTTTGTGTAACTTAAAAACTGTTGCAATCCCCAACCTCAACCCCAATCCCCAAAACCCTTTAATTTATACATATGATGGGTCTAGTATTTAAAGAAAAGGACATCGTTTTAGTGTTTGTCATCATTTACAAATACTACAAAAGGATTTTATATTGAAACTGAAACAAATAATCATATTTTTAAAACCATGTATTAACTCTACAATTTGATAGCAAAATCATGTAATTATGACTATGTTTTTAATTAAGTTTGCATCTACAAGAGTATGGTATGTTTTATATTTGCAAGAGAAAAAGGGAACAAATAATTTAGTTTGATGGTAGTAGATTTGAAGTCCTATACAGCTTACAATTTGCCCAGGAGTTTTGCTAATCTTTGCATTTTGCATGCATCTGAAAAGTAGTCTTCCTTTACATACAATCGATTATAGAAATTCATTATAGAAATTCATTATCGATTATGGTATTGGTTCACTCAACTAACTTCTGTCAATTATAATTGATAATCGGAACAACACTAGTCAACACTACTTCATTCAAAATGATTTCCATCAATTAAGGTGATCATTTTACAGACTGCATTATAATTAACCATTATAGTCTATGTTGAGGCCCAGACTTGGCTGAGATCTAAAACCTCATGATTCTTCATCACTACCATCTCACATCTCATGTCTCTTTGCATGGGTTCAGCTAATGTGGGTAGGTGAGAAAGTTTGTAGCTTCTTGTGGGTCAGTGGTTCTTCCTGGTGGTTTTCCCAGATTCTTAATCCAAGTTATACTGGCCACCATGTATAACCTATCTTGAGCAGAAAAATGGCATTAAACCCCATAACAATAGTAACAATAATCAATGTTTAAAGAACTTAACATGACAAATGGTCATGTCTGTATAACAAAGTAGTCATTTACTGCTATATAACTACTTACAATGTCTATCTACCATGACTAACCAAGAGATCTAGACAAATAAATGTTGCTAAAATTAGGATACTAAGCTTCCCAAAATAAAAGTGCCAAGTCAAATCATAGGGCAGTCATGTATACTGTATCACTCAAATGTCCAGCAAGTGCCATTTCAGGACTGTACAGTATTTGGCTTATCTGTCAAGAGTACTGTCCACTCTGTTTAGTAAAAAGGTTTCCATTTGCAGCATGTTTTCTAATTGTTTTGGGCAAAACTGCATAAGAGCTTTTTCACTCTTTAACCACAATAATTTGTTTACCAATGGGATAAAACATGACAACTTTACAACCAGGAGTCTGCAGTTTTATCAGTAAAGCAGGATGAAATTTCTAACATGAAATCAACTTAAATGGTATTATAAATTAAGGTGTTAATTTATAAGTTGATTTCATGTCAGAAATATTGTTATGCTTTATTGATAAAACTGCAGACTCCAGAGGTTGTGGTCCCGCTTGCATTCCTTGTGTTATTTTATAATGGATAAGTTGATTTCATGTTGTCAGAAACTTTGTCATGCTTTATTGATAAAACTGCAGACTCCTGTAAGAGGGCACAGAATATGCAACACAAAAACAACAGAATATTATTCAATTTAATTGTCAATTTTAATATATCTATAATAACTGGTTAAGAATGAGTTTAATTAGGACAAACAAAAGCTTTAACATCTTGTCTCCTGGTAAAAGTATATTTACAGATTTTTCAATCCCTGAAGTATAAACAAACTGCCTAGATATTGCAACAAAATGTAGTAGCCTAATTAGCTGGTAAATTGGATTTACTTGTATTCTAGGACAATGCTAGTTTATAAAATGCTGAGCAAAACAATTCACCAAATGAACAAAAGTACCGATTACTTCCATACATGTTTAATTTGGTAATAGATGTACACCACCCACAAACCACTTTTTTCATACTCTCCAACTTTTTCAAATGTAGGGAAAATTTACCCCGTAAATTTTGGGATTCTAGCTGTAACTGATATATAAATTTTATATGCACTTTGAATGACCTGGATGTCTTTTGTACCAGGAAACAAAACAAGATAACTTTAAAATCATATGAATAAAGTTTATGTGGAAAGAGTTACTGACAAAAAGAACTATTGGAGAGACAGAGAATTAAAACAAAATAATACTATGCTATGCATAAAGTTTATTAAAGTGTACAGCAAATTCTCCTGATTTAAAAAAAAAAATCAACTCTTCTACCTCCTGTAATTGATACAAGCAGTTTATGGGAGCTATATAAGTACACCTCTGTTCCTGAAGACATCCACAACTCCAGTCATGTATGGCCAAATCTGATAAGCCACAGTACTTTCTCCCCCAATGACTCCTCTGTGTGGGGGGTGTACATCATTTGGAAGAACTTGGCCACATGCATGTAACTTGGTAAATTGAGCCATGTACATGTTGATCCTGGAACTAGAGTTCACCCAGCTGCCTTTAGGAGATTTGTCACAAAGGGTGTCTGAGCATAGAGGAAGTACCAATTTAGCAAACAGATTAAACTGCTGGGTAACCCCCAATTTGTAAGAGGAATTCTCTGTAGATAGTTCCTAAATGATGTCATCAGCTACCATATTTGTGGTCAACTGGCAGATTTACCATTGACTTTATATGGTGTTCAGAAGCTAAAAATAAATTTATAGAATCCCAAAATATTTTCACAAAAATTACATTGACAGAATGCAAATCAAGCTTCCTGTTAGTATCTTTATTTGTGATTTATAAACTGATTTTAGGTCAGTGTGCTTTGTTAAAAATGGTGCTAATGGTGACTACATACATACATGCCAACTTCTGGCAAGGAGGAAAAAGCATAATCCACATATAACATAATATTATTTAATGTGCATATGTACAAAACATGTATATTATTTTGGCATCAGGAAGCATCTGTTTGAACAAAGGACCAAAGTTGTATTCTACCACTAGTTGTAGTCAGTGTTCTTTTAAGAGCTCAGTAAATTATGCCCCTGCATTTGTAAAATTTGTTTCCACAATTTAGTTCTGTAAAAAAGAAGTTACCTTAGTATTGAAGTTAGGAAAATCTCTTATCAAAACAAGTTCATGACTTCATGAACAATCATGAACTTTTCATGAACATTCATTTGAGTTCATGAACAAATAGTAATGAATGCTCATCACCTAAGTTCATGATCACTTCAAAAATTTTGATTAATCATGTACTTGAGTTCATGAACACAATGAACTTTTATGATACCTTTGAAGTTTCTGAAATGTCTGAAATTGCTTCATGAACAATTCAAGTACTTTGATGCACCAGCAATATTTCTTAAAAATGTATATCAAATTTCTATATCATTATATTCATAAAATGTTTATGTAAATTCATCATACAAACTTCTCACAATATTAGTGAAATATAAATAAAGGTGAATATTTTTTTTTAATTATATGATATTGTATAATTTTCTGAGGTCTTTTATTCAATACTTGTGTACTTGAGTAGTTCTGGATTAATATGGCAAAATATTTTCTGGCCAGCAATGAACAAAATGTACTTGCTATAAAAGCTTTCAATGACTTTGTTCTAAGTTTTTGTCAGTTTTTGTCCAGTACTGTGACATAAACTGCATTATTTTTTAGATTTTGTAACTGGTTGCAAAGTTGCAGTAAGAAATATGTAAACAATGATTATGTTGATTGGATGACTGAAAGAAGACATGATATGACTGGTAAAATATGTGCCTGGCTGAGCATCTTTTTCCTCTCCCCCACTGCACAAACCAAAGAGCATGCAAATGGTTTTGCAACAAGTAACAATCTCAAAAAATAATTGTGGACTCCCACTGAATGGACAGATGAGAATATTTTCAATATCATTTCTTTTAAGTATGCAGAAGTGCAGGGAAGGAATTATGAAGGAATTGACTTGGTGAGAGCAAAGTTAGGCTGAAAAGCATACAGAGGGATCATCAAAATTACGGTGAGTGTATCTTTTTCTTTGTCATTCACGATTATTTCAGTGGGAATTACATGGATAATTTAGTTTTTATACATCATCATATCAGTTTTAACCAAACTAATATACCATGTTTTTGTCAGACCCAATTTAAACTTGCTGTTCGAATTTTTTAAAATCACCTAACATTATCATACCCCACCCCTTTTTCAATCTCGATACGATATGCGGTCCTGCATCTGCGATAGGAATTTAAATGTTCAGTATTGTTTTCTGTTTCATGACATCACTATTTATATGATCTGAAGTAATTTGGTAAATAAAAACAAAACAAAAACTTGTTAATGTGTCAAGCTACAAAATACATGTGCCACTAACGCCCTGAAACCTGAAGCAGCTATATGCAACATCAGGCTCAGAGTTGATAAATTTGTATTAATACATTGGACTCCTGTGACTTATAACACCTATGGCTAGTCAGCTTCAGTTAAAATACAACTAGCAGGGAAAAAAAACTCCAATATGTAAATGCTCAGTAAGTTGTATATTAAGTGTAAGGGATTAAATAATTTTGAGCTAGATCGGTAAATAAAGTTGGGTACAAAAATAATGTGCTAAAAGCTAAAGACAATGTTGATCAGAGGTCTGTAATTAACTTTATCTTTCTTTCAGATCAGACAGCAGAAAAGTAAACATTATTAGAGGATAACGTTTGTAGGATATGGAGGAAAATTTAACAACTGGAGGATCTTACAGCCAAGATGGAATAGACATTAAAAAGTGACTGCTGCAGCAATGTTAAAGATGCATACAGTAATCAGATGGAACATCTTAAGTTGCAGATAGAGACATTCAGTAATGACAATAGGTGGAATTTCATTAAATTAAAATTAGGCCCTGACTGTCTTCAGAAAAAGTGTTATGTGACCAATCAGTTTCAGGGTGGAGATCCAGGTCTTCAGGATAAACCCCAGTGGAATTAGCCCCATGACAGTGACAGATAAATATGCTTCAGTTGATTGAATACAATTGCCCCATTATCTCTTGAACAATTTTCAAAGAAAAATTATAAAACATGCAAAAAGTGTTGCTAATAATAAAAAAATATTGCTTAATGTCAGTTTACATATTCTTTGTTGCATATTAGAAATTTATCTGAAATTAAATACTGATTTTAAGATATGTTGCACTTTATATATTTTTTTTTTATAAAAAAAACCACATTAAGGTTATTTTATGATTTCAGGATGAAATAGATATTTTGAGTTTGTCGGCTAATCAATTTTTTTAGAAACTTCATGAAGTTATTTAAAAATGAAGAACATTGTTCATCATAGTTCATGAATATGTTCATTAACTGTGATGAATGATGAACCAGTTAGTAAACTGTTCATGAATTCAGTTCATGAATAGTTCATGAACATTCAACAGTTAGTAAAGTTATGGTTCATGAACATTCATGAATTCATTATTTCATGAAATGACCATTTTCAGTTCATGCACATTCATGAATAGTTCATGAACCTTTTGATGAACTTTCAGGAATGGTTCATGAACAGGTTCATGAATTGTTCATGCCAGTTCATGAATTATTCATGATCATTTCGAAGGGGATGATCTAATTTAAGGCATCTGTTTTTACACTATGAACAATATTAAAATCCTTTCCAAACTGCAATGGGCGTGAAGCTACCCTAGAATGGCACTGTATTGTATTATTCATGTATTCATCTTAGCTGTTTTTTTCTTTCTAATCTGTGAACTCATTTAACATTTTTGCTCTAACATACACAGACTAAAATAAATAGGAAAATTTTACTGCCAAATTCATACAGACATTAAACTCACATTATTTTTAACAAAGAATATGTGATCAACAATTAAAACAAAAACTAGTCTGTTCTGTCCTAAGACAGCTGCTATAAATAGAAACAGAGGTCTTCTTGGAAATAGGGCAGCTGCTATAAATAGAACATAACACATAGGAAGGTCACTAGTTGACAGCCAAGCCTACTTTTTATGTTATAGTTACACAGAAGCCTTCTATTCTAGTGGGATGTTTTAAAAAAATGAGAAAACAAATTAATTTATTTTTTTGGGGAGGGAGATATACTGAAAAAGCGTAATCCAAATACATTTACACATAAGGTATAATTTAGTGAAAAAAAAAGCATAATGATTACAACAAATATTGGTTGGCATGTATGTGCATAAAGGAGAAACTGCCAGGTTGCCCATCAGGTAAAATCAGCAGAACCTCATCTGCTAGTGGCCTTATCAGGAAGCATCTATTGCCCCCATGTACATGATACCTGGATTAATTATTAGTGTGTCAGTGAATACACTAATGTCAAAGTTTACATTCCTACCCATCAACTGCAGTGTATCTTCAACAATTACAACAAAGGTACATAACTTAATGATAGTCGGTGACTTTGCTCTAAAATCTTTCCAAAATACAGACCACTACAATCAATTATTTTGATTTTATAAGACTGCCGACATGATTTTGACACTAGCAGTCCTGCATAAACAAACCAGACACTGGGGTAAGAAGACCATTAGCAAGTATCATTATCAATGAATTAAGGTAAAAAAAAAATTAAACTTGACTCTTGGAGCAATTAAAAAAGAAATCTATATTTTTATTTCAATTAATGTTTCACATAATCTTGCAACATTTTCAATTTAACTGAAACAAAAGTTGTATTTGTTTAATACAACAATTTGTTTCCAATACAATGTCATTCAACAATTAATGAAATTTTAATTTACCCCCAGTTTTGACACCAAGGATATATTTGACTATTATTTTTATCATACCTCACACTTCATAAAATATGTAACATTACTTAGGTAGCTGATTTTTAATCAGTTTTTCCTTTTGACTTTAACAATAGTTTCTACTTTCTCCACTGCAAGGTACAAAACAGGGGTTGGCAATATATTTTATATAGTATGCCACCAGCAAAAGAGAAACACTGCTGAAATAAGAGATTTTTGGCTGCCATGTACATGCCACACAAGACCTCTTGTTGTGCCACCTTGTGGCAAACATGCCATTGGTTGTGGACTCCTGGTACTGGTATATAATCCCTTTCAAGCCTCAACCACAAATCTGCACTCACCATTTAGGCATGGATGAGTAAATTTTGAACCCATCCAGAACCTCAACCACAAATTTTCACTCACCATTTTAGGATGGATGAGTAAATTTTGAACCCATGCAGAACCTCAACCACAAATTTTCACTCACCCTTTAGGGATGGATGAGTAAATTTTGAACCCATCCAGAACCTCAACCACAAATTTTCACTCACCATTTAGGGATGGATGAGTAAATTTTGAACCCATCCAGAACCTTAACCACAAATTTTCACTCACCATTTAGGGATGGATGAGTAAATTTTGAACCCATCCAGAACCTCAACCACAAATTTTCACTCACTGGTTATAGCCAGATGAGCAAATTTTCAAGCAGTGCAAGGCTTTCCAAGTGCTTCCTATCCTGCATGGACCCTCAAACACTAGTCTTAAACACCAAATTTTTATTTTAATAATTTTTTTAAAAAAATGATTTGTGAACACCATCTTTTCACTCCTGAAGGGCATAAGTCTATATGGGCAACAACCATTTAATCAGCAGTATGTACAAATGTGCATGTGTGTCTTTATGTATGTGATTGTTGCATGTATGTGAGCAAGTGTAGAATAATAGCTCAAGCCCTTAAATTGCTTGCAAGAAATATTCTTGCTGTGATATATAAAAAGAAACAGTATTTCCCTTTACCCTCATTTGTGGTTCAGAGACCCTCCATTTTTAACTGTCCATTCAAGTAGTCAAATCTGCCAGATGGCCACTAAAGCAAGTTTATATATCACTTAAGCAGACCATCGATAGCCTCTACTCTTGTATCAATTAATAGCAATCTCATATGCAATGAGAAGACAAGTGCTAACAGTCTCCTTCAAGGCAGCATGGGCAAATTCATGTACAGATACACAATTAGATCTCAGGTCAAATATGACAGGTGCCAACAGTCTCCATAAAGACAGCTAGATCAAATCATGTACAGACATTTATGATGCACATCTTTGAAAACTGACTACCAAAACCATAGACAATAAAAAAAAAATTGACAGGCACTGTAAAAGTAGATGTGCACTTGTAGCACTTCTAACAGAAAAGTAACTTTGATCTTCAAGGAGAGAAAAGAAAGTTATTTAGGTAACAGATGGTTTCCTTCCTTTCCAACCAGTATGAATGAGGTATAATAGACCATAAAACAATCAAAACAAAGACTACCTTAGTAAAATATATTTCAAACCCAATGAACATTTCACACACTGAGGCTTCCACTGGAGACTTTTGGATCAAGACCTTTGCTTTAAGTCAGTATGCTTCACATTTCTTTACACATTCTGCAAAGCCAGCCTACATTTCAAATATATATACTCCACTTTTGTGTTGCCTTTGGCATCCATGTGCATATCTTGCCATCCACATCCATGATTAATTTCAATCTTATCAATTTTTTGACCAGACTCAATCTTCAAGTTTTTCCATTTATCTACATCATTTTTTTACTTTAATAGGTGGACTTGACAAGACTGGGACTCTTGTATTAAATTACTTTTTATGTTGTTGTCTGTACAGTTAATAAAATGATTCATGTACATCTAAAAAAGCACCATGGTATGTGTGGCCAGATTAAAAACTATAAAGCAAAAGTAACATAACCTAATTTTAACTAATGCACTCAGGAGACCTCTACAATAGCAATTTGTTTGCATTTTGCATCAATGCACATATGGTAACCAATTTTCCTGTTATTTCACCAACACAGGGACTCCAAGAGCATCAAAAGAAAGCACTTGTATACTTTCTGTACATCTACATGGAACTGGCCTTTTAGCCCAGATATGTATCATTTTATTTTCAAAACTCTAACCACCAAGTCTTAACAGAACTGTACTGGTGATGTAGGTAAAACTAATATGCTTATCTGTCTTGAAATCTGCTGCAGGGGGAGACAAAAGTTTATGATTTACAAACTTGTCATAAAGTAATTACCTGGAATGCAAGTTTCAGTAGGACTACAGTGTGTTTTGTATTGTCTGGAAGAAAAATTATGATGTTGGACAGCAAGATCTGTTCAGTTGCAGTTCATGTGCAATGTATTCTGGTCTAATGCCCAAGCAACAACCCCTGCACCAATAAACTGATCTCTGTGCCAGAAACTTTTGAAAATCTTCACAAAATCCTAATCATTTTGAACAACAAACTTGTTCTAATTATGGATTTGATTCCTTATAACACTCATTATTTATTGGAAGGAACTAAAACTCAAGTTTGCATATAAGTTGTTTCCAAAGTAAAATCTGGGTCAACTCTAGAAATGAGCTGGAAATTCCTATTCCTACATTTCAAACGAAGAAAAAATGGGGTAGGATTTGGTTCTAAATACAAGAATGATTTAATGAGCACTAAAAATGTTGAGCCTGAAAATATTCATATCGTAAATGCTTTATGTTTGGATACAATTTTTCAGAAATCAGGGCAAACACTGCAGTTGTGCATCCTTGAAGAAACGTGGAATAAGGATTTTCAAAATGAACTGAAAAAATTCAATGCAATAGAGTTGACAATGGACACTGAATGTAAAAGAGACATCTTACATCTTACACTAGATTTCTAAATAAACACACAGTACATAATGTGTATGCAACAACAAAAAGAGCTAAAAACAATTCCCCTTGGATCAAGTCCAGAAATGAATAATGACAAGTTGATAGTCTATATAAAATATATGAATAGCATCATAAACTCTAAAGAATCCCTTGGATAACTGACATCCTGACATAAATGGCAGTCCTATTTTGTGGCTGTCATCTGACTACCCCCTTTATGTATGGGCAACTAAGCATTGCAGCAATGGATCTCACAAGACTGTTCTACCTCTCACCAGAACAGAGTGTAATTACATCTCCCTATAAACCACAGCCTGAAGAATGCTACTTCAGATCCAGCTTTTGTTATGAGACACACAAAATTGTTATTTTATCCCCCTCCTGACTATATTGGCCTCTCTAAATGTAAATGCACAGGTGTAACCATTACAAAGCAGGCCCAAGGGTCCTGTATGTATATGTGCATCTGAATTGTGAACACCTATGAACAAAGTTCAATAGAAAAGCCATATCTCCTTAAGAATTCCAACATTTCTGCACTTCAAACACACCATACAATATATATATATATATATATATATATATATATATATATATATATATATATATATATATACATGTTAAAATGAATGACAGCATGGCTCACTTTTTTTTTAAGGTGACTTCTCTTTTTTAACTTCTTAAATGTATCTTAAATGTATGCTCTCAGAAAAGACGATTATTTGTATTCCTAGCAGATTTTTAATGGCAGCATTTCATTTTATGTTGCCTTAAATTCACCGTGCAATGCTTTTAACATATTGGCATGTATAAATTTTTAAAATAAATAAATTTGATATGCTGATGAAACCCGTGAACAAAACAAACAATACATGATCAAGTAAATAGTTAGAAATTATTAATTTATTTTTTTAACATGATTCTGCTTATATCATGATGTTATTCTTTGTACCAAGAGCAGCGCATCATAACAGGTTTTATCTGTCTGTGTGTGTGTGGGACTTATCTTTCTGATCTAAATCACTATAGTGCTGTGCAGTGGTTCATGTGCTCCATTCAATGATTCAGGTGGTCCATAGAAAGATTGCAGAACAACACCTAACAGTACAATCAACATTAGGAAATTCATTAAGTGGTCTATAGAGGCCCTCAGCCATGTTCATGTGATCTGTGAATAGTTTGCCAACCACTGTCATATAGCATTAAACACTGGGAACATCATACTAATTGACAATTGCATCTAAAACAAAGTTTGTGCTGATGGTTTACCATGGCAAATCTCACAGCTGTTTATTTCACACATATACTGCTCAAAACAACCCAACCCCCATATGCACACACAACCTAGTAATCCCTGGGCTGTGACAAAAATAATGAAAACATGGTTAAAAACACTAACATATATTGGTTTAAACTTGATTTAAATAACACTTCAGGTCATAAAAAATGTCACATAAAAGACCCTAACAATTTTGCTCAAAACTAAATAAAAATTCTCCATGAAGCACTGAAAAAAAATACTTCATATAATATTTTACTATTAATACAATTATCTAAATGTGTTCATGTTGTACAACAAAATCCTTTAAAATCCAGTAGCATTCCCAAAAATTAATGACAATCATGTACAACAGAAGAAAAAAATCTGTGTTAAGATACTGTATGATGCATTATGTGAGTTACCTAATTCATAAAAATTTGAGACCTTGACCAAGAAATTACTTTATAGCATATAATTATATTTCCATTCTAAACATATCCAATGGTGGATAATAAAGATATATGCTCAATATAAGCCATTAATACCTGAAAACAATATTTTTATGGATTAAGAGAAATATAAATGCTGTGAAAGGAAATGGAGAGGGGTAAGCTTAAAATGAGTCTTTTAAATGATAATACCAATACCTGTACTGGTCTCCTTCTTGGCAAAGACTGATATTTCATTCACTGTTTTATAAACAAAGCTTGTTTATGAGTGGCTAAAAAAATCTGGAAATCTGTATGGGCAAAGTTTTGATAAATTCTGACACCGTTTCTACTGAAAAAGGTTGATACATATATGCTGCTGCTTGTAAGCTGGAGTATTTACACCTTGCAAGACAAGAATATACAAAAGTAATATAGAAGGTATCCATATAGAATACAATCCATGTATTGGGCTATAATCCTAAAAGGTAAACCTTCACAATTATGGCTGTCTTTAATCTTGAAACTTGAAGTATAAATGACCCATATTGATAAAGGATGAATCCAGCCCATTCTCAATCATAACTCCTTTTCAATTTTGAAAAAGTATTACCCATCTTTGTTAAAATTTAGCTTAGAATGAATATAATCTTTTCGAACCTTGCCTATTTCAAAGCCATTCCTCTCTTAGCAAAAATAATAAACCAAAAAATCAAGAGTGATCTTTATTATCCATGCTATTTGGGGACAGCAGCCTAAAAAACACAAGGTGCAATGCCTGTCTTGATGCAGACTTGCACACAGCTATACAGAAGTAAGCACATATACATTAAATACAGGTAGCATGAGTTTTCAGATCAGTTTTTTGACTACTTTCCAAACATTTTAATTAATAATAAAAGGAAAAACTATATCATCTGTATACAACTCAAATGAATATAAACCTTAACAGTTGGACCTTCAAATTTTCACCAATATATTTAACCTCAACATAAAAAATTATATCACAATGGGTAAACTACTGTAGTCTTCCAATGTCCTCTTTAGACAGGTTTAACTGTACAATGAAAATTCACTTATAGGAAAAAATGTTATATTTTAAAATATGATGCTATTAGGGTTTGATATCGGCAGCTTGTTTCAAACACAAGTATAAAGATAGGCAACTTGTGAAACATATAATGTACTTTTTATGCTTTAACTTCAGAATGCAAAAAAAACAAAAACAAATTCTGCCTATTTTCATACCTGCACAAATGGTTGTGTGGATTGATGGAAAAGTAACAATACATTTAATCCTACACAGTCAATTTTGTTAACATCTTACTGTGATTGAATATGGAAAATTACTATTTTAATAACTTCTTTCCAGTTACTGAACACAAGTTTTATGATAACAGCTTTGATAGAACAAAAATTTCTCAAAGCTGACACAACTACCAATGATTATCATATTTGTATGTAATACTAATCTATACAAATTTACAGGTAAATCAATCCCAGCCCTACTTCATGGATTAAATAAAGAGTGGAAAAGAAAAACAGGAAATATCTAAATTATCAAATACATATATAGGTATGCAAATTTAACATTACCTTAGTCTCCTGTTGCATGGCTCACAAGCCATTACAAGTTGAAATCCATTAATTTCCTCTTGCATCCTTGTATGTCCACTTTGTCATTACTGCACAGAACATGGGAATCACTTTCTTTTACTGTGTCCATTAGCTTATACTGACATTTTAGTGAACCTTTATTAGTGGATTAATTTTTGAGGAAAAAAAAAGAAACAGGTGCTCAACCCGAAAACTTATAATAGCACACTGAAGTTCAAATTTCCCATCTGATGATAATATACATGACAACTCTCAGCAGCAGCAAATGTGTGGGTGGATAAACAAACAAGTCAGTTTGATCACTAACTAGTCTACTTGGAACTTGTTATAGTACATATAAATGATACCATCAATACAAAAAAGTCAAAAGATATGGAGTGAGGCAAGTCAGATAAGAGTATGGTAAGAGTAGCTATAACCCAGCTTGTAAGTCAACAATAGGAGATATTATTATAATAATTATACTTGACCAGTTAATACTGACAAACAAGCAAGATAGATGCAGGAGACAATTAGAACTTATGTCAATGCTTGTAGAGAGAACATGCCTGATTCAAATGATCATATTGTAGCAGGTAAAATGAAAAAAAAAACTAAACATAAAAAATATAAAGACTGCTGATTACAATAGATAGTAAATATGACTTTACACCTGACTTTTACATATAAAAAATCTAATATATAATTAAATGCACCTATACCTTTTTGCAACTCTGCCTTAATTTTGGAAATGGTTTTTTTTTATGAATAGTTTTTTTTTACTTCATATTCAAAACAATGCATGATCTGAACTGTGGTCATTTAAATCAGGTAGGTTGCTCTCGCATCAAGCTCCAATCCATGTGGTGGTCAAGCTGTAAAATGGTTAAAAAATCAACATGCTCATATACCGTGCCAGGTAACATTGCAGTGGTTTGTATCAGCAGGCTGATACAAGTGCATGTAAAACATCAATTAAAATGCTACTATATTATGATATGTGTTTGCTGCCACTGTACTGTAATGGACTAGTTAAGATACATCAATAAGCAAGTTCTACAACACACCACATTTCGTGCATTAGGATTGATGATTAGCCCTAAATAATGTTTTCAGATCAATTTTTAGTTGATACTACTGTGTAAAAGCACCATTCTCAGTTTATCACAAAAAAAAACTGATGAATAAGCTTTGTCCCTATTTTTTTACATTTTCAGTGAGAAGTCTAATGGACAACGAATATTTCCAAACACATAACATTGTCAGATTTTCCGCACTTTATGAATTTAAAACAATAAGTACTCAACTCATTCAAATCAAAGAGATTATAATTTAACTTTTTTGGAACATAATCTGTTTCAGTAAATTTATAATCCAGTTACTACATAAAAGCACTTTCTATACATTATAACAAATTCAATTTGTGAATTAGATTTTGAATTAGCGGAAACATTACGGAACACTATACATATTTTCTATCTATAAATTATTAATAAATTTAAAATAATTTGTAACTGCATACGTTGCCGATACCAAATTTTAGCACATTTACCGTACAATAGTTACAATTCCAGAGAGTTTAAACAAAAGTAAGCTATCGAGGCTGAAAATATTAATGAAGTCAATTTAGAGGCTCGAGTTCATGAATTCAACGTCAAAGTAAAACTGGGTCATGCAAGTTCTGGCACTGCCAAAAATTATTCACATTATCTACAAAGAAACGAGTTGCAGTACAAGGGAATTTCCAAAATGGCTGCCCCAAAAAAGTTCGTCAAGTTGTGTAGGAATTTTTGTGAGGTCTGTGAACGTTAAAGTGAATATCCCACTGAATTCTGCATTAAAGCCGATTATTCAATAAATTTAGACTTCTGAGAGTTAAAATAAAAATAAAGTTATCAGTTTTCGAAAGATAAAACAAACATTTCCGTTTGATATACATGTTCCTCAAGACTACTGTTTACCGACCGGGGCCAATCAACGAGTCAAAAGTTATGCCCTTTGCTTATATCAACGAATTGTTTTAAACCTGAATAATAAATCACTTAATCGTGTAAAAATATTCCAATCCATGAAAAATCAGCCACTGAAATCTAAATTCCGATGTGCAGAAAAGGAGAAATTACTCAACTTACCTTCATCTAAAAGCTTTTCCAAATGAATAAAAACATTTGGAAATGCTTGAATTTGTTTCTTGTCTTTTAGTAACTGTGCTAAATATTCTGGCGTGTTACGCTCGTCTTTGTTAGTTTCAGTTCCCATGTTAACAAGCTTTCAGCTCTGACTCTACAAGATACCTGAGTTAAGAGGGGTTAGGATCCAAACTACAAACCAAAAACTACTAATGTGATCCCTCCTTCGTCAAAATTTGTTTATGAACACGTGTGCTGCAGTACGCATGCGTCGCTATGGACTAATGCACTTAAGTAAGAGGGGGGTTCAATTTTCAGTTTGTTTTGTTCTTTGTTGTAGAATTGAATACGATAAGCATGAGACTAATACTGTTGAACTTATTTTTAAATAAATATCTGTTTGAATCAGATAATCAATAGCATTGACCTGTTTATGGATGTTAGAACATGACCAATGTAAAATTGTTGTTGGCAATGAATAATGAAACAGTCCAGTCCAAATGTAAAGATGCTATGTTGGACGGTTAATGTTGACAAACAGGTGAAAAGATTTTGCCCCTGGAAAAATGCAGTATGTATATTTCTTCTATTTGACATAACATTATAGAATGCGCATTCTTCAAGTATGTCGAATAAACTTAAGTGACGAACGACTTATGTATGTGGGTATTAGAATTTAACGCGACCTCAGCGCACAAAATGGCCATATGATTTTAATTAAAAGTTGAATTCTAAAAAGACGAACGAGTTATACGCAGAGAATATAATGAAATAAGCACTCGCATGTCTGCCTGACAAACGAAATGATTAATTTGATTTGATGTGTGTATGTATGTATGCATATATAGTGCATTATGGCCAATCAGCACAACACTGATTATATGTTACTAAAAAAAAAAAAAATATTTCACAATACGGGTATCGTCGACAACCTTCCACACCAACCAAAATGTAAATGTGCACCAAGAGATAAAAATGAAACAGGAAACGAAGTTGCAAAATCTCTCAAAAATTATATACACAATGCAAAAATAAATATTCAAAATATAATGTCAAAATATGTTCATATAAATCTGAATCTTGTAAGAAGCACAAAATGTACAGTGAATTTTAAAATCTCTCTCTCTCTCTCTCTCTCTCTCTCTCTCTCTCTCTCTCTCTCTCTCTCTCTCTCTCTCTCTCTCTCTCTCTCTCTCTCTCTCTCTCTCTCTCTCTCTCTCTCTCTCTGCATACAGGGGAGAGGACAGGAATGAAACTAAATAACAAATTTTGATCATATGTAAGCAATACCTAACATACCTAACACCGTATTTACTAATTGTTCGATATGACGCTTACCAGTGGCGTAGCTTGGGGAGGGCAAGGGAGAGGGACAATTGTGGCGCCGTGTGCCAGGGGCGCCAAAATGAGGAAAATACAACTATTCGTATTCTCAGATGCACTCGAATGGGACATCAAGTTTGTTTTGTCCCATGGCGCTAAGTACCCTCGCTACAACACTGACGCTAAGTACCCTCGCTACGACACTGACGCTTACATACAATCCTTTGCAACATTAATGAATTTAAAATATCTGATTTGTAGCTAACTCAACTTTAAATTTAAAAAAAAATATCTATCTAGATGTAAATGTTGGCAATTTACTTTTTTGCCAGTTTCTGCAAAGTCAAACATTCCGAATATCAAACTATTTTCGTAAATTTGGGACGCTAGCAACATTTGCAACAAAATATATATTTCATCAAAATGTTTATGGGGGTATTGTATACGATCGTGTTGTTGTTCTGAAAAAATAATGATGCTGTTATTAACTCTAAATTAATTGTATCTGAGACTTTTTTTTAAAAAAAATAATCCGTTTTGACGGAAGATGTTGACTTCCTCGTGTTGAACAGAAAGTGAAGAAAAAAGGATGAGGTTGACCAAAAAGTCAAACGTCAATTATTAGAGTCTCGTGTGTGTGTGTGTGTGTGTGTGTGTGTGTGTGTGTGTGTGTGTGTGTGTGTGTGTGTGTGTGAGAGAGAGAGAGAGAGAGAGAGAGAGAGAGAGAGAGAGAGAGAGAGAGAGATCTGTATTTTTAACATAACATAAACAATTTTTCAGTTATATCGCTACGATGTCTGCAGTTTGGCAGTTTATAGTGATGTGTAGCATCAATTTAGCAAGATGTCCCTCACAGCCACATTATCCTGACACAGGGCCAAATAGTCCCAACACTAACCTCTTAATGCTGAGCGCCAAGCGAGGCAGCTGTTAGTACCATTTTTTATAAGTTTGTGGCATGACTCGGTCGAGGATCAAACCCACGACGGACCGCGTCCGAGGCGGACTCTCTAACCACTAGGCCACTTTCTTTCTTTCTTTCTTTCTTTCTTTCTTTCTTTCTTTCTTTCTTTCTTTCTTTCTTTCTTTCTTTCTTTCTTTCTTTCAAAATTTCTCACAAAACAGACACACATAATTCGTTGATATTAGCGACCACACTCTATTTTACGGTCAATATTCATAACCCTGCAGTAATAAACATTTTATTAAAAACCTTGAAGCATATAACATAGAATTCTATTTATATTTTTCATGAATGATGTATTTATTTACTTTCCAATTTATACAATTTTGTTTCATTTGAATCCGCGTATAACAATCACAAAATGCAAACAGCCGAGATTTCATATATCCTGGTAAAACATGCGGATTCAAATCA
Source organism: Potamilus streckersoni (assembly GCA_016746295.1). Lineage (NCBI taxonomy): Eukaryota > Metazoa > Mollusca > Bivalvia > Unionida > Unionidae > Potamilus > Potamilus streckersoni. The sequence goes on along the minus strand of JAEAOA010000640.1, from coordinate 1,106,094 downwards.
GGGTTTATGCCATTTAAACATTGCCTGTACGTATCAAATACGGTATTACACAGAATTCAGATCAGGGTCTATGCTGTTTGAACATTGCCAATACGAGTCAAATACGGTATTACAAAGAATTCAAATCAGGGTTTGTGCCGTTTAAACATTGCCAGTACGTGTCAAATACAGTATTACACAGAATTCAGATCAGGGTCTATGCCATTTAAACATTGTCAATACATGGTAAATATGTTATTAAAAAGAATGCAAATTAAGGTCTATGCTGTTTAAACATTGTCAATACATGTTAAGTACGGTATTACTGTCAATACAAATCAGGATCTATGCAGTTTTGAACCTTGACAATACAGGTCAAATACGGCGTTACTAAGAATACCAACCCTGATATGACATCACATAGTGTGAAACAGATACGAATTGACGTTGTGCGGAGTTTGTGGCGCGATGTACATGAGTAATAATGTTAATTGTCTTGATCTGTTTGCCCCTGTAACTTAACCTCCATCTCAATTAAGCGTGATTTAATAAATTACTATTTTAAAAAAAGGCAATCTCTTTAGCTAAACAAGGAATTTCAGAGTCAAACAATCAAAACACTCCAATACAATTTGTTACAGAATCATAGGAGGACAAAAGCATCAGTAATCGAGCCTCTTGGTAAAAATTCCAATCGCATTGCTATTGTCAGCAGACCCAATACTCTACTCATCTTTCCTTTGACTGTAGATAAGTTCTCAGAGGCAATACCAGACATGTTCAGAAATGTCGATTATAGATTTGATGATGACGGATTAAAATGAGAACTGAAAAGAAACTTAGATACAGACCAATTTGAAGGGAACTGCAATGCACTGAAAACAAAAAGGGTCCCATATCTCTCTCTCTCTCTCTCTCTCTCTCTCTCTCTCTCTCTCTCTCTCTCTCTCTCTCTCTCTCTCTCTCTCTCTCTCTCTCTCTCTCTCTCTCTCTCTCTCTCTCATGTAGAGACAAATTCAAAAATTCAATAAGGTGTCTTGTTCAAGGACACAAAGGTAGCCTATCTGGGCTCATTCGATGGTGGGTATTAGAACACACAAACGCACGCACACGCACATACACACAAACCTCTGGGTGTGTGTATGTATGTGTATATATATATATATATATATATATATATATATATATATATATATATAGATATATATATATATATATATATATATATATATATATATATATATATATATATATATATATATATATATATATATAAACACACACATATAAAACGCTGGTGACTTTTACGTTCAAGTTGGACCATTTAAGTTGTACATAACCAACAGAAATATTTTCTATTTAGCCACGAATTATTATAGTTTATATACCCCCGACAAATACATTAATGGCACACTTTAAGAAGCGAAATGATGTGACTGCTGGACTTTTTTTTTTTTCATTAGTATAATTTTTGAGCGAGTGGGGGTAAAATCGGTGGTCGATGTGGTCATACGATAAGTATATTATTAATGGCCAGAAAGTTTGATAGACCTATCTTTTAACTAACGAGTTCATAACTTAGATCTTTTCAATGAATTCGGGTAATAACTTGCAACTGTGTCATTATCGACATCCATACAAGGGCAACGAGCTGTAAGAAATTACCTTAATCGGGCTTTATATATGGCACAAACGTCCCGAATTATATTTTAAATGTGAAGTCAACGTATTCAATGGCCATGAATAGTTTTTATATCTTGTATTCAAACTCTGAGCACAATTAAAAAAACCGATATTTGAAACACATTCAGCAATATCAATGACTAAAGACTTAAGCCTTCCTTTTTTTAAGATGCTTTATGTTAAATCTGTTGGTAAGGGTTTTTATATTAAATAATTTAAACGTCAAAGTTATATATGCATGTATTTAATGATATATGTATACGGTTTGGTTATATTTTATTTCTCTTCTAATTCACACGGGGGTCGTTTTTGACGCTGTGAATAAAAAATTGGTTCATGTTTTATTTTGTTGTTCAGTGTATTGGTAACCTTTGTCAAAACGAGAATCAGAAAAATGATCTGAGTGATCAAGGATGAGCATTATTTCTTGTCACAAGCGTAAAAAAAAGCACATCGGGTTTACCTTGCACCTATAAACGCTAAAGAACGCTGTTTAAAGACCAAAAAATGCAACGCGATAGATCTTTGGAAATCATCACAATCTTTTCAAAATAGCACAACCTTTTGACAACACACACACACACACACACACACACACACACACACACACACACACACACGTGCGAGAGGAACATTTTCATCCTTCCGGCGCAAGTCGATTATCTCTGATTGTGGAATATCCTTACATCGTTTTCAGGTGTCTGTCTATTTGTCCCGTTAAAAGTAGAAATAACACACAAGGTTAATTTCAGAAAGATAAAGCAAATCTAGAGCCCGGGGGTGGGGAGCAAAGATACAAACAAGTGAAACGAAAACGCGGTGCCCCAATTGTGAGTAGCGAGACGTCGTTGTGAGCATTAACAAAAAAAAATGAACATTAAATAATAATACAAACATGCCAATTCATATCTTCAAAATAAATACAACCAAAGACGTAGGCCAGTATGAAAGAATGATTTCAGACCAATTTAGTTGTGGGTAGTTTGTGTACTTTTTTGTTTAATTAGCGTAATTTTGTTATATCAAGCACCTTAAGACGTTCACGAGATCAATATTCAAACCCCAGCGATGAAATCAGAGCGTAACCGCTTGACGCAAATAATCCCCAAGTGAGCGCAGTCTTTAACATCTTTTTTCCATGCTGATATCTACGAGCTTTGTAGGCAGATGTAGTTTGGGCAGACCGATAATAACTACTGGTGACAGCGGAAATTTTAAACTGCCCTCAAGACTGTGGCTTTTAACGCATCACGATGGCTTCAGTGACGTAACAAAGAAACAAAAAATATACCATCACTATTTGCAAAAATATTTGCAAAGAAGCAATAGTTTGAGGCTATTGAAAGCAAATAATTTTTTGCATCATAGTTTATTTACTGATATTATGAAAACTACATTCAGATTAGAAGTTATTGATTGATTATTAAATTTGCTACGTTTTGTGCGCTTAAAACATCCTTTTTTGCATTTTTTAATTGGTAGGTGATACAATACAAGGTGGGGGAGTGTGTGAATATTATAGTTTTTTTCAGAGCAGGATCAAAGGATATTTATAATTAATTGTCTAAAGTTCCAGTGTTTTTTTAAAGCCGATCACTTCCCTTTTAAAGAGCGCTGTACACATATTATGAACTTCTGAGAGATTGTCAATTGTAAGTTAATGTTGTTTGAATTTTGCAAGAGGCACAATAGACAGAATGTTGGCATGCCTCTATTTAAATTTCATGTACATTGACTGAAATTTCTTTAGATTTTTTTTCTCGTGGAAATCCTACATGATCAATGCATTTTGCTAACTGAAATGACTGATTCAATATGCTCGAAAATCATCCTGAATTAATCTAAAGTACACTATCTTTAGCATTTATTAAACTAGGGGAAATTAACTTAGCCAGGTTTCAAAAAATGCAGCCTGTGAAAGTGCAATGAATGAATTCACAAATATATAAAATATTGAATAATAAAGTTATCACCTCTTTTTCTCTCTACAATATTCCACTAAAGTCCAGGAAATGAAACTGACCAAGTGGAGCTAGCTTTTTTTTTTAATTGAGCATATGAAGTAAGGTCAAGAAAAACACTGTAACATATATTAAACCAATCAAGCATACACCAAATTAAACGGAATTAAACATACTTTTAACAGTACCTAAGATGTATAAGGTCTTTTTTTAGTATAACCAGTGTTGAAACCCGGGTAATTTTTTATCTTTAAAAATCCAACCTATACAAAATACGAAACTTTACAGCTCCACATTAGGCCGTATGGGATTACGGACTACATGCAATAATTACGTACCATTAAAGTTGAAAAACTTAACAAATTGCAGCATTATTCTGAACATGCGGGTCTCTTTCCTATGCGACTTTAATCATTTTGACTCGTTGAAAGAGACTATGAAGTATTCCAAGTGATACTTCCCAAACTAATGACATTTTGGCGGAGGAATACGCGGTTAGATTACGAGAAACAGATTCTTCCTAAATGATTGGTGTTGAAAAATAACACTGGACAGCGTTTCAAAATTTAATGAATGTCTACACTTTTGGTTTTTTATCTCATTATTCCTGCAGCTTCGTAATGAAAGAACCGAATAAATCTTTGTTTCAATTAAACGATTACTTAAGTTACTGTTAATGATGACACGTCATCGAGTTACTGTGACGTTCTTGAAGTTATTTATGACGCAATAATGGTCTCGATCTTGAGGAGGGTCTTTCAAAATACCAATTATTTACGTGAGTGTTTTTTATTTTTTTTTTTCTAGCTACGGATGGAAAACACCGACGATGTTCTGTTTGTTTACAGGTACTAAACACCTCCGAAACTGAAAAACTGACCGAGGAATAGCTCCAGCTCTAGCAATTTAACGTTTTGCGACATCACGTGCTAAAACAATTTCACTTAGTTCATATTAGAATCAAGCCTTCAGCAAATCAGCCGAAAAAGCAAAGTGCAGGTGTCAAATGATTGGAATTGTTTTGTTAGGCTCTCAAACTACGTACGTGTCCGCCGAGTTGGGGATAATGTACGAAACCGTAAAGTAAATGAACAAACAACAGTGACGCTAACTTAGAGGCAACTGTGATGAGTAGTCTTTGCATCTGTAACTGCTCTCCAGTGATGTGTGTGTGTGTGTGTGTGTGTGTGTGTGTGTGTGTGTGTGTGTGTGTAGCGTCATATCCCACCATTCACATTATCACAACACCAGGCCCAACAGTAACTCCTAACATTTACCCCTTTTAATGCCGATGTGATGTAGGTATTCGATGCCACTGAATGCTTGACACTGGAATCAGCCTTGCTTTGTGTTGTCATTCCAGTCATTTTTGAGTCAAATTTGGCAATAAAAAACGATAATGACATTGATGTCATTGCAGGTCAAAGTTTAACATTTTATATTATATTTTCGATATTTAAGTGACTTTTATAAAATGATTAGGAAAAAAAAGACATTAGCAGGTGTTTATGCAAGTCAGTGGCTAATTTTAAGGCAATGGCATTTTAAATAAAACTAGAGCGCACCTGGGGAGCATTTTGTTATATACGAGGTCCTTTTTAAGATGTGACGGAAAAATCCGAGAACATACCAACACAAGTATATATATATATATATATATATATATATATATATATATATATATATATATATAATATATTATATATATATATATATATATATATATATATATATATATATATAAGCAATTTTCTTTACTGCCTTTATGGTTTTACAACTTTTCGGCACCTGCCGTTATGATTATAAATGCCGTTATTATGACAATGATCGTCGCCATTATCGTCATCGTCATCGATTTTATCATCGCAGCCATTTACGTTACCACGTAGAAAAACCAGTCTCTTATTATACTGATGTCGCGCGGTTTCCTAGTTAATTTCATTTTATTTATTTGTTTTTTTAAATTAATATTTTCCACTTTAGAGCGTCCCGATGGCCAAGTAGTTACAGCGTTCGGCTCGAACGCTGGAGGTCACGGGATCGAACACCTGCTGTGTCATGCCAAATAATTATAAAAATGGAGTAACAGCTGCATCGCTATGCGCTCAACATTAGACGGAGAGTGTTATGACTGGTTGGCCTGAGGTCAAGATAATGTGACTGGGTGGAAGCATCATTCTACATGTGTGAGGCATGAAGTCCAATGCTAGACATCAGCATAAACTGCCACATTGCAGACATCATGGCTATATGACTGAAAAATTTTTAAAGTTAGCTAAAAATACAAATCACACGCACATCAGCACACATACACCAGCACACACACACACACAAACACACACACGCATTCACACACACAAAACACATGCGCGTGCTTTCCACTTAATAAGCTTATAACCCTAATTAGCAATCCTTAAAAAATAACGACACGTAGGAAAATGAACTTCCTACGTGTCGTTAAAGACGAAGCATACTGTATCGCTGTCCAATTCAATGCCGTCTTTTCTCAGCCAAATCGAAGCAGGGATTATATTTGGAAGAGACCATGCAAAGCATATTCGTTTTAACGAGACTGATCATTAATTACCTTTTAACAGTGCTCGTATTCTGTATGTAATGCATAATTGTTGAACCTTATATTTAAAACATTATTTTTCTACAATAAAGTACGGCATAAATATGACAGTTTCTGGATTGCTTTTATAACTTATTCCCGGCGGACCACAATTTGTTTTCAGTTAGTTCGGTGCTCAATTTAGGCTAGAATAGGGACAATGAGGTTTGTAATAGTAAACGCATCATACCTTTGCGCGACCTTAGTTTCTTTTTAAATGTTAAGGAAAATACCAGATACATGTTTTGAAACTGATTATTTTCCTGGTATCCGTTCAGTAAAGAAATGTGGTAAAGAAGAAAGAAAGGAAAATGTTAGGAAGAAATAAAGAGCACAAAATGTCAGCCCCCCCCAAAAAAAAATCTGACTAAAATCAGATCTCTGCTATTCTACGTAAAGATCTGACAAGGCCGACAAAATTATAATTGTGCCTTGATCTCATTCCGTCGCCATATTGTACCAGTGGAATAAAAATAGTTCCTAATATAATTATCAGAAGCGGCGAATTCCACCCAAGGGTTTTTTCTATACAATTTGCAACTTCAAGTTAAATCATTTTTTTTAATTTACTTAACTATTTTGTACTTACTTTATCTCTCATATTGATTTAAGCTTTGAATGTCGTGCACGTTTACAAAGACGAAAATACAAAAGAAAATTTAAGCTGCTAAATATACAAGTTGGGCCCCGGCTTACGAACCTATTCCCGGAAGGTGTTCATAACCCGGGGTGTTCTTAATTCGGAACGCGTTTAAACGTAGGGTCCCATTGTTAAATGTTTCATCCGATTCAGGTGAGGAAGAAAACACTACATGTACTGTACAAACACAACACATAATGATCACCCCCGGTTACGAACGCGGTCCAGGAACTGATTAGGTTCTTAATCCAGGGCCCCTCTGTATATAATTGATCACATTCTTTACTAGTATCAACATCAACATCAAAACAACATATTTAACCTGATGAACTTTATCACCAATCATTTCCCACCAAGATTTTGGACGGTTACTGTTTGGTGGCATTATTCAGTTTGTGAACACTCTGGGAGAATGCCGTTAATATAAATGATCTGAAAAATATAATTGCAGATCTGGTTTCAAAACTTATTACTTAACACCTACTTAAAGAAGTACACTAAACCAACCCCTTCTTTGCAACACACAAAAGATCAGTGTGGACCATAAAGCCTTGGAGAACACAGGGTACTAATTGTATGGAAAAAGGGGAATCAGCCTGGAAATGGGTGTACATAATATATATGGGTTTGATTGGCCAGGAATGGTTGATAATGAAAGTTATTTAATAGGATAAAGATCTGTTGAGAGTTTATCCTACTTGTTGAACAAAATATAGACATTGTTTTCTTGATGGAATTTCAGTCCTTTAACAGTCTTGAGCTAGGAACATTCGGTACAGTAATTACCACCCGACTCTTTGGTGCGGAATTGACAGCAAATTTTTCAAACACATGTAGGTCCATAAAATGCCGCAGTTCATATCCTTTTCTCTACACAGAAGCTGTTATACGGGTTTCATCTATACTGATAAATATGTTTGATCATAAGCACTCAGAAATTTTAAGTTATTGAAATTATAATATCATGGTGTATGCATATGTTTACTACCGGAACTGAATTATTACTTCGAGGCATGGCCATGAAGTTACTTAAGAACAAGTCATTTTTGGCGGATAGCTGTTGTAGAGCACATTTTTTTTTAACGGACTATGGCACTAAATAAGAAAACGTATACTTTACAAAGCCTCGGTATGTTATTATGTGTCTGCAAAACATGAAGAGAAAAATGACACGATGACTATGGTCATGTCTATATAGAAATGTGCAGCTATATCAATCTTTCATTGATGACCTTTTCATACTTAGGGAGGGATAATTTTTGTCACCACTTGATTTAAGCTTTAACTAATTTGAAATGTAATGACAACAGCAATTACAAATCGCAGGGTGGGATGGGGGTAGGGGTTTCTTGCTCTTGTGTTTGTGTGTATGTGAATATGATTGGTATATCACCCCTCCCACCCACGGACCCACTCCCGACAAAGCGGAGCTACACTTTAAGTGTATGGCTAAGTACTGTAGTTAGTAATCAGGGCCAGTTCAGGAAGGGGTGTTTCCAGGGTGTCCGCACCACCCCCAATATAAAAAAATAAATATAGTCACTTGTCACTTGAAAATTGACCATCTTCTATTATTGCCCATGTTTATTTGAGTAATATGAACACTTTGAGTAAATAGACATTGATTTTTGCATTGGTACCTTTTCGAGGAACATTTGCATTGGTACCTTTTGAAATTTTGGAAACCACGCCTAAAACCCATCGTCTTTCTGCAATAGTTGTAAATAATTTCGACCCGCACTTTGTTCTTCTTCTTGGGAAAGTATGATTTACAATATACATTATTTTTCATAGTTGTCGTTGTCATTATCATTGTCATCATCGTCACTACCATCGCCGTCGTTGTCACCACCACCCTTGTCGTCACCACAATCGTCGTCGTGTTTGTATTCCTCGTCGTCATATTATCAAAATATGATCATCGTTGTCTGTTTTGTCTTCCAGAAACTTAATAGAGCACGCTTTGGTCGATACAGACAAATCCTTGAGAGCAAATTCAGGCAGCCGATCAATTTGGATCAGTAGTTCCAACTAATTCGATTCCAAATATTCAATAAAATCATACTTTTCAAATCTAAACCGCCTGGGGATGGGCTGATCCTATTCAAAAGCCTATTTCACGCACATTTATATTTATTTAACCTCATTCGCCGTGGGGTCCGTAATATCGATTGCCTGCTTTATAAAATGGGTCTGTTTTGGTTAAAGAACCTTGTTATTTTGACCGAATGACAAGCGTTCCTAAATGTAAGCTAAAAGTTAATCAGATTTCAAAGCATTTTTCATCTCATTCATCGGCAAAGGACATTCGTTAGCAATTATGCAATTACACCGCAGACCGTTCTATACCTCTACATAAATGGTAAGAACTCGTTAAGTACTTAGAAGTACTTCAGTATCAAATCATTCCGTTCCCAAGGTCCCTTTAAAATGCACTCTGCCTCGAGATTTAGATTGTACCTGGAGACTAATGGTTCTTTTGCCCCCAGGGTGCCTTATTTATTGTGCAACGCGAACACCATAGACCCGTAACGACTGATTAGGGTTTACGCTGTTTGCCTCAAGTCTTTGTAAGCACGAACAACCTGGGCTAGCCTATCGGTAGAAAACGCGACGGCAAGTTTTGCAGTCCCTATTGTACAAGAGCAAATATAACATTTCAGTCCTTGAAAAGAACACAAAATGCATACGACACTTATTAGATATGCCCTACGGTGTGAATCTTCCCGGAACATTATTGTATCCCGTGTAAACATAATGTAGATCGAAATAGCAAATTTTTTGATTATTCAAACATGAAAACCTGATTGAATTTATTTCCTTGGTACAGAATATTCCTTCACTTGCGCGCTTCTGTAAGTGGTCATGGATGTAATATGTAACTGTATTTACCTTGGAAGTATCGATGTTTAGTGTAATTATTGCCGGCATCCATAAATTTGACAATAAAATGAATTCGTGATAACCGACCGATTCACACATAAATAAAGAATGAAACTTGATGATCGAGAGGTCTTCTGTCAGTTGGTAATAGTAACACCCTGAGTAAAATTTGGAAAATTAAATTTTAAAACAAGCCGAACAAGATCAGCAATACTCGAAAGTGATATTAGCCTAAAAATTTAGTTGTAGCAAAATTTGTAAAATATACATACCTTTTTTATGTAATTTGTATTAAAGCATACATTACGTGCAAATGTGTCGTCCATAGTCGTTTCTAAGTAGACCCCAACTGAAAATTGCACAGACCCAGATCTGTCGGTAAATATTACGCCGGCAGATCTACGCAGTTTGTTCTACTGATAACATTTAATAAAGAGTATGTATGTATGTATGTATGTATGTATGTATGTATGTATGTATGTATGTATGTATGTATGTATGTATATATATATATATATATATATATATATATATATATATATATATATATATATATATATATATATATATATATATATATATATATATATATATATATATATATATATATATATATATATTCTGATCTGTCGGTGCATTATGAGATTATGAGACTACAGATCTGTGTCTGTGCAGTTTGCCGTTGAACGCGGTTTATATGCGAGCATAACGCTAATCATCACGTTGTTACTACCGAACCGAACTCCGTTGTTACTTGTTATTACTGGCAAGCGTCGGCAAAGGGAAATAACTGCTGTCAAGTGTCACCCTCAGCTAGTACGACAATAATTATTGAAATATCAGGAAATTATTAAAATAGAAAACCATAAATCAAAACTATTTAAGAGATTTAATAGCAGTGTAAAGAAGCTCTTTACAACACTGAAAAATAGAGGAAAAAACACATCTAAAAATAAATTTATACGGATCTATAGTTTCTACATGATGAAGTATCTGACTTCGATGACAGACACGGAAAATAATACAAGCAACGATAAATTCCACTCGCGTTTGTCCTACAAACGAGACAGAAGTATCAGTTTGTGAACTTAGGAGTTTCGAGACTTTTCAATATCGTTATTACTAAAAAAATTATATTTTTCTTTCACGAATGACGGATCACAACAGTAATGTCTTAAAACAAAATAACTATATAGCATTGAGTTCATCTGATAAAGCTTTCGACGGAAAAAAGATAAATAAAAAATTAAAATTCCTTTACCTGAAAGTTTCTCTGTTTAAAACATGATAAAAATTGTAAAAAAACATTCACACATTATACAGAAGCTTGGGCGGGGGTATAAACACCGTGATTCTAACCTCCTTAGGAGCGAATCTAAAGAAAAACGACGTTTGTGATATCCAGAGAGAACTGATTGCATGATTTACGGATGGAATGAATGTATAATAAATAAACCTAGAAAATGACTGATTACCAGATAATCAGCCAGTTAATGTTGAAAAATAAATGTTGACAACAAAAGAATAGTATCACCGTTATAAGATATTTCACGGATACGTATTTGGGCTCCACTGATTTTTTTTTAAACACTATTCCACATGAAATGCGTGTTTAAACAAAAGTACAAGACAAAGTTAAGTAAACATTACACAATAGTCGGCGAAATAATATTCTCTCGAATGAACCACGGTCTATTTGTTGCACAAGCGTATTTGATTTATTTTAATAATGTAATTAGTTGTTAATAATCATATTTTTTGCCAAAATATACTCCTAACCTCCCAACTTATCCCAGTATACCTTTTAATTTATATTTTATCTATTTGTTTAGATAAATCAGTTTGTATGAATAGACTTAATGTATAACAGCATGCAGTAATAATATATACATTGAAAATGCAAATATACTTCTAGTTAAAGTTTGATGTTTCCTGTACCAGAATTAATTTATGCATTAGATATACTCATTAGGTAACTACCGAAGGAATCATCACGATCTTCAGCTATTGAGGTGTGCATTATAATTACAAGTTGAGGCCGAAGAGTCGATTTGTTTCGGTTTAATTAAGACAGGTGCTTTTTCCTCTGGATCGTATCTACCATATAGCAAAGAGTACGCAAAGCACAGGGGCCATGAATTATTTTTTTTTTTTGCACAAAAGATGAGACAGGGTCCCATTGGTAACCTTTGAATTGGGGCATAACTTACACGCTTTTTACCATCATCCACTATATATTACAGAAAAGGACCTAGGATGTGCGGGGCCCAATGCAGAAAGCGATGAACATGGCCCCAAGCAAAAAAACAAAAAATTCATTGCGGAGTCAATTTCCGCCAGCAGCCCTATGACCCTGAAAGCACGGGGCCCAAGATGGCTGCGTCGTTCGCATTTCCCTAGGGCCGGGTCTGATCTGTTATTAAAATGAACGAGACTAAACTTGGCCGTGTTCACATATATAATGTTTTCTTGGAACGTTTTCTTTTAGCACTGCGAATGGCAAAAGTGGTTCGAACACTTGCGCACTTTGAATACCCATCTGTAGGAAACCTTATTAATATAATCGTGTCATTAAGAGGGTGGCATTGGTTGATACTCAACAACCTGTTATATTATGTATGGTATAGAGCTTCCTTACTGTTAGACCAAGTCCTAAAGATAAAAAAAGTGCTTTGCTGGGTCATGTAGGTAAAGAGAATATGCAGACGTCTATTTTGGGTTGAATTACAGCCATATCCATTATAGTCCTACGGTAAATGGTGATTTCTGCAGTACCGGATTAAGCCAGTCGAAGCCTGTAGCACATGTTATAAATGGCACTATTTTTTTTAAATAAAAAACGTGTAAATATTGAAACGCAAACTTTTAACTTCCATATTAAAGTAATTGTATCGGTTCATTTGCTATACAGCCATATATTACAACAAATAAGTTTGATATTTCAGTAATAGTATATTTAGATGTAGGTAATTGATAACTTGAAAGCATTTAGCGCGGAGTCCTTGAAAGTGCGAGGCTGTAGCATATGCTACGTTTGCTACTAGGATAATCCAGCACTGGATTTCTTTTTAATTTACTTGATATATAAAAATAAAACTAAATCCCGACCATTTAGCTGTTACCTTTAAAATTAACTCTTTACCATTCATGTCGTTACAATATTTAGCGAATTTCGTACTTTACAACAACAACAACAACAACAAAAATGAAATAAAACTAACATTAATAATAACAGCAAGAATAACGCGATTCACCTTTGTTATCAGGTGTTTTCCATTATTCTTCTGCAAAGTGTCATAATCAACCCATGATAATACAACTGTATCATGAAGTATTGCTAATGACAACGCCTTGATTATGGTACTATCTATTAATGCAATACTTGTGATCATTAAGGGTTTCGACTACAACTTTCAATTATACAATTAACTGGGTTTTGCAGATGCAAAACCATCACAGTCAATTTAGACTATTTTCTTTGATGTTTACTCTCGAACGGTTTTTGTCCAACGTGAGGAGGATTTTACAATACGTAGGAGGATGCTGTTAGAAATTATTTATTTGCTATTATGGAATACAAGGCTGTCCATGTTATTTGAGGATCACAAATGGGTAATGATTTAATATTCAATTTATAAAACGAGTTGAATATTGTCCAGCTTTCCCACGAACGCAGCAAATCAGTAACGAAAATACTGAAAAACAATTTCAAGGGCTGATTTGGACCAATCAGAATCACATGCAGTGATATGTTCACATGTTATTATATCAAAAATATTAAGCTGCGCACACGAGAGACAAAGAGCTACCTGTGCATTTCATCAAATGTAATAAGCGGCACAAGCAACACTATACTAGTGATGATGTCAAAATGAAGTATGTAGGAAATGACGTGAAAAGCGTTGTTCTTAATCGTTAGTTTTTGACTGGAATTCAATCTGTGAAAAGATAATTACAGTATGTCCTAGCCAACATTGTCGTGTACTAATGTACGGATAGGATCTAGTCAACGTTGTCCTGTACTAATGCGTGAATAGTAGCTTGTCGACGCTGCAATGTACTAGTGTGCGGATATCATATAGTGAACTTTGTCGTGTACTAATGCGTTGATAGGAGCTAGTCGACGCAGTCGTGTACTAATGCGCGGATAGAATCTAGTCAACGCTATCGTGTACTAATGCGCGGATAGGAGCTAATCGACGCTGTCCTATTCAAAAGGTTGTATAGGAGCTAGTCGACGCTGTAGTGTACTAATGCGTGGATAGGAGCTATCGACGCTGTCGTATACTAATGCGTGGATAGGAGCTAGTCGAAGCAGTCGTGTACTTATGCACGGATAGAATCTAGTCAACGCTATCGTGTACTAATGCGCGGATAGGAGCTAATCGACGCTGTCGTATACTAATGCGTGGATAGGAGCTAGTCGACGTTGTAGTGTACTATTTTTTTTAAAATAAGTGACGTGAAAGACATATTTTTAATTTACCGCAGTTTTTTAGACAAAATTATTTGTTATTTGCAATAAATTGAAGAAATCTTAAAACATTAAAGCAGCACGTTCTTATGGTAGAAATATACATCTTTTGTTTGTAGCTAAACGTGGGTTCATTTTCAGTTTTACTCAGCACCACGGATGCCCGCATGAAGAAAACTCAGAACAAAAAATAAAAGAGATGAAAGTGATAGAGAAAGGGTTGAAAGAATATCATGTTGTGTATGCAGTGCTGAGCACGTGTATAGGTTTAGATAATAGCCATTGTGTTATTTCTTAATTATTCGGAAGACTCGGTGCATGCCATTCTGCGCTAACACGATACTATCCTTCTCACGAATGAGTGTCAGAATTCAAAGGGTAGAATTCTTCATAAAACATTCAGGAGGTGGGGGTGGGGTGGAAACTGGCACAGCTTTTGTTCTAAGTAGCAAGATAAGGGCGCCACTAAAATGAACATTGCCCCAGGCGTCTCGAACCCTCGTACCATCGTACCGCCAGCGAATATTAGGCAATCCACATATTTTCAAAATTCTCAATTCTATCTGCGTATAAAGGAAATAGTGGAACGTTGAATTTACAATTATTATTTTCTTGATGGCTATGGAACTACCGTCCTTACAGTTATGCTACCTCGTCGGATGGATGACTAGCATTCATTCTTTTAGGTGAAGTATGGTTTTGAAAAAGTATTTTGAATTTCGTAGAAAAAATGAGGAAGTTTTATATTGTACCCCTTCCCACGTAGAGACTACGGTGCTAACCTTGCGGGGGTGGGGGTGGGGATTGTTGTGCGCTGTGTGTGTGTGTGTGTGTGTGTGTGTGTGTGATATTTGCCCCTTTGATTTTCTGCTATTTTCTTACCACAGTGACAGAATTAAAAAGGCCTGGGGTAACCTTAAAAAAAGCACTCGCATCAAATGTGCATTTGAATAATTACAGTATAATGATGAGAAATATTTTGAAAAGGTGGGAAATAAAAGGAACTCAAACATTACACCTTGTTTGACTCTCCTTCAATATACAAAAGCTGTGATTGGTTGGTGCTTCCACTGTTTCGGATTTTCAGAAGAGTTCAGAGTTTCACTTTTGACACAAAGTTCCTTTTGAAACTCACGAACACTTGCCATGAGAATATGATTGCATACAATTCATACAGATAGTTCTCGACCGGCGTATCAGCCGCCATGTACATGATATGCTGGCAGACTTCCCGCTGAGTTTGTACGGTGTTTTATCTCAAGACATCGTTACTAAAGATACATACATGAACATAATGCGAATCAGGCTTCCTGTTTGTATCAATATTTGTAATTTATGAGTTGATGTCGCTTCATTGTGCCTACTTCAAAATTATCAGTTTTCGTGATCACATATATAAAAAAAACTGCCAGGTTGCCCATCATCCAGGTAAAATAAACAGAAATGTCGTCTGCTAGGGACCTTATCAGGAAGCATCTCAGCACAAAGATGTGAAATGAATCATTTTGTTTTATCCAGTTTTAGTCTAGAATAATAAACAAAATAATAACAATATCTATAAGATATAAAGATTCGGGAACTTCTTCCTCTCGCTGTTTTTGACCTTGTTCCTCCACCGACATTTTAGGAAGTTGACCAGGAAAAAAAATCGCCGCCGTTGCCTGTCCACCTGTATCTTACATTTCTTATTTACCTGCATACCAGCCATGCTTGACATATATTCGGAATAGCTAGTTCTAATATGGGTCCAATTAGGGACTTGTTTGTTTGGTATCATACTATTCGTCAGTTATATTTTGCAAGGTAGAGGACATTAGTAGCCAAAGGTTGTCAATCCATTTCGTTTCGCACCTGCCTGAGCATACTGAACTAGCCGTAAACAAAACAGTATCTATCGCCTCACTATCCCAATAAGCATAAGCTGAAAGAAATACGAGGAGCCATTGCGGAAAAAAGCTAATCGAATGAGAAAGATGCAGTTGAAAGTTCGAGAAATCCGATATCACGTGTTGGATCAGATTCCGTGTCCGTAAAGATCCATTTTTGTATCGAGATTTTAGATTTTATTTGTTGACTTATATATTGGTGGTTTTAAGTTCTATTTCCTATGTATATGTTTTACAGTGTTTATTTTGAATTACAGAGCGGTGGTTGAAATTACAATATCATATGTCGAGAGTCTTTATTTCACACACTATATGCAACTGTGATGACATTTCCATTTCATAAGGCGAGTATTTAGATTTCATAAGTTGAATTTCACAGCGACGAAAAGCGACCTCCTTGTTTAAAAATGACGCGGTTCTTTCACGAGAGCGACCTCTAGCGAAGAAATTCATAGTATTTCTCGACCTGTGAATGGTAACTTTCAAACTGTAAATGCATAAAATGTATTGGCACCTCATAATTGAACGCACAAATGATGTATCTTAATGCTCGATATTATTTTTAATTGTTAAAGTGGACTTTGTGTGATATTACTTTTAACACCAACAAAACATTTCACCATTTAAAAATAAAAATTCTTAAAAGCACAATAAAATGTCCAATCACCGCTGTGTAATTCAACATATACAATCTAAGAATTCAACATAGAAAATGAAATTTTCAGCACAATCAAGTGATTCAGCATGTTAAATTAAAACTCTCGATATTTGACATTAAAATTTCACAACCGGCGTGTAATTCAGAAGACAGAATCTAAAAATTCGACATATGAAATGCAACTTTCAACATAAACTCTTTGAACCAATACGTAAATTTGGAATTCTCAGCATATGAACTTGAAATTTCAACCACCGCCGTGTAATTCAAACGACACATTCTAACACTTCGACATAGAAAATAAAACTTTCAACCACTATTTTTTAGTTCAACAGATACAATCTAAACTTTCGACCTTTAAAATGGAATTTTTTTGGACAACCATTTTTGATACAACATGTAATATTGGAATTCTTGACAAATGACATAAAAATTTTTTAACTGCAACGTTCTGATTGGACCGAATTTTGTCCTCTACGGCGCTACATAAAGACACTGATCTGTCCAGATTACTGTTTTCAATTAACTTAGAAAACAGTTCGAATAACCGGAATCTGTACTCAGCGACCCCTTTCGAATACAAGTCTCCCCCAATTTTAATATGTCACACACATAAATTTCTTATAGCCAATGTATGTTGAGATCAGTGAAGGCGCCCTGTTAAATACTTAAAAGATCACCCAACAAGTTATTTGATTGGTGAACTAAAGTTGTTTCTACAACTATAAGCTGCTGCACACCATACCACATCTTATTCGCTTCATATTGATTAAAGCAAGAAGTCACATCTTTATTCACCTTGAGAATATTTAGGCCCCCTTTTGTTTTATATATATATATATATATATATATATATATATATATATATATATATATATATATATATATATATATATATATATAATGTGACAAGGGCTCGTACTCAGTAGCAAAGAAAAGAATGAAAGCCAACAAGCTTTGTATATTTTAACAAAACAATTTATTTCCCTAGACCACAATGTAAGAGTTGGTAAATAGGACTTACAGTTTGTGAATATAATCCAAAATTTGATCCTAAGAATGAAAACACAAGTTCTATCACTAAATAGCCCTATTAGAATCCAGGTTCGAGACCCGACAACGTACAAATGTGGAAAAACGTCAGATATAGTCCAATATTCGTATAGCATCAACTCATCACTTGAATCACAGCCTATTGTTTCCGAATAATTCCTGAATAAATTTCCATGAATATCTTTCAGATTTATTTTTTTTTTTTATATAAAATGTCAACTTTTTGAGTTTCCAGGGGAAAAAATTATTAAATCCAAATATCAGACGAAGGACAAACAATCGGAAAACAAATTACAAAAATACACCTTGTTCCTTCTAGGTGTCAGAATGACTCTAAAAATATTAAAAATGCATATTTAATACACACAAACTTCATTTCAAGTCTCACGAGATTGGTCATGTGGTCTCTTACTACACTATTTTGAGCACGTAGACCAATTTGTCCCCACTTAAGAACCAATCATAACAAATCTTTTTTTTTTTTACATGAACAGGACGGTTGTACCCGATTTCATGCTTGCTACCACCCTTCCCTACTTTGCTTATATCAATGATACCCAGGTATCCGAATTGCGCGTGCTTTTTGAATACATGTATTAACGTGTTTAAAATAATAGTCCTAGTGATTCATAACATAATGATACATAACTTACTGCTTGCTTACCTTTGCCAGAACACGTGGGAAAGAATAGACACAGGAGATTAGCTATTATGCCCATACTGTTCTCTCTCTCTCTCTCTCTCTCTCTCTCTCTCTCTCTCTCTCTCTCTCTCTCTCTCTCTCTCTCTCTCTCTCTCTTTATAATATATATATATATATATATATATATATATATATATATATATATATATATATATATATATATATATCGTAAACACACAATCAATCATACAGTCTACAATCTCAGTAAGATATACTCAATATCCATTTCATAACCGCTAATTAAAATGCAATGTATTCAGACTCTACCTATCAGAAACTTTATTATTTTTGAACTTTGCTTATCAAACTCATCCATTATGATGTTAGAAAAGAAAGCATCAAAATTGCATGTTTGCATTCCAATGATCTGTTGGAGGCCAAAGAGTCGATTTGGTGCTGTTTACAGGGAAGATAGTACCTTGCTTTACTATTTGTACAAACAAATTACCAGTAGGGATTATTTGTTACCAGTAGGGACTGTATATCACCGGTAGGGATTATTTGTTTATCAAAATGATAGGTCTAAAAATCATGTACGTTGACATAAAGGGTATGTTCTTTCCGGTTTGCTATTGTTCTCCTTTTTGCTTCCAGTATTATTGATCATAGTACATTCACCGAGGCAGATGACCAGTATAGTGTCACTACAGCCTTGAACAAAATAAGAAGTCCACATAAAATGCTTTCACGTCGATGAGCACCCATTTGACAAGAAGTGCATTCATTTCGGTCTAATGTTAACATGGAAAATGAGAGCAATTGCCCGGATCTGTCAGCGGTGACTTCGAACTTAGTTAATTCATGGTTTATTTAATTATCACACATATAAAACATAAGACCGATAATCTCCTGGGGAGGACGGGGTCATACATTTGTGACAATGGGGAAAAGGTGTTTTAAAAATGCTGCGTCACATTAAAATGTGCAACTTTAAATAAAAGTACCACTTAATTTTCATTATTAATTTTTTGATTGCTTACAATTTATTTAATTACGTTTTAAATAGCTTCACGCGTGTCGTGCATGAGCTCAAATTAAAATGGACTCATCCTCGAACAACCAACACCTCCACTAGCCCCAATAGTAGATTATTCTAAATAGCATTCTTCTGTTTCCGTTTCCGATGTGTCCACAAAGCGAGGTCGAAATAATCTTGTTCTCGCCAAACTTACTTTTGTAGTTTTAGCTAGACGAGAAATATTTTCAAAAGAATTTTATGCCCATTTCAGCTTTCTAGTGCCTCCTTTTAAATATATCTTTTCTTCTACGATGTCAGAATGCACCGCCTCACTAAATACATACTGTCAATAAATTGACGTCATCTATGAGGGGGTCTGACTTTTTGTGACGACGTGTGACGGGGGGTGGGGTGGGTGGAGGGGATAATTAATCGGTCAAAATCGCGTGACGTCATTTATGGATGGACCCTAATTATTAATTTTATCAACCAATCAGATTTGATTCACTTTTCAGATTTTTGAAAGCTGTAGTTTCATTGGATAATTCAACGGTCACCAGAACACGACCCTTAAGCGGACATCGTCAGATCTTCATGTATTACAGCGGAAATCTGATTTTAATCTGACTGTACGTGTTCCTAAATTTAATTGTTAAAACAGTGAGAGATTGTAAACATTGTTATGAGAAGAAAAGTTGTTTATTCAATAATTTGTGACGTTTTTATGGTTGGGGTGGGGTGTTCCCTATATTTTATTTAAAATATTAAGTCCCACCCAGGCTCTATTTTGTTGGAAGTTAAATTTAGTGGAAGATAGATGTAAAGCTCTGAGCCCCAAGTCAACAATGCCGACGGCTAAATGATTAAATGCAAAAAAAGTTGAAATTCAATGAATAACAATTTAATAACAATTCAATAATCAAAAAGCTCAAATTTCCAATTACACTCCTTCCGCTCGACCCTTTAATAAGCCTATTGCATCACTTGATTAGCAGTCTGAGATTGATTTCCACCTGTGTTTGTATTTCTACTCCTCTGTTGTTTCCTTTGTCTCTCCTATTTCTCCCAATTCTTTCTCCTCCTCCTTCCTGACCTTCCTCCAAAATACTTCTTCTCCTCCTCGACTTTCTCTAGACCCATTCGCTTCCTCCTCCACTTTCTCCCCACGACTGGACTTCGGTCGACTTCGACTGTTTTTGCTCGTCTCACTTCCGTTTTCACCTCTTAAAGACACGGGACTCAATGGAACTGGACGTTCTGTGTAACGAGGGAATTTTAAAACATTCAAACCCTCCTTAGCTAGGAAATGATCTCCCACGGTGTTATTTCACAATGTGGAATATTACATGGAACGTTGCAGATAGCTGAGCAAATTATCGAAAGAAATAATTACAACGAGCCCCCTTTCAATAAATAAAAACACTTAGCCGCAGTCCAGTTTGACATCATATTACGAGTGTTGAATTCTGAATGCAATTCGCACGCTTAGACAGCATCACCTGATGTCTCCTCTCGACTTGTTAATTCGTCCAATGCGTGTGTGCATTGATCCACTTTCGACTCTTGACTAAGAAGCTGCTTCCTTAAATATATAGTATGCATCACGCATATATATATATATATATATATATATATATATATATATATATATATATATATATATATATATATATATATATATATATATATATATATATATATATATATATTGCTACGTATACGTGATTAAATTGCTTTTGTGTGTTTAAAATTATTTTTATTTCATTTTTGTTTCATTGTATTTAATTGCAAAAAAATATTTTTCTCATCAGATTCGGAATTCTTTTTTTGTAGTGAGATATAAATTTAGTTCAAACATTGTTTATTTAAGACGAAATAGTAATACGTGACGGTTGACATTTTTCGCCTTACCTTGGTAACAAATCAACAGGAAGTTAAAATGATTGGTCAGCATCACGGACATACTTTCTACGCGTGATCAATGTTTGTAAACAACCTATTTTTATGATTGGTTTTTAAGTCGGTCTATACTGCGGAAGTGACATAAATAGCGTAATAAGAGACCACATGACCAATCTCGCGAGATTTGAAGTGATGTTTCTGAGTGTAAATACGCATTTTTAATATTGGATTGGCCAGAGTCATTCAAAACTTTGAAGAAACAAGGTGTTGTTTTTAATTTGTTGCCAGAATATTTATCCTTCGTCTAATTATTTGGATTCAATATAATTTTTTTCCCCAGGACACCCAACAAGTTGACTTTCTTATAAAAAAAAAATTCTGAAAGATATTCAAGGAAATTAATTCTAGAATTATTCGGAAACAAAGACTGTGATTCAAGTGAGAAATTATTGTTATTCACACGTTGAGCTACATCTGACGTCATTGTCCTCCACATACATACGTCGTCGGGACTCGAACCTGGATTATTATAGGACTATTTAGTGATGGGACTAGTGTTTTATTCTTAGTATCATAGTTGGATTATATTCACTAACTGTAAGTCATATTTACAAATGTTTACATTGTTGTCTTGGGAAATAAATTGTTTTGTTGTTGTTGTTGTTGTTGTTGTTGTTGTTGTTGTTGGGTTCAACGCAATTTTTTAGCACACGATAGGCTATTCATGGCGGCCAGAATTAATGGTGGAGGAAGAAACCGGGAAATCACCGGAAAGAACCACCGACCCACGAGAAGCTACTGGCAAGCTTTCTCACCTATCTACATTAGCCGAATCCTAGACTCGAACACACGCAGACAGAGGTGAGATGGCAGTGATCCGTAACTGACAGCGCTTTAGACCACTCGGCCACTCGGAAATTGTTTTGTTGAAATATACAACGCTCGTTGGCTTTCACTCTTTCCTTTGTTATTGAGTACGAGCCCTTGTCACGTAAATATATATATATATATATATATATATATATATATATATATATATATATATATATATATATATATATATATATATATATATATATATATATATATATATATGGGGGACGGATAAGAACTCGCCTCGTGGACTTTCCTTTGATCCTTGAACAAACTTTTAACATATAGGTATATTAACGACAAGCCTTTGTTAGGTGAGGCAATCGGTCACCTTTCCAACTCAAGTTTCCGGTCTATGGCTGGTCATGGTAACCTTGCGTAAGAGTTCAACACTAACCCCGCAGCAATGTTTAGAGATCAAATTCAACTACGCGATAATATTCCCCCAGATAGGTAGATTATAATTTACAAATGACATTATAGCTGGGGCTTAGCAAACATGACATAATTATAGCTTCGGGTTTAACTTTTCTAACTAGTTAGAAATTATCATTATAATTACGAAATATCTAGTCTTATAATTAAGTTTGTTTACCTGTATATTCATTTTTGATGGGGTTCGTTAATTTTTAAGTTCGTACAATTCTCCTCATTATTTATTTTAGTTTGATAGTTAGACATGTCCAGCTTCAGCTGTACCCTTCATGAACCCCACAATATGATCTATTGACCTTTGCACAAACTCAGAATAACATGAAGGTCAGTGAACGTTTTTGTTTAACTCCTACGCACCGAGTTCGTGTGAGGTTAGTGGTACTAATATGGAAATCTTTAACTGCGATCTGGTATTGCTACAGTTTATTCTGCAGAGTTGTTCCAATCGACAAATAACATTTAAACTTTTAAGACATGTGGGGCTTGATCACCTTGAAGCTTTTAAAAACATCTATTATGCTTTCAGTGATCCGATGTAAGTTAATTTTCACACAATGTAAAAGATGTAAAGAAGCTTTAAATCTGAATATTAATCTTCATAGAAAACAACGAATGTATAAATAATACGTTTGAAGAAATTCAAATGAATGAAATGTCCATCCGTGCTATAGCCTTCTAAAAGTTACGGACAGTGTTCTCAAAAATATTTCTTGTGCAAGAGATTCTCATTTTCAGATTTTGAGACCAATTTTTATGTCGATTTATGTAAGTTTTAATAACGCAGCTTTAACAATTTAAGTCATATCGCTACGATATCTGCAGTGTGGCAGTTTATACTGATGTCTAGCACTGGGGCATCATGCCGCTGACGTATAGCATAATGTCCTACCCAGTCACATTACCTTGACACCAGGCCGACCAGTACTAACCATTTAATGCTGAGGAGGCAGCTGAAAATATAATTTGTATTAGTGTGACTTGGTATTACTCTGCTGGGGTTCGACCCCGCAACTTCCCGTATCCTAGGCGGAGGCTCTAACACTTAGGCAGGATCGGTCAACGAGAGAGAGAGAGAGAGAGAGAGAGAGAGAGAGAGAGAGAGAGAGAGAGAGAGAGAGAGAGAGAGAGAGAGAGAGAGAGAGAGAGAGAGAGAGAGAGAGAGAGAGAGAGAGATTATATAGCTAACTCAATATTATTTGCTCAAGGGTAGATTGACTTACTTCAATTGCTAAGTGCATCCATGTATTTCGGAATCCAGTCTGATTAAACTCCAGTTCTCCGAAATAGTGGAAGCGGTGGCCGATTTTAATCAGATTGAGTGATTTTCCCGTTTGTTTCTTTTGATGTACATAAATTTATTCGTTGCTTCAGTTATTGATTCCTTCCTATATTTGTTTCATTTTTTTCGTTGTTTCATTTGTATATATTTTTGGTTAACTTTATATTAACTTAATGATGAGTTATAAAGGTTATTTAGATGAGTGTGTATGTATGAGAGAGAGAGAGAGAGAGAGAGAGAGAGAGAGAGAGAGAGAGAGAGAGAGAGAGAGAGAGAGAGAGAGAGAGAGAGAGAGAGAGAGAGAAAGAGAGAGAGAGAACATTTATCCAATGTTACTTTCAATAAAGATAGTTTTGAGATTCTTTGTATTCCTGTGCATATATTTTTCAAAATAATGTAAAAGCAATTGTTTTTCAATGAAGAAACGTTCAATTTAATTATCATTATATGCGTTGAGAATCGATTTTTCATAATTAACATACTGGCATAACGACTTCATTGATCTAGTTAACCCAAAGAAGTCATCTTCAAATTATTGTAATTTTTTTTAAAAGTACAAGCAAAACAATGAACAAACAAACGTAAGGAAAGAGTGAGCAATGAACTATATGAAAGAATTAATAACTGAAGTAACGAATAACTTCATGTACAAGAAACAAAAATAAATAGGAGAATTACTCAATCAGATTAAAATCTGACACCGCTTCCATTATATTGGAGACTTTGAGTTTAATTAGACTGGATTCCGTAATACCTGGATGCACAAACAAATGAGAATTACACGAGGATAAAGCACTTTATGAAATGAAGTAAGTCATTCTGCTTTTGAGCATATAATATTGACTTAGCTATATTATAGCAAGCAGTATGTATGTATGTATGTATGTATGTATGTATGTATGTATGTATGTATGTATGTATGTATGTATGTATGTATGTATGTATGTATGTATGTATGTATGTATGTATGTATGTATGTATGTATGTATGTATGTATGTATGTATGTATGTATGTATGTATGTATGTATGTATGTATGTATGTATGTATACATATACATACATGAATTCACACACACACACACACACATATATATATATATATATATATATATATATATATATATATATATATATATATATATATATATATATATATATATATATACATGTATGTATACATATATATACATGAATACATACACACATATACATACATACATTAAGGATATATATATATATATATATATATATATATATATATATATATATATATATATATATATATATATATATATATATATATATATATATATATATATATATACATATATACATATATATATATATATATATATATATATATATATATATATACATATATATATATATATATATATATATATATATATATATATATATATATATATATATCCTTAAAAATTGACAGTGAAAAACAGATCTTATTTCAGCTGCAAATAAAAAATCATCCCAATAATTTCAACTATGGAGAAAGTGATGGCCTAAAGTTTTACAATATTTGCACACCCTCCCGTTTGTTAGAACCCGCCACACCGAATTTAAAAGCGAAAAGTATCATGGATATAAAAATGCATAAAACTTGGAAATTTCTTTAGTTGATTTACATTTTTTTAACCTGAATGTCGACAAGAGGTCGTTTACACTGTCGACGTACTGACATTTCAAAAAATGGGAAGCTCTCGATGTAAACAGACTGACTGTTTCCCTGAACAGTCCATTTCAATAAAACTGTATCGTGTATGTCGAATATTTACAATGCCTAGTTGTAATATTTCTAAAACAAATTGAACAAATAAAAAGAATAAATTTTTGTATGCATGTGTTCCAAGAGATGTTACTCTAAAATTTACGGAATTATTCATGCAATGCTATCAAAGACGGTGAACTTTTGGCGACCGTGTTGCTAATGAAACTCCAGTTTGATTCGAAACGGCAAACAGTTTGACAGTGTTTGAGAATCCCTTGCAAAAATAATGTTAGAATATTTAAATCAATGACTACGTTTTGAAAAAAAAATTTTTTTATATGCTTGAAAAATTATGTTTTTAAAATTGTTGGTGGGGCACAAGCAAACGGAATGCTGTGTGAATACTTTAGTATCGTGTGAGAAAATAAAATTTAATGTGATGTAAGAGTCAGGCAAAAGTAACGATTTATTTTTCAGTGTAGACAGAACTAACGGAATATTTCTCACTATTTGATGTAATGCATCAGTCTAGGCAGATGTAACAGATAATTTCTCAATATTGAAATCAGGTATCAGTCTTGAAACTATTTATAAATCAAAATTCTAACGTTCCATTAATTCATGCATTAAAACAAGTATATCAGAGTGATGCATTTTTAACATGTTAAATTCTCTCTAGATCTATACTTCGTAATTTCTCAATACAAAGAACATTCGAGAAGAAACTTGTCAAGGTTTACAAATTGAATTTTCTCAGGGAGTCTTGTATAACGAACTCTGTTCTTGGAAGAATTTTAATTTACATATACTTGTGAACAGGATTTTCTGTCTAGACGGTACGTCTTTCGGAGTCAGCAAAATTGTTTCAAAGGAACATTATCCTTTGGTTAATTTTGACTATGCCTTGGGCATAGTCTGATTGTATACCCCCCTCCTCCATGTGGAAGCAGCCCATAGTGGGACGGTTGACGCCGGAATAAATTCAAACGATGGGAGCGGACCAATCAGATATAGTCGACTTAGAGGACTCAGACAGAATGTGGACGTGTTCTAAAATTTAAACGGTAACATACATTTATGTATTGGAGAACGTCAGTGTGCTGAAAATTCTGTAAAGAAACAGACACGCGAGTCTGACTCGGACCAAGGTGTCCTAAGAAGGGAAACTTTTTAAGCGAATTCTAAACAAAGGCCTCTCTGAGATTCGTGGTGACTTATCTCGTACGAGGGAATTGAAATTGGATTTAAAATCGTCGAAATGTTAGACGATCTCTGACCGCATTTTGTACTTGATATGAGTTAATTAGATACTGTTACCTTCAGTTGCTGTAATTATGTTTAACTGTGTTATGATGTATATTAGTATGCATTAGAATGCTCGTGTTAGGAATCGGATTTGCATTTATTATAATGTAATATATTTTGATTGATGGTTGTGCGAAGTTAGACCTTGATTTAGATATACATTTCCTAATTCTTATGACGCATATGGTATGTATGATTACTTCATTAATTATGTTGTTGAATTCCGTGCAGGAATAGATCACTATTTCGTTGGTGTATGGTAATGATTGGTACCATATTCGTAGAAGTAATAGTTGTACGTAATAGTGCAAGGTATGTAAGAGTTAAGTAAGCAGAGATACGTAATTCTTTATGGAACCTTGTCAGGTAGGTCACCCATTAATCCGACGAAAGGTCGGTGAGAAAATGATGGATTCCTGAAGGATAGGTTAGGGATGCCAGAAATTGTCTTCTGTTGTATTCCTTCAGAAAGAGAAAGGAGAAGCGAAGAGTGGAAGGAAGGAAAAAGTCAAGAATAGAAAGAAGGAGGAAGTAGAAAGGGGGGAATACGGAAAGAAGGAAGTAGGAAGAAGTAGAAGGCAGGAAGATGAAGTGAAGGGAGGAAGAGATGAGACGAAAGAAAGAAGGACTGAAGGAGAATAAAGATTAAAACTGATGAGCAGCATTGACATCACATTGAATAGTGACTCCCTCACACGTCGATCGTAAAATTCCGAATGATGAATTAACTTTTTAGTGGGAATCGGTTTAACCAAGTCACTTACCATGTTTATTGTATTTTTTTGTTCAATGAACATAATTTGATATTTATGTTGAATATGTTTATTATTGCGATTTTTTGCATTATTGAGTTGTTATATGTATTTAGAATGCCAGTTTCGCTTTTGGGGGTCTCGAAAATTGTTAATACACATCTTCTGCACTATTACTGATAATACAATGGACAGACCCGTCACATCTTAATTGGTCTATTTCAACGCCAGATTAAAATATCTTGTCTAAGCAACGACACTCTTAATTTAGTTAATATAATTCTATATTGTTGGATTAATACATCCTTTAAATATGAATTGTGGAATTAATTAGCAAATAGCTCCTGAATAGCACTTCAAATCCGACTAAAGCTTTCAAACATTGTTTAACAAAACTCGCGCGCGTGTGTGTGTGTGTGTGTGTGTGTGTGTGTGTGTGTGTGTGAGAGTTTTTTGCACATATCATTAATCTTAGTTTAGTCATATCGCTATGTATGCAGTGTGACAATTTATTGTAATGTCTAGCACTGGGACATCATGCCGCAGACATTTAGCATCATGTCTCGCCCTGTCACATTATCCGGACAGTCCTAACACTAATCTCTTGAGCGCCAAGTACAATTTTTATAAAATTTCGGTATGAGTAGGCCGAGGTTTGAACCCGCGACCTCCCGCACCTGAAGCGGACGCTCTGACCACTTAGGCTACTGGGGCGGTCTACCTAACGCTAGGAAGAATATATATCGTAACATCTTGGAAAAGCCAAGCATCCTGAAAACCGGTAAAAATAACAAAAGTTTGTCCAGGTTGGTCTATTTTTCTCTCATTAATATTATACTGTACTCAATCTTTATACCGATCATTACTTTCTTATAAGACGGGTCAAATGCCAAAATGCACAGACTCAGATCTCTGGCGCATAATGCAAAGGCTGATCTGGGTCTATGCAGTTTGTTAGGAGTAATCAATAAAATAGACAACATAGACCCATGCATATTATGCTACGGCCGATCTGGATCTTTGGGGTATGCTACAGGTGCATACACTTTTTCAGCATGCGAACTACTTATAAAATGACCAAGCTAAAATAATCTACCTACCACAAAAAATGCATAACATCTATAGGCTGCTGTCTATTTTTATTATTATTTTTTTTAATGCTACGCGATCTACTCACACTATATTCGCGATCGACGTATTGTGCACCACAGTGTATGCGGTTTGTCCAGTCTTCTAAGCGAGACAAAAATGGGGGGAAGGGGGCTTTCATCTAGCCCAACAACGTTAACGAAAATTTAATTATTACATGATATCTTTCACCATATTTAACATGTCTTTGTATGCACTGTCTCAAGCCAGTTCAGTTTTCAAGGAGCATTACAATAAGGTCAATTTAGATAATCAAATAGAAAACATCCTCGGTTTTACTTGCCAGGTGCCGTTTAGTTTCGCATGTTGACCTCCTAACAACCAGAATGCCAAATACGATTGTTAGGTGTAAAACATGACGGATGTTAGTGTGGAATAAGGGTTAGTGTTTGCATTAATAGATGTACCTACAATGAATTTACCACACAGCTGACCAGCTATTAATCTTTTTCGCTTGCAGGAAAATATATAAAGTCTTCAGGGCTTTTTAATCTACAACGTCGGGTGTTTTTTTTTTTTTTCTTTTATTATGCCACATCTGTTGTGTGGGGTGTTTATTTCATCCTTGTTTTTATCTACACTTTGCAATTTAAAATAGTGAAAAGACGACACGACCTAAATAGGATTAGCGTACTGACTGTAATCGTACAAGAATAAGCTACTTTAAGGCAATTCAGCCACGTTATTGGTCAAAACTACTGTCTGCGTGTCTGTCTTCGCGATCAAGGCAACTGTCTTGGGCCTCGCGTTTCTCCGCAATGCAATTACTATTGTTTGGGCCCCGCTCTCATCCCTTGCTGCCTTAGGACAAAAAATGCTGCCTTTGGCCAGGCACATCCTAGGGCCGGGTCTCTCTCTCTCTCTCTCTCTCTCTCTCTCTCTCTCTCTCTCTCTCTCTCTCTCTCATATATATATATATATATATATATATATATATATATATATATATATATATATATATATATATATATATATATATATATATATATATATATATATACACACATATATATATATATATATATATATATATATATATATATATATATATATATATATATATATATATATATATATATATATATATATATATATATATTGCATGTCAGATTGTATTTGTTTACAACCGATGGCATCTAAGTCTGAATGAAACACGAGTGGCATAATGGCGTTGTGCTAAGAAAGGTAATTCTACTTTTCTTTCGTCAGCTCATACTGAATGTACTAATTTATGTTTAATAAAGTGAATAACCACATATTTATGGCATTTTTTTTGTAAGCCTTGATTGAAATAATTTATAAAACGTGACCTTTAAAGAGCGAAAGACTCACCTGCCGTTGACCATTAATTTATAATTTTTGTTTGGGATATAATTATTAGCAAACGCTATTTTAACGATCTCAAAGCCAGTTTTTAAAAGCGTCGGAGTTACTATGCCAACAGTTTGCAATAAGTCAAAAAATTTTAAAAGCAATTTTGGTCTTTAGGCAACTCAAAATACTGTACAGTTATACCCATGAAGAATCCCCCAGGAGATCTATATATCTACAAGGTAAATTGAAATGACATTGAGAACAAGACTTTTACAATCATTATATAAAGGTGTATAAAAAACATGTTGAAAAACGTTCAAATTTCCTTGCAGTGCATTCCATTAGCATGACGAGAAATCAGAACGATTTTGAAAATAAATAAATAAAAACATATTAATAGCCCCAATCTCCCAAAGCGCGCAAGTCTATCATAGCTGTTAGATAAGTATCAGTATGAAATCAATTTCTTGGATTCTTGGATCTTTAAGGGCAGCACCACTGTAATCCAGACAAAAAAAATAACAGAATAAAGAAAACAATGAAGCCAACGAAAACAGAAATAAGTAACAACAGAATTGCAAGAGTCACTAATCTGCTCTTGTGATAATCGACATGGATGACAATTTCGACGAAGATGAAAATGATCATAGATGATGTAAATAATAAAACAATTTAAACAATAAACAGGAGAGATTATGCATTCTGAAGAATAATGCATCACGTACGTGAAAGGTAAAGTTTATTGTATCCAAAAATTGGCAAGGAAGTCGCTTATACGCAAGTGAATAACACGTATCTGTTAGGTAAAAAGAGGCAAAAGAAAAATTGTATTGTAGATGTACATACAGAGAAACGCATATGCATACATACATACATACATACATACATACATACATACATACATACATACATACATACATACATACATACATACATACATACATACATACATACATACAGACAGACAGACAGACAGACAGACAGACAGACAGACAGACAGACATACATACATACATACATACATACATACATACATACATACATACATACATACATACATACATACATACATACATACATACATACATACCTGTGTTGCACATAAAATGTATGTGTGGCACGACGATCAAGATTTATTGCCAGGTACAAAATCTAAGTTTATGTACATGCTTTCATTGCAGTGCAACCAGTCTCTGGCAATCCCAGGAACTGCATAAACTTTTGAGAGCAGAAATCAAAACAAAAATATTTATCGTAATAATACTCCGAATTAAAGGTTTCATTAGGGTTTTCGTTGTTGTCTAATGTTCAATGACTGATGCATTTGTCTGTAAATCAATTTTATGGTTCAATCATCAAAACATCAAATATAGTTCTAATAACAGACAAATTGAGAATATTTTCGAGAGTGAAATAAGAAAAAAGTCTCAGATTTTCAAGTTGGGATATGAATATAACGAAAAACAAACAAACAACAAAAATAAACAGCTATTAAAAAAAACTCCAACAAAACAAATCAAACAAATCTGTAATAACGTGTGTTTTAACACAAATGAATAATGCGATATACATGCTGAAAGAGAAAGAAATAGAATCGTGTACTTTTAAATTCTTGTGAGTTTTGTCAGAAAAACGTAAACAAAAATGGGTAAAATAATTATGTCTAGAAAGTTGAACAAACTTTTATTGATATAAGTGCAGATGACAAATACAAACATCTTACTATAGAACTCGTATGAAACTGCAAATGTCAAGAATTTCAATATTGAAATCAGAAATCTACAAAACGTATACACAATCAGTACTGCATTCAGGATCAGAAATCACCAAAGAATATCAGAAAGTATAGTATCAAGTAATGCTTCTGTCAGTTTTGTGAAATAGACGGAAAGTTGCAAAAACAATATTTTTGGAGAGAGTTAAACTCGGATCGGATGAAGAAAATCGGAATGCATAGATGACCAACCATACATAGAATCCATTGAAAAGTGGAACATCGGATCGGATGAAGAAAATGGGAAATAGATCACTAACCATTTTTAGAGTCAATTGATGGCAAACAATTTACAAGCTATCAGAAGGAACCCAGAGGAACATTAAAAAAAGAGGAGGACATTAACAACATGAAATAATGGGTATGCTCGTAACTTAGAATAACATTCTTGTCCTGAGAGATGAAAAGATGAAGGCATTTCATCGAATATTATGATTGATGGTTTAGCATTTTATCCTCGCAAGAAAAACACTTTAAAAATAATAATAATGATATTATAATAATAATAATAATAATAATAATAATAATAATAATAATAATAATAATAATAATAATAATAATAATAGTAACAACAACAACAATACTACTACTACTACTACTACTACTACTACTACTAATAATAATAATAATAATAATAATAATAATAATAATAATAATAATAATAATAATAATAATAATAATAATAATGAACAAAGAAGAAAAGAAAAGAGACAAAGAAAAAGAAGTTCATAAATGGTATTGAAGAAAGAATTCTGGCTTTTGCTACAGAGGAACATCTCAAGGTTTAGCTTGCAAAGATTCACGAAGGAACTGCTTGATGATTCTACATCGACGTTGAAAAACGTGTTACGCGTCTTCTCTAGGCAAGAATTGTCGTTCCATTCCGTTTTACGTCTTTCCCACTGTGTTCTATCGCCGTTAAGATTATTTCCTATTAGAAGATTTACAAACCAGTTTTGGATATTATCCATTCGCCGACGTGCTCGGATGGCACGTGTATATATATATATATATATATATATATATATATATATATATATATATATATATATATATATATATATATATATATGTATGTATGTATGTATGTATGTATGTATGTATGTATGTATGTATGTATGTATGTATGTATGTATGTATGTATGTATGTATGTATGTGTGTGTGTGTGTTTGTGTGTGTGTGTGTGCGTGCGTGCGTGCGTGCGTGCATGCGTGCGTGCATGCATACATACATACATACATACATACATACATACATACATACATACATACATACATACATACATACATACATACATACATACATACATACATACATACATACATACATACATACATACATACATATATATATATATATATATATATATATATATATATATATATATATATATATATATATATATATATATATATATATTAAAGTGACAAAATATATCCAAACACTTTGTCCGATTTGTTTTCGTGACTTTCTAAAGTCAGTTTATTACATGTCTAGATTGTGCTAGTGCTTTTGTGTGTTTTGTTTCTTCTTCTAAATATGAAACTAACTATGCTTATCGGAGTACTTTCGTTGTCAAATCTTCAGTTTAGGAGATGCATAAATTTGCATGTAGTCAAGCTCTTCAATGTCGGAGATGTATATGAAATATTGCATTTATGCGCAGTCTTATAATGCCGTAAAAGAAGTGACCGTATTTGTAAAATACCAGAACATTTGAAATTTGCATCTTCCATTATAATATGTAACTACGTCAAACAGTGTATTTGAACAAGTGTTCCTTAACGGATGAAGTGTCACCAACGACAATAAGAGATTACGTTACACATATTGGTGTTTACTATTATAATTTTCATGATGCCTGCAGGACATGAAAGAAAAGGACAACAAAACAAAACAAACAAAAATTGTTTCTGCACGGTTTCATTTTAAATAAGCTGATGTACGACATTTGTCTGCATATTGATATGTATATTTATTTTGTATCGTGTGATTAACCTTTATACATAACTAAGGATCACAGTTGGGCATACCTAATGTATTTTATATATAAATAGCATATTACGTAGCCAATACATGCCTATAATTTAAGATTATGATTATCTGAAGATAAACATGTTTGCTTGGATCTGAATTGAGGACTTGGTATTCTCCTGGGAAAAACAAACATGGTCTACCTGGTTTTATCCAGGTAACTTGCTAACCTTTAAGTAAACAGACTTGATCGTGTTTACAAGTTTGATGCGAAATTTACTCTAAGATGACGGATTTTCAGAAAATTATTCAACTTTAGTTGTGTTCAGTTAAGAGGATTCAACTTACTTAGTTTCTTAAATTATTCATTGGAATTACAAGTGCTTGTTGATTTGGGACTAAATCGCTATTTTGGGATTATTGTGAATTCATTCAAGGACAGTTTGGATTATATCTTTGAGACACATAAAGAATGTTTGCAAATCAACCGTATTTTATGCTATTGTTACATCAGACACATTCAAATTGGAATTCATTCGGACTACATTCTGAATATTCCCTACTTTTGGGACTTGTGACTAAACTTTCAAGGATCATTTGGGGTTTAATTCACAATGCTGTAAGTTCTTTTCAAATTTTCTCATTATATGCTATGGAAATAATTTTTTTCTACAATTCTATAAAACTTTTTTTTTATCTCTTACTTACTTTAAAACCGTAAATTCCTAAAAAGAGGCAACGACTGATATTTTCAACTGTATTTTTATGTAAATATAACGAACAATCAGATGTGATCATTTTCTTTCAGCTGCTTACAGTCTAACAGCGGAGCCATATATATATATATATATATATATATATATATATATATATATATATATATATATATATATATATATATATATATATATATATATATATATATATATATATATACACATACACACACATGCATATTTGTCACAAATTAATTTTAAATATTAAAAATATAATGATATTTACGTTCCTTGAATCACATGGTTGACACGTGTCAGTTATGCCAATGTGGTATCAAAATATGATGAGGTGAAACATTCGAACCAAATCCAACATCTGGAAAATCTTCCGATCATATATATATATATATATATATATATATATATATATATATATATATATATATATATATATATATATATATATATATATATATATATATATATATATATATATTACTAGCGTTAAGTACGTGTATTCATTTGCATGACTGCGAATAATTATACGATTTTCTGGACAGCATTTGTTTCCTGTGTTGAAGTTTACGTAATTTCCCAAGTCAGCTAAATATTTTCTTTATTTGTTGAGAAAGTATGTTTTATGTGTACTGGCCTTTTCTTGTCAAATATCATGCCCGGATGTTGGCATCCTCTCAAAGTTATCTTGCCTGTTATGCCAGTAGCGTAGCTAGCAACCTGTAGACTACATTGTCCATAGTTTCTAATTTTATCAACAAAATCTCTAATGTCAGCAGAATATCTTTCACATGATGTCAGCTATGTTGTAAGCATAATTATCTCGCTTTATTTAAATTTAGAGCACAATTTATGTAAACAATTAACATACATATAGCAAGTTCATATACTGTTGCGTATTGTTCATTTCATTTTTGGAGAGGGGCAATAGCGATTTATTTCCTACTGAGATATGTTTTATTTTTTTCATTTCATTTTATTTATAAAAAAATTTCTTAAATAGTCCATATAACATGGTGTTATTTTCCTATAAAATCAGAGCAAGATATTTTTCCAGGTTTTGACAAATATAAATTGAAGAATAAACTATCAGACCCACCGAACAAGAACATTAAATTGTTAGTCTCTAATATGATTGAGGTATACCGTAGTACGTGTCAGTGTATATTCAGAAATGCAGAGATGTATACCACGGTACAAAACTTTTCCCGGTACTCAGTTTTTGTATTCATGCTCTTTGCTCTCATTGAAAGTGTTAGTTTTGAACAGGAAAAGGGTCAAATTAAAAATAACATTTTTAAATTAATCTGAAACGTTGAAGTTTTTAGACTTGACTCGAATCAGACAGTCGATATGAAGAGTGAACAGATACATTTGCTGCGTGTATTACTGGGCACAACATTTACGTAAAACCTCTAAACAACGAATTACCTAAGAAAACTCATCACCACAACAAACTAAAAACAACAGGAGGCAGGATATTTATTGGACCGTAGTTATCTTCTTTATCTTTCTTTGTTACTTTTCTCACGAATGAGGGTCAGGCCTGTGCATTTCAGTCGGTTTAAGAAAGATTGTGTTTCAAAGGAATTTCATGAACTATATCTGATAAGTTGCAACAAGAAGGGAATGTTTCAATTTTTATTATGCGTTTTAAGTGCATGCTCTTTTCTTTCTAAATCCAGAACTCTTCATGCCCATCTGAGAGCTCAGGGTCAGTGGATCATGAAGTTTGTTTTGTGTTTAACATCAATGTCTCTAAAGATGAAGCTCTTTTTAATTGTCGGTAACGATTGTTACTTTGTCGGGAGTCTCGTTGAAAGTATTCGTTTTCATCAGTGTCACTAAGAAATAACATCGGTACTAAGACAGTCCTTGTAAGAGTCAATATTATTACTATGTCTGCTGAATGTAAAAGTATGATAAGGTAACACTGTACTGCGAGGCACTCTCCATTTATGCTACATTTTGTTTCCATGGTAGCCACAAGCAAACGACGTCGAATGCTGACAATCTTAAGCATCAAAATGTCGGCTCTGCTCAACTTCATTTACATGTATACCATTGTTTGGTTGAAATACTTTAAACAGTTATTAAGCGGAAACGAACATGTTTAAGGACAGACAGATGGACACAGCGATAGCTCCAAACACTACATAGCGGGGAAGGTGACATGGTGGTGGTGGAGGGACAAGGAAGCATAAAGACGGAGAGATTTGCATACACGCACCCCAGCCCCACCAAATTGTCTGCAAGGTAGCAAAGGAAATTTATATTAAAAGAGTATACAGGATACATGTTCCTTGTTTTGCGCTGGAAATGAATGTAAACGGCGAATAAGTGATGAACAAAACCCAAAAGAAATGAAAGAAAACGTAATAAATATAAACAGCTACAAAATGTGCATAGCACAATGCACGTTTACTTCGTTAATCTTATATGTGTACCAGATTTCAATGACATGCTTTTAACTGCTTTCGAGTTTTGTCCTAAGGAAAAAAAAGAGTGGATAATGGATGGGTGGTAATAAAAGCAGACACACACATCAAAGAGACTTAATATGAAGAACTATGCAGAGAAAATGGATATATCCAGATCGTTATTTCTTGATGTATACCACACATAGGAGAAATATCATGGACGGTCTTTAAGCTCTTTTTATGAAAAGAAAAGCTGAATCATGAATGGACGGATGGATGAAATGAAGTATTTACAATACTGCAACTAAAAAGTTGTGAATATGACAAGGCACCTTTACGACACGAATCCAGAAAGTGTGCTAAACGTAATAAAAATATACATGGTTTTGGACTTTTACACCGTAAACTAACGTCTGATAATTTAGGGACAGACAAACATATACATTTAATAATATTGAATTCGAAGAATTGTGAATCGGAAGAAAGATTACATCACTAGTAAAATATGTCTACTTAGTTTGGATGGACAGACAAACGGACAAAACATTACAGATACTGATATACTATGAATAGCAAAATGCATATCTGGACGACGAGTATAATGTATGCAACATATTTCGGGGTGATGCATTGAACGGTATAGTTACGCTTCGGGAACGAACATGCTTGGTGACAAGAGACAAACTGACAGACGTACTTAACGATAGCTATATATTGCCCCTCCGTCAATGTTACATACCGTGGAAAATGTGAATGGCAAACGTCGCATCTAGGTAACTAGTCCAATATTTGTACCAAATTCTTGACATACCTAGACCGATTTGATAGTTTTAAAAGCAAACAGACCATAAAGATGTACAGAGCGATACCAAACAACCCCGTAAAGAAAATAGAACGAAAATATAAATATTTGAAAATATAACCTTAAAACTGAATTATGTTTATATCTAATATTTTATTGGAATGAACGACCAACCTTTGGCAAGGTTTTATCTGCTGATATTTTCGTCTTTGTGCAAGATTCTTCTATGTGCATTTCTGCATGTAGTGCACAATAAAAGTACACTACATCACGTTGTAGAACTGGATTTACAATACATATGTCATTAGACTTGTTTAATATTGATAAGAACCCCCAACTTCTATTACGCACGAAATATTCATTCTGGCACGGTTAAAACGTGCAATTACATAAGACCACATGCATTCAGTAATATATCTTTCTCAAATCAGTTACCTACAGAAATAGCAACTTGATATACTTGATAAGTCAAAACCATACTTGATTTTTATCTAGTCTATTAAGTAATTTATGTTATGAAGTCTTACACTTGCACTTACAAAATAGCACGATGTCATCAGTCAGAGTCGAAGAGTCTGTGTTTTGTACTTGAAGATACGCATTATCTCGGTATAATATGCGAATCTCCTCAAGTCCCAAGTGTGCTTTGCCCGCCGAATCTGATTAAAAGCAGATCTCGACCGTCCTACGCGAAGATCTGACAGCGATCTCTTTGGGGTCGTGTTCGGTGACTTCTGAATTAGTCAGTGGAAATGCAGCTTTAAAAAAATCTGAAAGTGAATCAAACCATTCGGCACATATTGATGCTCTTCGGCATCACTCTTCAGTCTCCCAAACGCGAAGATATAAGGTTGCATCTGATTAGCAGATAAAATTAGCGACTATGGTAATAGCACAGGCCATCAGAGCATGTCCCTAAGCGGTCGCTGTCAGATCATCTCGTCGGACAGTGGAGATCTGATTTTAATCAGGTTGTTGCCTGCCCAAAAAGGAACCACTTCTGGCATTATTTCAAGACGGACAATGTCCAGTCAGAAGCGGATCATAATACATAAGAGTCCGATTTTTTTTCAAGCAGCCAAATAAAGTGCGAATAAGATATCTGTAGAATAAACATTTTCTCAGATTATTTCAGCAATTTATTATCACATACAATCACCCTTCAACATCAAGTTAAAGTCTGCAAAAATAAAGATTAACCCATTACAGATCAATACCAAACATAATCGTGGAAATGAATTCAGCTATGGCTTAAAGACATAAACACATGGCAACCACAAAAGTATTTACTCAGACTCTTGCCAAGCTGGTGCTCACGCCAGCCTAGTTAGACAATCATCTATAACATCACTGACCTTGAACTTAATCTCAAATTGATCTGGCACAAAGGAATTGCACCAACCGGATGTTTCACAAAGTGTATCACAGGGATGAACATTCATGCCATTTTACTAACAAGGATGGAAATACTGTTCGACAACCACCTCTGCTGAGCGGGAACCCGTTTTCTGGCTTGAGTTTTCATAGCTTAGCAATGAAAGCCGAAGCCTACTGGATGGAATCAGTACACAATTAATAAAATCCGGTTCAGTACCCACGAATGTAGTCCCAGTCTATTTTTAGATCACTTTTTCCGGTCTAAATTTGGTGGTGATACTAGAGTTAGATTTT
Source organism: Potamilus streckersoni (assembly GCA_016746295.1). NCBI lineage: Eukaryota > Metazoa > Mollusca > Bivalvia > Unionida > Unionidae > Potamilus > Potamilus streckersoni. The sequence goes on along the minus strand of JAEAOA010000640.1, from coordinate 1,066,493 downwards.
GGCATTCTTGGTAAGGATTTAAAGGCAATTGATTATTCTTTAAAATGTGAGCTTATGGTGTGGTTGTCTGTGTGTATTTCGGCGACAGTGCACATTGAGTAATAAGGTCATGGTGATGATCCGGAAGTGAAATCTGTGTTCCGTTGCCTGGTGTTTTGTTTACAATTCAGCCTCTCAAAAAAAATGCAGGTCAACCCTTGACAAGAACTAAACCGTAAAGTCATCTTTGAAAGTATTTTAGATTAACATATGATTTGTATTGATTGTCACACAGTGGAAAGTTCAGTACTGAGAAACAAATGTAGAGACCATGTAGTAAAATTAATTGTGTACTATGTCCTGTCAGTAAAAACTTGAAACTGATATAAATTTTTTATTATTAATGACATATACATGAAATTTTAATATGTTATGTATATTGACTTTAAGAATATAAAAATGAAATTAAAAGTAAAAAAATAATTTTAATTTTAAATTTTTTAATGAAATTTAAAAAAACAATTAAAAAATAAAAAATTTCCACCAAGTATACACATATATAATATTTTTTGGGAATGATATTAAATGATATCAGCATATATATACTCCTGCACCATATACAAATGATGGATATTTGTATATATATACTCCTGCACCATATACAAATGATGGATATTTGTCAAATTGGATCAGAGAAAATATCTTTATTAGTCAAAATGAGACCCTCATTTAAAATACATGAAGACAAAATTCTATTTTGCTTTGTACCTTTAGGTCATTGAAACTATTTATTTGGGATTCAAACAGTTAATTTATGTGTTTATGATGGGGTGACTTCCTGAGTAACACATATCTGCTTGTATAGCTATCAGTAATTGTTTATAACCATAGTTATAGGGTATATAGTGAGAGGACAGAGATGAAGACTTTATACTAGAACCTGTTCAAGTTCTCTACAAAATCATATTAAGCTGTCAGAGAATGAAATACAGGTCAGAGGGGTAAAATATACTTTACCCAGGTATATTTACCATTGCATGTAAGAAAACAGCAAAATGATGTAAGTTGAACACAGAATGCATTCTATTTTATTGTTCAGTTTCTTTTAAGATGTTGATTGATGTAGTGCGACATTGTAGCCCAGATGATATTATGGGAATTCTCATGATCCATTTTGCTTTATGCATTATTAATGACTAATAATATTTGTTATCTGACACTTTAAAGATTACATAAGTAATATTCAAACAGATTATTTGAATTTAACTTTCTACAACTGATCCTAACATGGTTACATAGCTGACATGAACAAATATGCATATATTTTGTAATGTTTGGAATCAAAAGTTGACATTGTTAGGCTGACATGGTACCAATAGTGAATCTGTAAGGCTCAGTTTTGACTGTGTGCACTTAAAATATCCCAAAATGTTATTTTCATCATGAATATGCCTCTGTATGGTAACACATTTCAATTTAGTACTTTGACAGAGGGCGGTATTGCAGCATCAGCTGATATTTGATTCCATTGAATCATTGAATCATTGAACTTAATAACTTGGTAGCCAAGACTCTTAAAAATAGACTAAAAATGTTCAAACAGATTATTTGAATCATGTTTGCACATGTGATTTTAACAAGTACATTGCATATGTCCCACACATGCAAATATCCATCCTTGTTTACAAGTTTTCGGGATGAAAATTTCACATTTAGTTGATGATATAGGATCTATTGGTACCTATAGTTAATCTGTGTGGCCACATTTTGCTATATTCACTCACAATATCTAAAATTGTTTTTCCTTCATGAATAGGATTGCATATAGTAATAAGTTTTAATTTGGTACATTGTCATTTGACTTTCCACTATACTGGTATGTATCAATGTTTGCACCAATGATCAAACTTCACCGTTCCAACATTGCCTTAAACTTTATGATACATACTCAACCTGATTAGTTATTTAACCTGTAAATGGCTAAATATGCTTGTAGAAACTTCATCTATTTTTAGGATGCATTTGTCACTTTAATACATGCCCATTGCTTCACATCTTTGAGTGTCACTCTATCAAGTTTACCTTTTTTAACCATATTTGCAACCTGAATGTTATTTTGAAATCACCATATCTAACACATTTTAACTTCATTTGCCTACATCTTCCTTTTTTAGAATTAAGTGAAACATGTTATATATTTTCAGGTCTAGTCTGGTATCTGGAACAAAGTATTAGAGTTGGATCAATTTGGAAGCTCTCCAGTAGTCCAATGGTGATAGCATGGTCTCATAAGGACATGTGCAGTGTGCTGCTATAAGTGACCAAGATGAGTTCATATCAGTACACTGATATACAGCATCTCAAAGACATGGCTTAGATCTTCATGAGAGAGATTCACATCTTTTTTCAGTAAGGTGAAACTGTATTTTCATATTGCATTGTTGACTTTTGTAGTTATCGGCATAAAAATGGAATGCATATTTGCTATAAAACATGGTAGTGGTCCCATCAAAACTTTAAATTTGAGTGGGATATTAGTTATACAAACAACTGTCTAAGTACCTGAAACAATTAATGTGGAACATAGTACCTGTCATTGTTTCTTTAGTATGTACACCTATATGCATCTGGATAGGCATATTGCAATTTGCTGTCAAAATCACTGTGAGCTATCATGCTTCAGTACCCCTGGGATTAATATTATCAGTTGTACAGACCTAAACTACCATTTGTTTTAAAGACCATTCATTAATCAACATTGCTGCCTTAAATTTGTCAAACTGAATGTCATAACTTGTATGAAAATTTATTTTTTGTAAAAAAAAGTTTTTAAAATTTATATATTTATTTAAATTTTCATTAAAATTTAATATATCAATAATTTTTAATTTCAAGACTAATTTCAGACAGGCCTTATCAAGTATTACAATTAGGTTTTTACTGCATTAAAAAATTCCTATAATTAAGGAAGATATAGCAAATTTAGTTTTGATTTCTTAAGAACAATTGGACCTCAAATTGCATCCTATAGAACACCAGCACTACACACTTTCTGACAGCTGTCACATGTCTTGCTTGCAAGGAAATTTCAAAAGACTTTATGTATGAAGTAGTGGCATGCAAAATAAAATGCAAATATAAAAGTTTGACTAAAACATTGACCCTTTCAGGAATCAGTACACAATTAATAAAATCCGGTTCAGTACCCACGAATGTAGTCCCAGTCTATTTTTAGATCACTTTTTCCGGTCTAAATTTGGTGGTGATACTAGAGTTAGATTTTGGCATTCTTGGTAAGGATTTAAAGGCAATTGATTATTCTTTAAAATGTGAGCTTATGGTGTGGTTGTCTGTGTGTATTTCGGCGACAGTGCACATTGAGTAATAAGGTCATGGTGATGATCCGGAAGTGAAATCTGTGTTCCGTTGCCTGGTGTTTTGTTTACAATTCAGCCTCTCAAAAAAATGCAGGTCAACCCTTGACAAGAACTAAACCGTAAAGTCATCTTTGAAAGTATTTTAGATTAACATATGATTTGTATTGATTGTCACACAGTGGAAAGTTCAGTACTGAGAAACAAATGTAGAGACCAAATAGTAAAATTAATTGTGTACTATGGCCGGATGACTGTATATGTAGTTCACAGAATTGATAATATTCAATGACGTCTCTCGTGGGGTGCGGACCGCACCGGTTGACACCATCAGAAAGAGTGACACCAAAATGACCGTCTATAAATTTTTTGAATTTTTGGGTAGAAAGGAAGTTCATGGGGGTGACACAATGATCGAGTTACCACCCATGACTGTCATAAACTTTTTAAATTTGTGTGCGGGAAGAGGGTCAACGGCGGTAACACCACGAATTACCGCACAGGACTGTCTATAAAATCATTGAATTATTGTGCTGGAAAGAGGTCCATAGGGTGACACCACGAGCTACCGCACTGGGTGACACCAACCCTTGTGACGCAATTGGTAACATTCATTATGGCAAAAAGTATAAAGTTATTGTTTGTTACTTTTTGTCAAATTAAATAATTTTGACAGCTTTACTTTAAGCTGAGGAAGCAGTTATCGTGACGTTTTGTTCGTACAGAGAGAGAGAGAGAGAGAGAGAGAGAGAGAGAGAGAGAGAGAGAGAGAGAGAGAGAGAGAGAGAGAGAGAGAGAGAGAGAGAGCAGTACTCAAAATTATTAATATTAAATTTTACAATTCTTACAAACTTTTTGACATATAATGCCAAGTTTTCTTCTTTTTGTCACCCTCCATAATTTAATAAACTTTATCAAATTTCATCAAACTGTTCTCGTTTCGTTTTGCACACAGAGAGAGAGAGAGAGAGAGAGAGAGAGAGAGAGAGAGAGAGAGAGAGAGAGAGAGAGAGAGAGAGAGAGAGAGAGAGAGAGAGAGAGAGAGAGAGAGAGAGAGAGAGAGGGGGGGGCGGCTTTCAAACTATATCGGTCTGGCAAATACATGCACACACAGAGGCTTTCAAACTATAACGGTCTGGTAAAAGCATTCTTTTTTTCCCTCTTGTTGCTACTACGGACTTTAACAGATCGTCTGTTGCTGTTCAGACTAAGGCATTTAGATCAAAGTACCTTTTAGTTTTAGCCAACGAGGTAAACTGTTAGTGATTTAACGTGAGTGAAAAAAGTGCGAACTGACACTTATTTCCTCAAGTTGTCAGCCACATAGACGTCGGTTTGTCATTGCTTCCAAATCATTTTGGAATGACCTAACTATTATGAAACAGTGGAAATGCACAATGTGTTGTTTGAATAGATGGTTTTGTTTCCCGCTTGACTCTAACGACAATCCATCTCAAAGTGTATTAAATTTCAGTCCACGAATGAAAACAAGAAAAAATGGATTCAGTAACTGAGATTAAATTTCCGTCATTCTTGAATTTGTCGCAGTAACGGAAACGTTTTTATATTGTAACATGAACTACCGTGCGGTGACCACAGTTCGTCGTACAATTTGAGTCTATTCTAAAAATAACTTACAGGTCAGTAGACCAAACTTTATCCAGTCAGACTGATGGATATTTTGACAAGACATTAACTTGTATCCAGTCAGACTGCTGGATTACTAATTTTAAGAAGAAAGTTAAATTCTGTTTAAACTAGATAGGTCTTAATTGTCTTCAAAAAAGTGAAGGACATTCATATTTCCTCTGTGTGTGTGTCTGTCTGTGTGTGTCTGTGTGTGTGGGTGTGATTGGGTTTTTAACATAGCTTTAATAATGTTTCAGTCATATAGCTACGATGTCTGCAGTGTGACAGTTTATATTGATCTCTTGCACCGTGGTATCATTTTAGATTGCTGGATTACTAAATTTAAGAAGGAATTTAAATTTTGTTTAAACTAGCTAGGTCTTTTTTGTCTTCAAAAAAGTTAATGAAATTCATATTTCCTCCCTCTGTGTGTATGTGTGTTTGTGATTGGGATTTTTTAACATAGCTGTAATAATGTTTCAGTCATATCGCTACGATGTCTGCAGTTTAATAGTTTAAAGTGATGTCTAGCACTGGACATCATGCCGCAGACATAAAGTATGATGTCCCACCCAGTCACATTGTCCTAACACCAGGCTTACCAATCTTAACACTAACCTCTTAATGCTTAGAACCTAGATAGGCAGCTGTAAGTACAAGTTTTATAAGTCTTTGGTATTATTCGGCCAGGGTTTGAACCCGCGACCTCCCGCATTTGAGACATGACACACCACTTCGGTCACCGGAGCGGTCTGTCTTTCCTTTTATAACAAATATATAATCGTTAGTACTCCTCATAATGCTTGCAAATATAAAGTTTCATGACCGTGTAGGAAACAGCCTGATCACATTTAAGCAGGTTACAAAAGCATCCTCTAAACTTCAATGGTGCACATACGAGATTATTTGTACAATATAGGTTATACTTATAACCTACGTGTTTGTTTGGTTTCACGTAACACTACCTCGGGATACAAACACATACTAAATTTCAGAACAGAACAAGTAAATACCGGAGAAGTAATACACAGACACACATACATACATACATACATACATACATACATACATACATACATACATACATACATACATACATACATACATACATACATACATACATACATACATACATACATACATACATACATACATACATACATACATACATACATACATACATACATGCATGCATACATACATACATACATACATACATATATACACACATGCATGCATACATACATACTACACACACATATACACATATATATATATATATATATATATATATATATATATATATATATATATATATATATATATATATACACACACACACCCACACTAGTATGTATAATGCTATTGAAAAGATAAAACAGGCAACAATGACCTAATTGTATCATAATGACGTCAACAACGTCAAGATGTATCCGATTGAATTGACAAGCATACAAAATATGCATGATTATTGGATATAAAAAGCAGAGTAACCATCTTTTGTTACTGTAATATTTTACTCCTCAAAATGCATGAATATATAACGTTTTACGATTGTACAAGTAATTATGTTTGAAGAAAGTGACCAAATCGTAGAACGTGTACACGAGCAATAGAACGTGAAAAGTAGATCCAGTGGCCTACTTTTGGCATATTGGTATAGTACTTCTCAAGATATGTTAAACACGTACCTTTCATGACTGTACAAGCAAAGGTGACCCAAAATGTTGAAGGTTTGTATGATCAATCATACACAAAATGTAGTTACAAAAATAACCAACTTTTGTCATGCTGGTGTAGTACTCTTTTACATCTGAACATGCAAAGTTGCATGACTGTAAAAGTGTGTGTGTGTGTGTTTTGGATTTTTAACGTAGCTTTAACAATTTTTCAGTCATATCGTTGCGATATCTGCAGTGTGGCAGTTTAAAGTGATGTCTAGCACTGGGGTAATAGAGATGTGGCTTATGTCCCATCCAGTCACATTATACTGATCGACCAGTTTTAACACTAACATCTTTAAACCCTGATCACATAGTGAGGCAGATGCTAGTACCATATATTACACATCTTTGGTATGACACCTCCCGCATCCGATGCAAACGCTTTAATAGTAATGGACATAGTGAATGAGATTCCGGTCTTAACAATAAAGTACACATCTGTTAATGCCACTGCCGCCTACGACGACGACGACTACAACCCAGAGAGTATATCATAAACTCTCCAGGGTTTTGTTTTGTGCAATCGAACAAAAAATAGGAGTTTTATGATGAAGGTAAGGGTTGGTGGTGGTAGTGGTGGTTATGACAGCAAAATTACCATAATTATCAGCAGTAGATGCAAGGACTACGATAGTGGCGATGAGTCGATTATGTTGGTTATTAATCGATAAATCAGAGATTAGGAGATTCTTCTAATAACTGAAATGTGTTCTGACATCACGTTGTTCATGTGCTTTGTTTAGGTTCCCATTTGTTTTTCTGGATAAATCAAAATTGTTTTGAACGAACATTTAATAAAAAAAAAAGTTGCAAAAATTATGAGCGTTTGTTTTATTTGTTTATTCCCAATTCTATAATAAACATATTAACAATAAATGAGGCAATTTCCTTAAAGAAAAGCTATATTATATAATAATGGCAAAATCAAAGTCATTTGCGTGCAGTACGAAAATTTTGTTTAGAGAGATAAATTAAGACGATTTAAAATTTATGGCAAAACTCTTTCAGACGTTTAATATTCACACAAGAGTTGACTTTTTGGCTTCATGGAGTACATCAATACTAACCATGAGATATTACTGCACTCATGTGCAGTCCCAAAGAAACTTATATTTTTCTCTGATTCATCACTGGGACCTAGTGACCAGTAAAGAATGTTAAAACGTTAAATAAATTAAAACACTATCATATCTGAACAAAACATGAAGTACAGATTGAATTTAAACTCTTAGGTGACAGGTGTGATTTGATTATGTCCGAGAAGGGCACTTTCTCTAAGAATCCATCTAATCTCTAAAATGAAGCCATTTCTAGGAAATGCCACTGAATATATGCACTCATGAAGACGTTTTGTGCTGTAATTACTTACTATGATTAGGATAAGGTTGTCTTGTTTTGGGTTAATTTGCAAGTAATTAACTGAGCCTAATTAAAATTGCGGAAAAATAAGGAAATATATATGGTAATTAGAATATAAATACTTATGCGGCGGTTTTAATCTTCTGGTCTGTTGATTTATTAGTGCAAAATGATGCATCATCGTCGCCATGCTTCTGACCAGCACTTTCATCGCACCGTTGCCGTTTCCTTAAAACCTCTACTGACGAGGGGAGGAACAAGTCGGCTGGACACTGGCGAAACTCATGAATACCGAACAGCCCTTTGCACACAAGCAAAACTAATCATGTTAAAAAGGAACAGCTCAACTATAAACCGAACTGTTCGGCATAAAAACGTAGGAATAGCCAGTTGTCCTGGTCAAAGTTCACCCATCACTGTATCTGACGGGCTGGGACAGGTTCATGTTGTCCTGGTCAAAGTTCACCCATCACAGTAACTGACGGGCTGAGACAGGGTCATGGCCATCTAAATATACATGATTAATATAGCAACTTTTAATTACTATGTCAGAGACTTAAGATTTAGTTCTTGTATATGAACTTGTACATCTTCTACATAACTGTTACAGTTTTACTATTTCCTTAAAATAAAAAAAAAGTTAAAAATATTCAAAGAAGCACATTTAGTTTCTCCAGGTGGTCGTTACGCAAATAATCAGATGAAGACAGAATTTAAGATGCTATTTGTTTTAATCACGTTGTTTTAGTGACTATATCCCCAGTAATACATCTGTTGAAATACTACACTATACTTTACAGACTTTAAGATCACCTCTCGTTCACGCGCACGAATTTCTTTCGATTGCTTGAAAATCAACTTCTGACATGAAAATATAAATATTTTGCATGTTTGCCTGGGTAATGTTTGTACCTTTGTAACTGATACACACTTGAAGAACGCTTCCAACATATCATTATAACTTCGACACGGCACAGGAGCCTGCATAATTATTTTTGTTAGGGACGGGTGTGATGTGAGGAACATGTAGTGGTCAGCAATTAAATTTTACGAATGTAGATTAAAACATGTTCAGATGTGAAATTCTACCATGGTTAACAAATGAAGTGATTTACCTGCAAAATATGACCCTTGCTTCCAACAGGAGTTAACATGTGTTAATTTAACTTGATGCGAAACTATCATACAACATAATAGATTAGTTACCTCAATACTTAGCATCTTTTATTGGCTGACATGACTGCAAAAGAAAGTCCCGTCATGTTTTATTACGCAGAGATACATATTCCGTATAATTTTATTTACTTTTTGATGCGTCATCGACTCTGCTATATGTAAGAGCTGCCTCAAAAGCCTTGAAAATGGGCATGCAGTTACATCAACAATTTAAGTCTGAGACTGCTTGATCGTCCTCAGTAGCCAATCCGGTACCCGAACCGTCATTCCACTCCTCCCTCTCTCTTTCTCTCTGTTCAGTGGAGTCAGATACGAATGTATCAGTAATACTTCGCGCGCGCGCACGTGTGTGTGTGTGCGTGTGTGTGTGTGTGTGAGAGAGAGTACATGAGAATATTGTATGTGTGTGTATGTGCGTGTGTGTGTGTGTGTGTGTAAATACGTTTGGTGATTGTACATACAATGTCAGAGAAACTGCGTCAAAAGTAAAGGAATGTAGTGACATTTCTATCTGCGACCCTCCTAAGTCTCGTCTTAGTTTGGCATGGAAAATAATTTTTTTAAGTCATACACTTCTTGTTGTCTATCAAAGCTGCGTGACATTTATCAAACAGGTCTTAATTTTTTAAAGTAGTTTTCTGCTGTTGAATCGGTTTTACCCTAGGCTTCAAGGGTATACATTTTCTTCACTGGACTTGCGAATGGGGGATGGATAATAACGGAGTGCCGTGGGGAACTTCTTTTTATGGAGTTGCAGCAATTTCGATAGTATTTCACTTTCACGTTAGTGCAACTGGAACAATCCGTCAGCAACTTGTAGGTGGGAGTGTAGTGGAGGCACAGACAACAAAACTTTGATCAGCAGCAATGTAGTGGCGCCACAAAAGAATATTACGGTAAAGAAAATTGTCCTCCAATTATGGGGGAGGCAATCACGAAGAGGTCAGCAGTTAAGATATTTTGGATGCAGGCCAAAAAGGTTTAGCAGTAAAATACGAGGAGGGGGGGGGACTTTTTGCCTTTACCTCCCCTGCGCTTACGCTGTGTGCGAGAGTCCATGGCTCCGCATCTTCGCTAGCCAAGGCTCCGATATGTTTACCCTACCCTACCAACCACCTTGGCGGATTGATTGGATACTTGAGAACTTTGTCATAGCGACATCTATTGGATTTCATGAATTGTCTCCCTTAGCATGTAACGAGAACTATCGAAAAGCGTGCAACAGCGGTGCATTGATACTTTGTGCGTCGGCCGAAAATGGTGGCGGCAATTGACACGAAAATGATGCTCGTGAATTTAACATCGAAAGTATATCTACGTAACAGAAAGACGCCATTACAGCAGTATTTGAAGGAAAGTATTTGTACATGTATAGACTGACAGTGGAAAATTGCTTATCCATCAGTCATTCAAGTTAGGTGCTTTTCTTGTATCAATCATGTTGGAACAATGTTCAAATTTGAACAGCATGATTTTTATTGGATACTATGGCTTGCAGCCACAGCCAGTGAAATTCACAGACCCGATGAATTGAAGTATCTGATCAACTCGCAAAGGTGTAGATAGGGTTAACACATCGGAACATTGGTTGGCGAAGATGATGGCGCTGCCACTGATTTTCTTTGATTGTCACACTTCATCAAAATATAAACTTTATATGGGCAATTAAACCACTCAATATGAAGTTTCCTACTTAATATTGTTATGTATACTGCCATTTCCGTCACATTATGTTCCAAACACCAAACTAATGGACCACGTCGGTGGCCTATGTGGTTAGATCGTTCGCCTCAGATGCTGGAGGTCGCGGATTCGAACCGGTCTGGGCATACCAAAGACTTATAAATACGATACTAACAGATGCCCTGCTAATCGCTCAGCATTAAGAGATTAGCCTTTGGACTGGTCGGCCTGGTGTTAGGATAATGTTACTGGGTGTCACATGATGCTAAATGTCTGCGGCATGATGCCTTAGTCCTAAACATCACTAAACAAATGCCACACTTTAATCATCGTAGTGATATGACTGAAAATTGTTAAAGCTATGTTATAAATCCAACACACACAGACACAGACACACAGACACACACACGCATATGGTTTGATCAGGAAGCCACCTTTAATTCTGACAATGTTATTGAAAATTTGCTTCTGAATGTGAAGTATGTCAGTATGTCAATATATTTAATGTTTGAATGGTAGTGCATTTATTATATTGATGGTAATACATTTAGTATATGTTCGATGGTAATATATTTAGTGTGTTTGAATGGTAATATATTTGGTATGTCTGAATAGTAATATATTAAATATGTTTCAATGGTAGTGCATTTATTATGTTCATGGTAATATATTTAGTATGTTTGATGGTAATATATTTAGTGTGTTTGAATGGCAATATATTTAGTTATGCTTGATGATAATGTATTAGCATTTTGGAGTAACCATATTAAATTGGAGGTATATACATACAGGAAGTGATGTCAGACGTCCTATAGTTCTAGGTGATAAATAAAGCACGCAAGTCTTTAGTGTCAGAAAATATATACAGCATTCTGGATACAATATGTGAAGAAATTAAAAACGGAAAGTAACCCAACTCCTCAGAGCACTCATTGCAGTAGTGTTTGCATGCTAAGGACGTACACGTCATGCGGAAAGAACAAAAGAATTACGATTATTAAACACGGGCTGAGTGGGGGAACAGTCAATCGGAACAATATTCCGATTGGTTTGTCATATGAACAGAGGTTGCTCCGAACATGGTTCTCAATGGAGGGGAATTATACCCGAAGTTTCGTTCCTCGATCTTAACGAAAAGGCCAAAAAAAATTTCCGATTTATGGACCAATCATTCGCACCATCTCAGTCGATTCTTTAAATCATATCTCGAAAGTATGTCAATAGCTACCATACCAAATATTATAGCTGACCATCCAACTATTTTGTAATTCCGACCACTTCAGCGATTGATGCGAGACAAAACGGTTCCAGGGATTATGTCGGCACATTAATTTACAGAAAATTAATTTATTTTTGTTTGATGGAAAGTTTTTGGAAACTAAGAAAGAAACCGCAATCTATTTGGATACATCATCTATTTCTACGATTGGATTGACGGTGATATAACCGAGAATTTGTGAATCGTTCAATGCAATCGCAGCTTCTTGGTCAATCTTTGTTTCCTAAAAAAACAAAACCGAGATCGTCAGAACGGCAGCTAAGGAGAATTATCGGTATGCATTCAAATATGATCCGTAGGATTGACCTTGAAGTTGCGAATACCTAATTTTTCATTCAGACTATCTTGGCAAAACATTTTCTGGGAAGCTGCGAAAGTTCTTTTTATCACAAGATCGAAAGAGTCGAGGAGATCCGAATGGATTCCTTTTTTTTTCCCCCAGATATTTTCGGTGAAGAAAAGGAATAATTTTGCTATAAGTTACAATACAGAGATGTTTCTGGTACTCTGAAACACTGCGCATATCTTGTTGATCCTTATTGAAGGAATCATAGAAGAAAAGAAATCTGACTCAAAACATATTTTTTACATCAAGAATTACAACAACCCTAAAATACCCTTATCGAAAAAAAGAATAGCATTGATACTTTACACAGTTACAATGGAAAATGCATTACATGTAAATGCAAAAAATAATAAAATTAAATGCAGCATATATGTATATGTATGCCACTTCTCGCCAAAAACCTTCCACCAGTGATTTCGAACGACATCTAAGATCTATCTCAGATGACATTGACAAGTTGCCACCGTCACGTGCTGTTGCCGATAGTTGTATCCTTCACGGAGAACGCACTATTTGGCGATAAGTCGACAACACTTGACACCTCATGTTCGCTAGCCAAGGTTCAGATGTGATAACCCTATCCACACCTTGGTGTATCGAGCATATATATGGATGCTTTGTCCTCGTGACATTTGGTGACATTTATTGGAATTCATTAGTTGCCTCCGTTAGTATTTAATGCCACCTAACCCATAGCGTGGTGCATTATACATCGACCAATTATAATGGGGGCAATTGGCTAAAAGGATTTCATTGGAAGTTTAACATCGATAATATAACTATTCACCAAAGAGGGTTCATTACAGGTGTATTTGAGTGAAATGTATTTGTGCAAACACATGCCGGCACTGGGAAAAAAAATACTTATTTATCAGTCCATTGAAGTTGTGTGCTCTTTTTGACTCGATCGTGTAGAAACAGTGTTCAGATTTTAACAACCTAATTTTGATTGGATGTTGTGGCTTGCCGCTGCATCCAATAAAATTCACAAACCCAATCACAGAAATATCTGCTCCATACGCCACGGTGTAGATTACGGTGTATTATCATATCAGAACCTTGGCTAGCGAAGATGGACACCGGGCACTTGTAATATCTCACATGCGATGCAATGTAGACTGACGTTTCATTATGCATAAATGTCTGTAGAGCATACTGCCAACGCAATGAAGATCGCTCGACTTAGGCATGTACAATATGTTTGAAAACGCTCTTTTGTTCATGTCATGCTACTAATTTTTGAATATTCATGTTGAAAATACCAACTAATTGAGCGTTCACCTGACATCCTACATGACCTCGTCCCATTCAAGCAAACCCAATAAACGCCCCAATATAATCCATGTCTGGCTGTAGAAAGATGTTCCATGTGCAGATGATATAAATTATGTGAAGTAAATTATTGTCATTTTATGATCAGGTCCAGCATTTTGTTGTAAAACTTTTGGTTTTCACGATTCCACTTATCTACCTTCCTCTTAAATATACATGCACGGGAAAGATAAATCTATATTTAATATCGTCATAAACCCTATTCTTTGTTTCTTTTTTTTTTTTTTGCATCGTCTTTGCTGGATAGACTATTCTCCTATTTAATAAATATCTTATCCTGATAAAATCAGTCAATTATTGTCCTTAACTTTTTTGCATGAAATTAAGAAAGACAGTCCAACCAGGACTTACGCTTTATTTATAGTAATAAAACCGACAACCTCTCCTCCAGTATGTACCAAACGAAATCTAATAAACTGGACACTGGTGTATTCTGATAAATAAAAGACAATAATGAAGACGTTCGGGGTGGGGATTGTCTAACAGGCTAGAGTACTGACTGGACAGTATATCAGAATACTTATGGTAATTCACTGAGAAGCCACCTGGTCACATGCTCTATGATCTGAACCACTCAAAGCGCGATTTTTTCGCAGACTTTACAAAAGTCATGTTGTACGAAAATGATTAATCCAAAATCTAAAGCCCAAAGACTAACTTAAATGCTTGACGGAAAATAAGAATGAAAATGACATACCTTCCATATATCTATAAAGTTCAGGGATTTGTGTTAACTACGAATATTCCAAGTGCACTGTAGCAAAATTACAGTGCATAAATGAGGTATAAAATTTAACCAGCATTTGGCCTCCGGACTTGTGTGGTGCTTGTCCATGACGCAGTCGAACAGAAAATAATTAACTCGTGTATACGTGAAAACAATTGATATTTATCATTCACATGTTAACAGATGCATACAATCAGATTTTATAACCTGAAAATGAGTAATTTCGATGCCTATCAAACCACAGGTGTACATAACATAATCAATGCCTACGTTTCTGTAGCTAAAAGTAAAGATAAAATATAAACCACGTGCATTCTACAAGTAAATAATCAACGCACTGTTCTCAAGGCTGCATGTGCTTGCATATGGGTCTTGTGCTTTTCCTTCTCAGTGCTTTTCGAACTAATACGCATGCATCAACACTTACATTCGCCCTCATTCCGTGCAAATGCAGTTTGCCATTTTGGTTCGTACATTTAGATTTATGTCATCATCTCAATGCCAAATGGCCATTATACGCTTTACAGCTGTTTAATTAACGGAAAGTTCAAACATGTATCGGACCCATTAAAAAGCTAGTATACATTCAATCAAAATTTATGTCAAAATTCTTTAAAATTACGTAAACAGTCCATTATAAACGCAGATGGTACTTATCACTAATGCAAGAATCATTAGGCACCAGTTATTCACCAATTCAAGGTAAAGTTTACGTAAACAGCTTTAATCATAATGGGCTGTTTATTGGAAAAAGCAGAGATGGTCGGCAACAATAGTCTCCATTAAAAGATTAAAATTGATCTACAAGAGATACATTATTTGTAATATTCACTACAACGAATTTCGAAATGCGAAAAAAAACCCCACGTAAACAAAAAGAGAGATATAACTGGATGTGTTTTGGTTCGTGTGCTCTGTTTTCACGGAGAATTCGTTCCGCCGATATTGAGAAATAGAGACTTTACAAACGTTGACTCTTCTGTTGAACAAGGTATAAAACTTAATCAAATTTAAATTTATTTTGTTATCTTGCATTGACTGAAAAATAGTGTTAAGCAAATTACTTAACGTATACTCTCTGAACCATAAGTTGCAAGAAATGATCGAAGAGGACGAGGGAAGCAGATAAACCGGAGGACACGGTTAACCTAGATGGATAACTAATTCCTTTGAATGTGACAGAACATGAGATTCAACATGGAGCTGCCGAGGTGAAAAGAGAACATGTTC
Source organism: Potamilus streckersoni (assembly GCA_016746295.1). NCBI lineage: Eukaryota > Metazoa > Mollusca > Bivalvia > Unionida > Unionidae > Potamilus > Potamilus streckersoni. The sequence continues at coordinate 1,050,655 of JAEAOA010000640.1, read as the reverse complement.
AACATCGCTATCCAGTCTCATTTGGAAGATTGGAAACACGACCTGAATAATTTCCATCTTAGTCACATCGTCTTTAGTTTTGATTCTTGGTACTATCTTAATCTGAACATTCTTGGCTATTCTCCGTTGCATAATCGATAACAGTAAGGTCACTGAAACATGTTAACGTTACAACAGAAGAAATCTTGTTTCTAAAATGACTGCGACGATTTAGGCTATTAACATTTATAATCAAAGATAGAAATGGTTCGTGCTGTTTAAGTACACATTTTTGCCTCTTTTTTATTTCTTCTGTAGGTATTTAGTAGGTAACTTAAGCCAGCTGACCTTGTTTTAAAAACCACAACCCAATATATATGAAACCGTTTGCCAGAGCATTCGGGTACGAATTTGGCTGTTAAATGTCCTACACATGATTAGACTTGCTTGTGTGAATGTGTATGTGTGTGTGATTTAGATTTTTAACGCTGCTTTGAAATTCTTTTAGTCATATCACTACGATATTTGCAGTGTGGCAGTTTATAGTGATATGCAGCGCTGGGGCATCATGCTGCAGACATTTAACATCTTGTTCCCACCCAGTCACATTAACTTGACACCAGACCGGACAGTACTAACACAAAGCTCTTACTATTGAGCGCCAGGTGAGACACTTGTCCCATTTTCATGTCTTTGTTATGACTCTGCCGGGGTTTAAACCCGCGACCTCCCGCATCATAGTCGGAGACTCTAACCACTTAGGAAACCGGAGTGATCTGAACGTATTTGCTGTAAGGAGTTAGCTCCTGTACTTCCTACAAACTTAAATGTCTTTCGCTATTCTGAACTGTGGCTGGCTAGCCATTAAGAATTAATTGACATTATTACTGTGTAAAGCATGGTTTAACCTTTAATTGCTTTAATTTTCATATTTTATGCAAGAAGACACTGGCAAAATGTAAACTTGAAAGATGCGCATGCATTTCAGCTTCTTATTCTTTGATAACTGGCTCTCTACTTTGTTCTGGTCTCTTTACTGATCTGAAATTTATATTTAAACAAAAAATCAGCACATGTATAAGGAAATTTTGTTACGAATTCGGGCAAGTATAATAGCTCTACATGAGGATATGAAAGTTTATTTAGTTCAAATATATTCAATGCATAAGGCGTTTCTATTTTACTAAATAATAATTTTGAATTCCATGTACATAGCAACAAAGGTCACAATCAGGGCTATACCGATATTTTGATGTTAGCTTTCTGGAATGCTAATTGATATATATATATATATATATATATATATATATATATATATATATATATATATATATATATATATATACACACACAGATTTTTTGTTTGTTTTTGCTTTAAAAATATTGAAAATAGCCCCTTTTTTTAGGATTCCTTAGTTCCTGGCAATTTATTGAACAGATCTGAATAATTTCCATCTGGCGTCTTCAAGAAACTCTTGACTGCGGAGGTACAGGACAAAAAAAAAATGTTATAGCTTATTAATAGAAAATTGTATAGTTTCAAGAGTAACTACGCACTAGAGACCACTAACGTTGCTATATGTTTCATAGAAAATACCCTCTATTTATGTAGTTAAAAGAGTGAAGAGTGACCGTATAAACAAGGCTCAAACTGTTTCTATTATAGGCAGTTATAGTGTGGAAAAACATCAGAACCTTGCATGACTTAATGTTTTGCACCGAAAACCACAAGACTCTGGGTTTATTACCATTCACGGACTTTGAGAATGCCTTTGCTTCGTTTGCATGGTCCTTCACGAAAAACACTTTGTGGAGGTTCTATTATAAACTGGATAAAAACGTGTTATAATAATATCAAATTACGTGTTACATTATATAGATACAATTCTTCTTGGTTATACATACAAATTGGATGTAGGTAAAGAGAACCCTTATCTCCAAATATATTTATCATTTGCGCGCAGATATTGGCACACATGGCAAATATGAAGTCCAAATATTAATAATACAAATTAATAAAGACAATATTTGATCTCTTAATATGTAGATTAATCTTTGTTTTATCGAGTATGAGAATAATGAATCCTTTAAGCTTACCCTTGATCTTTTGACTTTCATCAGTATGTTATCAGGTTGGGAATTAGAGTTGGAAACTAGAATCCATTATATCAGATTAAAGAAATTAAAGAAATTTAAAAAGTATATTAAATCAGTGGTCCAAAAAGCCCTCATTCCTTTGTATAGAAGTTTAGCGTTTATGCAAAATAAGCCACCTTAGTTATATCCTTACCATCGTCATAAAAAATTCTAATCGAAATTAACAATTTATTTTATAAATGTATCTGGAATAATTCAGTATTTAAACTGTTGTTGTAAATGATTACGCTTTGGGAGGTTTGAGAATGATATATGTATTTGCATTCGTAGAGACATTTTAATGATCGCTTAGATTAGATGATGTACAACTTCGTCAAAAAAGGGAAACACGTACTTAGAGGAATCCTGACAAATATCACTGATTTCTCCTAGATTCAGGTAGATTAAAAAAATTCAGGTTACTGAATGCTTTTTGGCGAGATTTGTGTGTGCATTGATCCATTTCATAAATGCAGTTTCAGTTGATACACCTGTTGATTTTCAGATAGCCCTGAAGAAGACCATTCTTAATAAGATCCTCGTGACTATTAATGTATCGCGAAAACGAGGTTAATCTATTCAGATCGAGAAAAAAATATGGCGTCCTACTGTACATCGAGTAACGATCTGAGCTGTTTGCCAGATATTTCTTTTGCATTCGTTGAGTATTTCATCACAAGTGTATCCAGCAGTTCAGATAATAAACAGATGACAAAGGGACTCAAGAATTACAATGAGGGATATGTCCATTCTCTATAACGTAAGTTGATTTACGTCCTATCTTGAGCGTCCTTTTTCTCTACAAAACACAAAATACAAGTCAACGATAGAGAAAAGAAACTATTTAAAACATGAGTTTTTTTTCTTCTCATTAAGTATGGTTTTAATGTACAGCTATGCTCAGTCAATACTGTGGTCAAAACACGCGGTCAGAATAAAACATTTATAAATGAGCATAGTGACACAAACTGCCCTTTTAAGCAACCACGCCCCCCCCCCCAACCAGTAGTGACTTTTTGGTGTGATTTAAAAAGTTTAGGTACATGTCGGTATATTTGCATTTTAATTTTTATCAGAAATGCACAACCTGGTTCTTGTCATGGTGCTTACTGCTTTAAGTGCATGGGGGTGGGACAGACTGGAATTATTCCTTTAAATGACATATTATTTTTCCTTTTCTGTATCATTTATCAACTGACAATATGGATATACGATTTTATTCATAGGAACACATTTTTTGTCAATAACAGACTGGCAGTTATAAATTTACCCCAAAGCAGCATGATAGCATGATTATATTTTCAAAGCTGTTCAAAAGACACGCACGCACGCACGCACGCACGCATATATATATATATATATATATATATATATATATATATATATATATATATATATATATATATATATATATATATATATATATATATATCACAGCAGTATCCTGCCCACAAAACACAAATTTGCCATTATTTAAGTGAACTTCTGCATTGATTATAATTAATATTATTCTTGTGGTGTTGGTAGATGGATGAATTTTAACACCCAATATGCAAATGTAGACAATTCATAAAGTAAACATAATAGGGAAGAATCGTGTTTAAACATCATAAAATTTTGTTTTTTTATGAATGGGATATTCTATTAATCGGTTTATTAAAATAATTTTTCTTTAATTTTCAGTTTATAGAGATGGAAAGGAATGCCTTGTCAAGGGGTGCGGGGTAAAATAAAGCTGGTGCCTCGTTTTGGAATCGTTGACCCACGGTCACATGAATGCCTGAATACATTCTTAGAATGGTTTATATTGCATAATCACAATATCAGAGTAGGTGATACATATGGTTGTTTTATATATATATATATATATATATATATATATATATATATATATATATATATATATATATATATATATATATATATATATATATATATATATTAGTCAGTAGTTAGTATGAACTGAATCACTTTAGCCTTTTTTTAAAATTCAAACAAATAGTATAATATAGCAAGGCAATAACTGAATATCAAACTAAAGTTGCATCAGCTCTAAACTTGACGTTGTAGCGGATAAAAAGGAATGCATATGTATTTACAAGAAACTGATAAAGAGAGAGGACATTCTTATCTCTTGAGGCTGGTGGCACAGACAATTGGGTCAAATAGAAGACGATGATTGACAACAAATTTTCTCATTTACATCCTAATTAACAAGTGTCCCTAAATAAAGTGGTTTCTGATAAAGATTCTACACATAAACATTGCTACTTAAAATTGGCATAATATATCCAGATATATAATTAACATTGGTATAATAGATGCAGATATAAACTTACTTAAAATTGGTAATAATTTATATAAATATTATTACCAATTTTAAGTAAGTATATATTTATAAATACAAATATATACTGACTTAAAACTGGTATAATAGATGCAAATATATACTGACTTAAAAACTTGAATTAATATGCCCTTTGTTTCTGAAATGTAATATAGTTCAGAGGTGCGATGTAGACTTTGTGTCTCTGATTACTTCTAAATGAAACCATGCAAATAAAAAATTACACGTATCTAAAGACAAGTTTTTTGGTATATTTAAGAAGCAGTTGAATTTCTTTTCAATTTCATTCTATTACACACAATGTCTTACAGTTATAAGAGTGCGTAGTGTAATACCTTGAATTTCTTTTCAATTTCATTCTATTACACACAATGTCTTACAGTTATAAGAGTGCGTAGTGTAATACCTTGAATTTCTTTTCAATTTCATTCTATTACACACAATGTCTTGCAGTTATAAGAGTGCGTAGTGTAATACCTTGAATTTCTTTTCAATTTCATTCTATTACACACGATGTCTTACAGTTATAAGAGTGCGTAGTGTAATACCTTGAATTTCGTTTCAATTTCATTCTATTACACACGATGTCTTACAGTTATAAGAGTGCGTAGTGTAATACCTTGAATTTCTTTTCAATTTCATTCTATTACACACAATGTCTTACAGTTATAAGAGTGCGTAGTGTAATACCTTGAATTTCTTTTCAATTTCATTCTATTACACACAATGTCTTGCAGTTATAAGAGTGCGTAGTGTAATACCTTGAATTTCTTTTCAATTTCATTCTATTACACACGATGTCTTACAGTTATAAGAGTGCGTAGTGTAATACCTTGAATTTCTTTTCAATTTCATTCTATTACACACGATGTCTTACAGTTATAAGAGTGCGTAGTGTAATACCTTCCATCGTATATCTCATTTTAAACAAGCTTCAAACAGCATTCATTTAGCAGAATAAATAGAAGGCTTTTTAGCGTTTTGAAGGCGAAACATTTCTGAGGAAGGCACCAGACGACTTACACAGATGTGCCTCTGTAGAGAAAGATATGTACAGTATATCATGTAAAGACCATGTAAGGTTGCTATGACAACGTACCAGAAATTAATTTATACTAAATATTTTGTTTTGTTTGCTTCTATCTTGATCAAAGCAACTGAATCTTTGCAATGTTATCGGTGTTGGAAATTAATATACATATATTTATTTTCATATTAAATCTCACAGTACACACACTCTCTCTCTCTCTCTCTCTCTCTCTCTCTCTCTCTCTCTCTCTCTCTCTCTCTCTCTCTCTCTCTCTCTCTCTCTCTCTCTCTCTCTCTCTCTCTTGATTTGTGTATTAAGCTATGCTTGTATTCAAACTATGTTATGAGGTTAATCCAGGGCTTCGAACCTGCCATCTCTATATGTGTATCTAGGATTGAAATTTAAAGAAAAATACCTCTCCCCCCCCAATAATTTATTAGTCCATTTTGGTTTGCACCTGATTGTGGTTGCTATTTTTGTTATGACAACACACACACACACACACGTACACACAGCAAGAAAATATCCAGAAAAGGATAAGCTTTCGTAATAATGTTAGTAAACAGATGCACATGTTGCCCGTTGTATTCATGATCCTTGAATCTACGCCTTTCTGCAAGATCATCCAGGTTATTGTAGTGATTTTTATCTTATACTGATTTACGCAGGCACTGATAAATATGCGATGAAGTCGTGGAGATAAAACATTTACCCATCCACCAACTGTCAATAACGTAGCTTGATAATTTGCAATTGCGCTTGCTTCTGCACATCTGTTTACCTTTATCAGTGTTCTTGAAAGTGTTCGAGCTAAACTGAAAACGGTACAACTGTCAAAGCGAGCTAAACTGAAAACGGTACAACTGTCAATAAATGAATGTAAGAGATTTATTCTATTTCAGCCATCAATCATTCGAGCTTTGCGTATTCGAATTAAAAACAAGTTGTACCAATTGCTGCTTGGATTTTTTTACACAACAAAATCAGATGCTCGATTATCTCACTTTAGTTTTTACTGCTGTTCTTTCCTTAGCGTCACTGTTTTCATCGATCTCTTTTGTCCTGTCCCATTCCTGTGGAATTCATATTTGACCGTCATTGATATCCTAATCTCGTTTTAGCCTACTGATAGCAGGGTTCGGATGAGTGAATACTATTTTCGAAAACTAGACAACGGGTCTAATTGAAAGTCCCAGGTCCCTAGTCTGTGCCAAATTCATTTTAACCCACCATCCACAGCCTATCCATTATCAATAAACTGTTGGCGTTTTTTCATGCAAGAGAGAGAGAGAGAGAGAGAGAGAGAGAGAGAGAGAGAGAGAGAGAGAGAGAGAGAGAGAGAGAGAGAGAGAGAGAGAGAGAGAGAGAGAGAGAGAGAGAGAGAGAGAGAACAACATCAAATTCAAAATGAATCTGATATTTAAATGCGTGTCTTGAAACGCAGGATTTCTCAGAAATGCAGCTTTCAGGCATCCGGGTATCCTGGGTCGTTGGTTCAAACACTGGCTGGCAGAGACAACTGAATGGTTTAATCCAGCGAATCAAAATTTTGGCGGACATGGTACGATATACTTTAGAAGTATGCTGATTCATTACGTTCTAATGGGACACAATGTTGTCGTGGCACAGAATGGCAACACAGTTACAGAAAATAAAGTTTTTAGTTTTAAAAACCAATTCCTTCTAGTTATTTTCATTAGTTAGACAACTATGGGTAAAAAAGACATTCAGAATGAAGTCTGTACTTAACAATCGCAGTGCTGTCATAAATTATGAAGATTGTTAAACTGCTTGAAATTGACATTGACTATCAAATGCAATTCGAGTCACATGCAATAACAAATCTCCAATGGAAAGAATCATGGCAAATATCTGTCTTGAAACGTGTTAATCACTTACTAACCAGACTCAACAAACTAATCACTTACTAACCAGACTCAACAAACTAATCACTTACTAACCAGACTCAACAAACTAATCACTTATTAACCAGACTCAACAAACTAATCACTTACTAACCAGACTCAACAAACTAACAGTCTTATCAACATTTAGCATCTCCAATTTCAGTTTCTGTCCCTTAGCCTGTCATTTTGGTAACGACATGAACACTACCAAACTTTGAAAAATCCAAGAGTTTGCTTTGAGAATTTACAAGCAGCTATAATTAACTTTTAGTCACGGCAAAAATGACAACTCTAACGGGGCTCAAGCTCCGGTCGAGGCTTTAGAGACTTTGAAAATACTGAATAAACGTGTTCCCAAATTTTCTGTCGATTTAATAAATTTTAAACACAATAAATTTATTTTTGTAACATCAAAAATACTTTATATGTCCCAAGAATTAAAAACCTGAACATTTAGCAATAAATCGTTTATATACGCAGCTGTTACTCAGTGGAATGACCTACCAAACCACTTTAGAGAGCAATCGAACTTTATTTCATGTAGATCTTTAATTCTGTTTTGGAATGGTAAAGACCGTATATGTAATATGTCTAAATAATACCCCCCTTCCACCCTGCCATGATAATGTTTACGTTAGCATTTGTTGTTCTATTTTAAGGCGTAAGCTGCATTGCGACTTGCTTTTTTAAACCTAATTAGCTGCTTCTGCATTTACATTAAATTTCAGTTCTGACCAATTGTTTTTTTTTTTATAATCCTAAATTGTGTGGGTTTAAAAAAAATAAATTATAATTTATACTAGATTCACTTTTACTCAATGACTTCTAAAATTTTTTGCTTTCTCGTGTCTTAAGTCATGCTTTGTTTGCTTTGTCTGTATTTATGTGTTATAATTGTGTTTGGATGCCTTGCTAATTATGTCTGTTGTAATGCCTTGTTTGTTATGTAATGTCGATAAAAAGCTCATTGGATCTTATGCTGAATTGTTGGTTTAAATCATACCGACGTTAAAGAAATCTTTTTTTTTTTATCTTAACTTATCCCCCATGACAGCTTCCCTTTTATATATAGCAACATATATATATAAACAAGTACACACGAACCGCCACGGGTTATGTACACTGCGTACGATCATGACAGCATGATTACCTCCAAGCTCATTATCGATGCTTTTGTATCTAGGAAAAATTTGCCTTTCCCACCGACACTTCCTAAAAAGTTATACTCCTTGAATAATGATAAAATTGATCATTAGGTTGGGCTTTGAATTTCGCCATAAAACATGATCCCATAAATTTCGTGCGAATATTATTAACATTATCAAACGTCTTTTGTTATTGTTGTTGTTATTGTTGTTGTTGTTGTTGTTGTTGTTGTTGTTGTTGTAGGGTTTAGTGCCATTTTTAGCACAAGATATGGCGGCCAGTATAAATAGTGGAGGAAGAACCCTGTAAAACCCGGTAAGAGCTCACGAGAAGGTACTGGCAAGCTTTCTCACGTTCCCACATTGGCTGAGCCTGAGATTCGAACCCAAGCAGACAGAGGTGAGACGACAGTGATCAGTAACGGTGAGCGCTTTAGACCACTCTTCCAATCATACGTCTCAAAAATGTGCTAAATTTGTCTCAACATCAAAATTTCGCACTGAAAATGCTCAGTAAAGTCACGCATTTCAATACACGTATGCCAGTTGTTGTTGTTACTGTATATGTAACAAATAAAACACCTTACATCACATTAAAGATCATGAATGAGAGTGACGAAAGCGGTAATGACTTTGTGGAGATTATTCCTTTATCGATACCCATCTTGAAATGATTATCAACAAAACAATGCATCGTCGTAGATGCATCCCACTGCACATAGTACGGGGGTTAAGACTTTTGAACAACATTTGATAAGCCATAAGTGCTAAAACATTGCTTGCCAGTATTCAACATTTTGGATTTAAGGTCTACCCTTTCTAGTGAGCGACAGATACAAATTGTACAGAAACATGGAATGAGAAATTTTTTAATTGGGTCTAGCCTCACTCACAAGGGATAAAATATCTTTAGTAATTTCCTCTAGACTTCTGTCAGTTGATTTGGCTTAACAATTTATACAAAATGTTGTAGAACCACTGCTTGTTGCCCTTGTAAGAAAGGAACAAGAATTTCTTCCGACAATTGTATTTTTCTGGCTGGACTGGTCTGATTTGTTACATACAAATGTGCTGGTAGACTGCTTTAAAAACATTCTCTTTGAATGTGAGTGGAATAGAGCATTCTAGGGTGGTTCGTTTTCATTCGTCACTGGTGAATAAAAGTATATTAGTAAGGTAATACTATACTGAGGGTTAGGAGGCTAAAAATGGGGTTAATTATCTATCTACTTTAATGTTCATGTATAGAATTTGAAATCTGTTATATCATGAAAATCTTTCAAAAAAGGAAGTCTCAGTCTGTGGAATATTGCTACGCTTAAATTAAAAGTGAAAATAAAAAGTATTGAAAAATGAATATTACTTTCATCCCCACCTCATCGCCCCCCCAATCCCAATATAATTCAAGTTTTCTTCATGTCCAAGTACTTAATTATTTTTTTTATATTTTTTTCTGTAATGGCATATTTAATGACCAATTGTGATCATTCTTCAAACAAATTAATTCTGTTTTATGATCTAAAAGACAGTGTAAAAAGTTTAAACTGGAGTTGTGAAAAATATAAACGCATGCAAATTCCACAATTTTGGCTAAAATTAATAAGAACATGGCAAAATCCAAATTGTATTCATCAAAATTTGGTGACATAAAATTTTTGCTCAAGAAATAGATATTTACTCATTCTCAATATTCAAAACAGTACTTTACAGAAAATAAATATTAATTTATTAAGTTAAAAAATAAATTCTATAATAAATAATATGATATTGAGAGCACACACTTTATTCATATACTTTTTTATAATTAGGTTTAAATTCGTTAAAGTTTGTTTATTGGTCTTCTTTTGTTGCCATAGTTATTATCATAAGAATATTTAACTTGCAAATGTTATTACTTCACAACTTTAATATTTTCTTCCTTTTTTAATTAAAAAATGTTTCTAAATATAAATTAATTTATAGCACATTTGCGTTTTGGATGACGAGAAATAAATTATGCATATACTTTATATTTTTCATGTAAGAGAAAATCTAAGAGTAAATTGGATAACAGACATCCGTTTGTACATAAAAAATCAAATTATTTATTTCAAATTTTGAAAACAAACGTGCTGCTTTCATTCTTTAATTAAATGATAAATTAATGTACTGTCCTCAACAAATTAATTCTGTTTTATGATCTAAAAGACAGTGTAAAAAGTTTAAACTGGAGTTGTGAAAAACATAAACGAAAATAGTCTATTCCGCATTTAAATAAAATAAATATAAATAGTCTATTCAACATGTAAATAATATAAACATAAATATTTTTACGCATTTAAATAATCCAAACATAAATAGTCTATTCCGCATTTAAATAATATAAATGTAAATAGTCTCTTCCGCAAGTTAATAATATAAATATAAATAATCTATTCCGCATTTAAATAATATAAACGTAAATAGTCTATTCCGCATTTAAATAATATAAACGTAGTCTATTCCGCATTTAAATAATATAAACGTAAATAGTCTATTCCGCATTTAAATAATATAAACGTAAATAGTCTATTCCGCATTTAAATAATAAAAACGTATATAGTCTATTCCGCATTTAAAAAATATAAACGTATATAGTCTATTCCGCATTTAAATAATATAAACGTAGTCGATTCCGCATTTAAATAATATAAACGTAAATAGTCTATTCCGCATTTAAATAATATAAACGTAAATAGTCTATTCCGCATTTAAATAATATAAACTTATATAGTCTATTCCGCATTTAAATAAGCTTAATGTCTTCAGAATAAGCTTTATCTTATCAAGCAGATTTGGTTATGGATTGGCATGGTCAGAACACACACACACACACACACACACACACACACACACACACACACACACTGAATATGTGAGGGCATACGAAGCCTTCATGTCTGTGGTTTTATACGTCAGTTCTGTACATATTCTGGAGGAATAAAAACGTTATATTGATTATAACATGCAAAATAAGCTGATATACGTTACATGCAAAGATACATAACCTCTTTCTGATGTACCATCTACGTGGTCTTCATTAGGAAACTGTATCTAAGTATGCTGACATGCACAGAGGCGTAGCTAGGGTGGGGCAGGGGGTTACATATGTCCCCGGGCGCCAAGGTACAGGGCGCCAAAATGAGGCTTACAACGTTACATTGTAATAAGTAAATGATTGAACGGGGAGGGGGCTGGGGCGCCAATTTTATAGTTCGTCTCCGGGCGCAAAATATGAAAATATCATAGCTACGCCTCTGGACATGCATGTCTCAACACTTCGGTAGCAGTGTCTGCTTATTTACTTTAAAATATACCGTATCCTATTCGTCTAATATTGGGTATCCTATTCGTCTAATATTGGTTTGTGTGCAAGAAAATGCATCAGAGTAGAATTTTAAAAATTCTAACCTCGGTAACAACTTCTATGATGAATTTTTTAGCATTTTTTTGTGAGCTGCAAATGCTAAAATGTACCTTATTACAACACAAATTTTCTTATTATAAACACTTTAACTGAAATACTATATACGTTCATTGTCATAAACATAGTACATGATTATATTTTCTAAATTTGCTTAAAGCCGACTGAAAAAGCATATTCATGTACATAAAGTTAGTTTTTATAAATATATGGTAAGAATAATAACGTCACTCTTCTACCTTTATTTTTTTATGCCAAATTTAAACAGAGAAAATTTTTGGAACGACGACATCGTAAAAACAGATTTTTTAAAATAAATTTCACGACTATCTTAGCTACACAATTTTATAAAAATAGAAATCTTATATTTCAACTTCAGCTATCTAAATTCCGTGCATTTAACTGCCCAAAACGTACGTCAGTGTTGTGGCTGTGGAAACACTCAGAGGTCAGATGATAGAATGATAGAATATTACATGTAATATTTCTGATGCAGTATAATCACAAGCTTTATTGGTGTGGTACCTCTCAGAATTTTCATCATCTGAGGGACCCCTAGTTCCAAAAGTTTAAAGGATTTTATATGTAACTGTTTTATTGTTTTTTTTAGGCGTATGTGCTTTTTGTATTATTTTTAAAAATTTCATTTCATATTTTTAAATTTGAGTTAGGGTTTCTACACCATTCCTATTCTATTATGAAAAAGACTCCTTATCCCAGGCTGGATCCGGAGTTTACTTAATTAACAATTACAAGCCACTAAAACACAGAAGATTTATAATCAATCAGGCAGGTGCCTCAATAGCAAAAATAAACTTTAAAAGGAATTATATTTGGAGAAAAAAAAAGAAAATATTGAATTATGTTTCAGCAAGAATAAATTTTACAAATGGAATGTACCAGTGATTAGTCCTAAATGTGTTTCTTGTGTTAAGTACATTTACATAAAGTGTTTACTTACATAAAACAAGTTTGTGATTCATCGAAAAGTTTTGATTTTATAAATAATATATTTGCAACACAGAATGCAATAAGCATGTAATTTTTAGTTGTGTTTTATATAATGAACATATTATTGACTCTAAATCCTACAATGAGGACCAAAAAAAAAATGTATTCCAGTCGGACGATAATCCCTATTTCTAATTTCCGACCTTTTCAATTTTCCC